>VZRQ01004635.1:0-65403 GCA_013397975.1 Machaerirhynchus nigripectus | reverse complement strand
GGGAAAGCGCCCAACAGCCGAGAAGGCCGGCACTGGGTTTGTGACTCTGTTTGCTGTTACTGCCACAGTTACTGTTGTTTGTTTGTGTTGTTTTATATATATATATATATATATATATATATTAGTAAAGAACTGTTATTCCTATCCCTCATATCTTTGCCTGAAAGCCCCTTAATTTCAAAATTATAATAATTCGGAGGGAAGGGGGTTGTGTTTTCCATTTCAGGGGAGGCTCCTGCCTTCCTTGACAGACGCCTGTCTTTCAAACCAGGACAGTTCGTCACTCTCCTTTCTCAGACATGACTCCAAGGAACCAGCAGCAACCAAACATCTGAGATCCAGCTCAGTTTTCCTCTGACTGGGTCACAAGCGCCTTCGGAGCTTCTGGACCCAGCGTGGCCAATGGCCACAACACAGATCTTCTGAACTTAGACTGGCAGGGACTGAGGCCATTTGCGCTTCAAAGTGGAGTTTCAAGGGGTAAGTTTAGTCAGCCTGGAAAGGACAAATGCAACTGCAAAATCTGAGCAAGAACGCTCAGTAAGGTCTTGTTCCAAGAATGCCTCTGAATAAATTTTATGCTCAGTTAAAGGTTGCTTCCTGACTCAGGATTGAATACCAAGAAACACCAGACTTGGGGGATGATGAGAGGTTGATTTCACTGGGATACAGTATCTCCTTTTAGCAAGCTGCTTTTTTATTTGTTACTACATGGATACACTTGAAAAGAAGAGATCGGCTACACTGTAAAATATGTAAATGCATTCTGATCTCCCTGAATCAGCAGTAACCTGCACAGCTGTAGCATTCTCAAACTGCTCAGACACCCAACTCAAACTAAGAGGATTCAGCACTTTTAAATCCTTGAAGAGCCCCACTCTTTGTGGTTTGCATATAAACCTGAGATAAATAATAGTCTTAATGCTGAAAGATGCTTTAGGTTATCGAATACTCCATTGTGAAGTCAAATAGCTGCTGCAGAATTACAGTTAGCTTCATAAGTACATGGAACGTTTTAAATCATAAAGATCTGGACTGCATATAGTAGAGAGTAAGGCTGAACAACATGCATGACAAATGTAAAAAGTATTACTTGGTGACCTAAAGTTTTAAAATGCCCAAGACAATATTCAAAAGTAATCAGATGCTCACAGTCCCTACCCTCATCTCTTTGCTAAGGCTGAATATCCTCATTACTGGTAAATAATATGATTTTTAAAACCTGGTTTTATGCAATTGAAGTCAAATCTATGATGTTTTATTATTTTTTTTTCATTTCTTCTCCCACTTGTGAGTTTTCCTGATTCAATATTTTAATACTAAAATCAAAATATCATTTGCTAATATAAAAGGCGTTTTAGCATATTTCCAATGTATAGAGTACTAAAGTCCAGGTGAAAGTAAATCAGCTATAAATTAGTGTATTTCACATACAAAATTTCTCCTTATGTTAACATTGTAGTTCATAAACTAGTCACAAAGTGCTTAAAAATAGGCATGTAAAAATCTGAACTTGGCCAAAAATAATACCTATCATTTTTTAGTTACTAAAAAACTCTAACAGCACTTCTCCTTGTGTGGGAGTCCACATGATGATCATGCCTCGGCCCGCCCATATACCCACTTTGTTCCCTCCCAATTCTATGTTAATTCCCTTTTGTTTATTCAATTCCCCTGTTTAATATTTATATTTTCTAGAACTTTCCAAGTTATTCGACGCCCAATTGGTTGGTTGTATTGGTTGACACCCCCAAGTTTTGTAATTGGATGATGTACCCTTAATCCCTCCTCTGTCCCGCCTCCCATCCCTATTCCCATTGGTTTCATGTCCTGTCTCCTCCCCCTCTCCTTGGACCTTAAATACGCCCTCCTGGACCCTCAGCCCCGCCTTCTCTACCTGGTCCCCTTCGGTCTCACTCCCTGTTCCCCTTGGGGAATAGAGTGCAGATTGGATTACCAAAAGAAAGGTCTCCCTTGCCTTCTTTATCTCCTCCTTGCACATCTGCCTACATCTGTTTCTGTGTGGTGCCCTCAGGCAGTTCCCCGGCGACAACCGAGGTGTTGACGCGTGGGCAGGACTCGGGCAACTGCTTGGACAGCGTCATCCTTTTAACATGATTATCAGACCAATATGCACAGTGATCATTGGGTGTTACCAGCCGGAAGTAGAAACGGAAAACAGTTTCAATCTTCCTTGTTCTTGCTTATTCCCCCCTTTCAAGGAAAGGCACAGCGGTTACCTCAAGACAACAGTTGCTGTTTTCCCCCAGAATAAGCCCCAGCAGCTACCTCTTGTGCTTTTGAAACAGTTTATTCAACCATTCGAACCACCTACACATTCCTGCATGGGAAGAGCCCCACTTCCATGTGCTGCAGCTGAAGCTAAGAACTCATGTTAAGTACTGCTCATCGGACACTAACTTATAGGAACTGTTTCTTTGGTCACATATTGTTTAATCATGAAACATGATGGTCCAGAGTGGACAGTATTTTTATTCATCCTGAGCCTTGGCAACCTTTCCAGGTTTCAACACCTGGCCACATGTGTTGATGCAAAACCCAATCCTATTTGTCCCTGAGCCAGTAACATTGTCCCAACAGTGTTTCAACAGGCAGTCAATATCCATGTGAAGCTATGTTAATTATTTCCCTGAATATCCAGGATATGGAGGGGATGGGGAATACTGTGTCACAGTCTGTAAGGTTGGAGTATAAGGTGGAGGTAGGTCAGCTCAGTACTCCATTTCATATTCGTAACTGTATGGTGGTGGAGCCACTGAAATGGGAGAAAAAAGAAGATAGAGTTAAAAATCTGTTTTTCAGAAGCAGCCTTCAAGTATTTTTTTGCTGACATCCAGACTGGCATGCAACTGATATAAAACCTCCTGGCAATGCATTCTCTTTTTTTCAGGCTGCCATTAAACAATCAGTTTATATCAATGTGAGTCATTGTTTATTGCCCTTTCCTTCACTCCTTAGCTGTGTGCCCACCGACAGGCTGTGCCGGTAACAGTGTTTGAGTGCCTACAAGGCAGATGATACCAGGCAAATGTGGCAGAGCTAAACTTTTTCAGGGGAAAAAGGCTGGGTGTTTATCAGATCCATTCCCTTCCACCTCCTTCTGCAGCAACAGGGATTTATGTCATGTCAAAGTTATGGCAGTCAGGGTTCTTGATCTCCACAGACACCTCAAACACCTTCTGGATCTCCAGGTGTGTGATGTGCCACACCATGGCAAACACAGCAGCATCACGCCTCCCAGGGCAAATACCAGACATCTTATCATAGCTTGGGCTGAGGAAGAACAAAGCTTTCACCTTGTTCATACCAATAGAGATATCTGAGGAGAGCTCAGCTTTCCTAAACTGGGTTAGGCATTTAGGCATTTAGGAGATAAGAAAAATATTCAGAAGTAGCTGAAAACCTTTTCTCAACTACTTTGAATAACTTTAAGAAAAAGGATTCATTCAGTGACTAAAGAGACAGTACATGCTGCAGAATGATAGCATGGTAGGAACTAAAGGCTCTGTACCAACATCAAGTTAGAGTAGTCTCTACAAATTTTAAGGTCCAGAGTCTGCTCATGTCTCCATTTATGTCACCAGAGATCCTTTCCTGTCCTGTCCCTAAATGTCTCAGGCAGACTGCCAGTGAAATAGCACTAGCATAGAGTGGAAACAGAAACCTAGGATGTTTGTGATGGGGGAAGAGACTCAAATCCCAGACTGCCATGAAAAGCATGCCCTGCTCTCTTGAACACCAGGCTGCCGCTGTGGCTGAGGCAGAAGGAAGAGCATCCCCACACTTGCTGTTCCTGTCCAAAACAGGTAATGGCAGGGGTAGTGTTGGCCACAAGCCATGCAGCCAAACCAGGTCAGTCATTACTCCAGAAGTGTTAATGACAGCAGGGAACACAGAAAACATTTCCGAGCTTCCCCATCCTCCAAAACCTGCTGCTGCTGAGAGGAAGAACTACTCAAACTGATGTTTGCACCAGAGACTTTGAGCATGTAGAGTCAAACTGCCTAGAGACTGAGAGATAAGGGTGAGTCATTGCAGGAGCAGACTTGGGGAGGAAAAGGTTACAGCCCTGGAGTTTTCATTTTGCTCTTGTTTTTACAGCTTGCAGCAACGATTCGTTTTTGAAGTAGATCTTCAGCAATTCATGGTTGAGAATATTGCAATTCTCTTTCATACTCATCTCTCTACACAAAACAATGTTTAAATGATAAGGATGATTATAGATGCCTTCAGTCTAACTGGAACATAGGAGTGTGAGGGAGAAAACAGACATTAAGACTGGTAGGATAAAGAAATACTTTAAAATTATTGCATAGCTTGCCTATAAGTATACATAATGCACCTGAGGTTTGCTGCAACCTTTGCAACAGGATGGAATATAAAGGCAGGGGATCTCTAAGAGTGGGATGACAAGACTTCATGCATCAAAGACCTTTGCATTTTATTACAATGAACTCCCAAAATTATCCCAAGGCAATTGCTCCTGGATTTGTAATTAAAAATGTCACTGAAATTGGATAAACACCATTATGCTGCATCCAGAGTCTGCTTTTCTCTTCAACAGTGTGGACACTTTCACATGGTAGGTGCAGAATAGAGGCAAAGGAGCCTTGCAGAACTGGCTTGGTGCCACCTCCTTTAGTGCTCTCAGAGTGGTGCAAGTTGAGAAGTGTGGTGCAGTGGGTGGCTCTACACCAAGCTGGCTCATACACAGCTCAGTGTACCAGCTCACACTCACTTCGTACACAACTGCACTGCCCCAGAGGCACAAGGGGTCCCTACTGTCCCCTGGGATGCCCCAGACCCTGTGACAGCTCTGGCTTAGACCCTGTGTCTTCCCTGCTGCTGCCTGCACCTAAAAAAACATTACATCGAAACAATTTTAACCCACAGGCAAGCCTGCACTGAGCACGTCCAACACTCAGCTAACTTTGACCAAGGC
Organism: Machaerirhynchus nigripectus; assembly: GCA_013397975.1. NCBI lineage: Eukaryota > Metazoa > Chordata > Aves > Passeriformes > Dicruridae > Machaerirhynchus > Machaerirhynchus nigripectus. The sequence continues at coordinate 60,440 of VZRQ01004635.1, read as the reverse complement.
ACAAACATGGCCTCTGCACCATGTCCCCGCCTGGGCTGCCTAGATGATCTCCAAGGTCCACTTGAACCCAAGGCATTCTAAGATTCTGTAACCATGGTCCAAATTCATATTCCAAGTTCCAGTTCAGGCATGGTGCCAGGTGGATGCAGAGATCCAGCACTGCATCTTAGCCAGCAGTCCCTCCTGGGACACACATTACAGAACACCCTGCAGAGATGCCTGTGTGTTTTTGCAGAAGTTACCTGGGATCCTGCAGCACCCAGCAGTGCTTGTGAGCTCTGGCCAAAAACCAGTCAGCTCAGGTTGCATTAGAGCCCACATCACCACTCAAAAGCCTTTGCACCATGGTGTGAGAAGCCAATTCAGCCATTTTTAGTTTGCCTCAACTCTGTCAGGATTGTCAGAGGCACGTGGAGGAGGGGGTGCACATGTTACTTGCAGGAAGTGGCCAGGAGTGGGGGAAGCCTTGTCTCTGGAGAGACTTCGCCTCGCAGCCAGTCAGGGCAGAGAAAACTTCCATGACTGGACTGCGACAGCGACTCCCCCAATCATGCGTGCTTGCTAGAGGTGGGGGGGAGAGTGCCCGAATGCCCACCAAAAATGCCCACCAAAAACAGACCCGCGAAGCCGAGTTGGGGGAGGAGTTTGGGAGCACATGAAGGCAGCTAGCCACCACACCACGAGGTCTTTTGCTTTGGGTCACTAGGAGGGGCAGTTTGACCCCTTCTGCTCCCGCCTTCGTGCTCTCTTCCTTGTGGTCCTCTTTCCCTGCCCGTGCCTGCTTCACCCTTCTGTGCCAGTTCCGAGAACTAGCTTGTCACCGTGAGAACCTTGTGCTCCGCAGTCTCCATCTGCAGCTCGTAGCCACTGCCCGCACCCAGTTTCCAGCTGTTGTTCCTGTTCCGCTGCCTGCACCCATCTTTGCCTGCCGCCGCTGCTTGTGCCCACCTTCGCCTGCCACCCGCCGCTGCCTGTGCCCATCATTGCCCACTGCTGCTGCCCATGCCCAGCTTGCCACAGAGGCTGTGTAAGCGCACCGTGGTTTTAAAACACACATGCTCCATCTGCCAAATTGATGCCTATAAACAGCCAGGGTTCTGTGGTAACATTGTCCCCTGTCTTCTGTCCCTTCCCCACCCCTTCTTTTTTCATTCTTTTTTTCAATAAATGGTTTTCAGATATAATATTGCCATGTTTGTGCTTGATTTTTCTTCAGAAAAATCTCAAAAGAATCCTTCCCGGTTCCTCCTTTTTATAGTGGAATGGGACACATGGTCCACAGACCTTATTGTCCAGGTTTTCCCCTCTCTGTGATATGCCTGGCCCCCATTATATTGGACAATAAAAAGGAGCTGGCTGCACGTGAACAAGAACAAATACAAAATCCAGAAGACAAAAGAAAAACAACTGATCTATTCCCAGAGACCCTCCAGCACAGGGAGAAGGTTTGTCCTGCACAATGCAGCACCGCCCTGAGCAAGGACTTGACATGCTCCTGGCAGGCACCATGAGCCAGCCAGCTAAGAAGTGTGTCACCTGGCCAGATCTCTAAGGAGCGATCACTCAGCAGCTGAATAAACCCGCCCAGGTAGAGCTGCGCTGCCAGACACTGCACACTGAGCTGTCCTGCCTTTCTCAGCAGGAGCTGTGCTGCTCCCCTCCAGACTGAGAAAAGCCTCCTGCTGCACATTCCCCATTTACTGTGGAGCTTTAATTATCTGAAGATAACACTGCTGCTGCATGAACTTTTTGGGTTTTTTCCTTCCCTGCAACAAAAGCCGCTGCCAGTTTGTTCCTCCCCACCACATGGTCGGCCGTTGATTTTTCTTTCTTGGCATTTTGGAGTTTTTTTTGTTTCAGTGTGAGTGAGAGGGAGCATAAGGTTCTGACAGTTCAATATAGAGCATTTATTCATTCTTTTTCCTGTGCCACATGGGCACTTTGTTTGTCAATAAATGGTTAGGGTTTTTTTCACTTTCATGCACTAATATTCATTTCTTATTGGTGGGAAGTTCTTATTGCTGAAACCCTTTTCTTTAGAGGAAACACTTATTCTAGACTGGTTTTCTCCTAAACTTGTCTTTAAACTGAGACAAACACTTAAGGGGAACAAGGAAAGCAAGAAAAGAAAAAAAAGTGGCAGTATGTTAGACTTGGCAGAAGCAGCAGAACACCCTGAGTCTGATAAGTGACATGAGCTGAAATGGAGCTGGAGAGAGAGGTAAGAATTAACAGGCTTTTAGGAACCAACAGTCTAGATGATACAACGACAGAGAAGGTCTAATCCTGATGTCAAGCTAATGAGGCACACTGACGTCTCTAGAGCGGATCAGAGTTTTATGAGCAGTGGTGCCCTACGTCTGGATTGTGCCTTGCTTTTCAAGCAATAGCCTCACTGTTTCTCATCCTTTATGTGAATAGTGACCATTCCAGACTAGAAGTTTGGGACAGGCACATTTTAGGAAAAAGACAGCAATGTGGGGGCAATAGGAGTCAGTTCCAGATGCCTGGCACAAGAGCATCCAGAAGTGTGAGAAACACACCAGAATGCCATGGCTGTATCATTTGGCACACATATTCCCACAACAGAATGAGATCCCATCACAGGAAGCCACTATATTCTGGCCACATGACTAAGACACATCCAGGCACAGACTGAAAAAACACTGATGGAGAATAGGAACACCAGTTTAGTAAGGTGTCAGCTGTATTAATTAGCAAATAAACCACTCTCATATATGAAGAATTTTAATTATTGCACAAAAGCAAAGTACCACCAGGAACACTAAAAAAAATTTAAGACTTTAAAAAAATGGAGGAAAGCAAAACATTACTATGTATAATGAAGAAACTAGAGAAAATAGGGAAAACTATGAAGGTGTCTCATCATACATTTCTACTTTTAAGCTTTTTGGACAATTGGATCCAATGGACAGCTTACACTCTGTGTGGCTTTTTTGCAGCTTTGCTATTACATACGTCAGCTACATATGTCTGTCAGAACAAAAAAAACCCTATTTTATCAATCAGGGAAGGGCATTTTTACCTAACTCTTTCCAGTAGTACCCTCTTGTCTACAGCAATGAATAGAAGGTAAAGTCGATATAAAACCCATAGAGAAAGAGAATACAATGATTGGTGTATATGAATTAATGGAATAATTTAATGGATGTGTTTCCTGCCACAAAAACGCACTTGTGCATTTCTTACGACCTGCCAGCTTGTGAGTAATGAAGTATGTGATCTTCTAGCTACTTAATTATTGTAATGTTTCTATAATTGGGTTTTGCTTAGGAGTTATTGAATAATCCTTTTTTTCACATTCTATTTCTACCCTCCCTTATCACACAGATCATTAAAGAGATTTACAGCTTCTCTTTTTCTGATCAGAGAACTCATGTGGATAAAGTAACATACATGCTGTCAGGTGTTATAAGCCCTTAATTTCAAACAACAGGATATCACTTTATTTTCATCTCCTTCATCTTCTGCCCTCACCAAAAACAACAAAGCTTCTAATACAACTGCATCAAGGACAAACCATCACTATTTTTAAGAAGCATTTTGCATTTTTTAAAAAACAAATATAAGAAAGTAAAATGAAAAGTAGTCTGTCTGTATTTCTGAGTTAGTTATTTTGGAACTACTGGACAGTACATGCCACATAATACAGTCACCACAGTAAGATATAAATACTGCAGCTATCAAAAAAGTTGCAGAAAGTATCCGTGGAATAATTTCAGTCACACTGTGCTTTTGCTTTCCACTATCAGCAACTTATCCTGAAAGGTGTTTCATTTATTTCAAAATGTTTTTACAACCCCCTCATTTCTTTAATGGGTTTGGGGATTACAAGCAGACCCTCCCAACAGAAGAAAATCAGGTAACGCTCAGATAAATATCTGTTTAGAAACTGAAGGCTGTGCTAGACCCATTACCATGTGTGTGGTATGAGGAACCTGTTGTAAACATCAGCTTTTGGGATGCAGAGAAACAGATAAATTAAATCCTTACATTTCAAAAGAGCAATTTTACAAAGTTCTTTTTCCTATTTTTCTCCCTTCGAAAACAGGGGTCGGGAGATTTCAGAGGAAAAGGTTTTCATTAGTAATGAGCAGCTCAGTGGAGAGCTCATAGATTTAAAGCACAGCGTTCCTTTGCTCCTATTTAATTGTCAAAGGGAACAGCCATGTTTTAATTTTGCCTTTTCCTCATTTACTAATGGCACAGAGAGCTGTTTCATTTAGCATGTTTAGTTCCTTAGAGAATCAAACTCTAAAAAATAAAAATGTAAATCCTGCTCGAGTAGGATGTAAATGTAAATCGACCTCGAGCTCAAACAGCTCAGACCACTGGCAAGCAGTTAGGTCTGAGTTTAAATTCGTATCCAACACAGAAGTCATGATCACATAACCTGCTTTTCCTAGCCCTATAGTTGTGCTAGATTTCCAAAGAGGCACACCAAGGCTGCATTTTGGATTGCCTTTGATTGGCATTTTGTACTGTGCTTCTGCTCAGCCTCAGTGAACACGCTGTCTCAGGGTGACAGAAAGCAGGAGGCAGAGAGATGATCTGTCTCCCAGATTTCTAAAGAGCCTCACATCTTTTTAATTAATCAACACCTCGCATGTGTGACAACATTCACAATACAGAAAACAGCTTCTCCTTTCTTTCCAGAGGACAAAAAGTTGTTTCGGATCCCCAGCTGGCTTGAGAGAATGTAGGTCTATGAAAGCTGACAATTATTAACCCAGATATTTGCCAGCCAAGGACCTCCCTTAGTTTCAAAATATTTTTTCCTCAGTAGCAAATTACACTTACTCTACTTTGCCATGTAAAACTATGGTAAGTCAGAGAAGAAATAGTTTCTCCAACTCCTCTAGCACTGTAACAAGGAGGGAACCACACTGCAGCCCAGCACAGACTGAAGCAAGGAAAAGCATGAGGAGCAGCAGAGATGGGCTGTGATGGACTGACCACACCCACATTCCCCACTCCCTGTGCTTCTCAGAGTGGGGAGGAAGAGGAGGTGGGGATGGAGGAGTGAAGTTGAGCCTGGGATAAAGCCTGAGGGGAGGAGAGGAGGGAAGGGGAAGGTTTTAGTATTTGTCTTTGTTTTTCAACCTCTGACTCTATATTTAGTTGGCAATAAACTGAATAAATTTCCCCCTGGTCAATCCTGTTTTGCCCATGATGGTGATGCCTGGAAGTGGCTACCTAAAAACAGAGGCTAGACAAGAATAAGAGAATGAAAGTTAGTATTTATTTGAAGGGCCTTCAAAGGTACACCCTCTGCAGTCAAAAGGCTACACCCAAGATGGACGTTGGGTCACAGGTTCTTCACACTTTTATAAGTTTGGTCCACTTGCATATCAGGGTTAATTCTCCAATTATAACTTCAGTTAATGACGTAATTACCCCAAGTTTGCCCCTCCTCTTGAGAGGCTTTTAGTTTACACATTTTGGGGCCTGGCACAGTCAAAGTGTCCTTGGAGAGCAAACCTAGAGAGGCTTTGTTATATCTAAACAACATGAGGGAACAGTAGTTAACAGGCCACACGAAACTACACACTAGGCAGTACAGGATTTGAAAAATATAAAAGTTAAAACCTAAGGCATCAATGGCAACTGGTAAGTCATTTCCTGTCCTTGTCTCAACCCACAGGGTTTGCCATCTTATTTTCTTTCCCTATCATATTCAGGAGGGGGAATGAGAAAGCAGCTGGGAAGGCATCTGGCAGCCATTCAAGGTCAGACCCTCACAAGCAGATCTAGAGCCCCAAATCCAACATTCTTCAGTGATTCAGCCTCTCACAGGGAGATGTTCCAAGATATCCAAGTAGCCAGCACTTATGTCAGGAGGAGTCACGTTTTTAGCTGATTAAAAGGGAGAATCTGTCTTAAAACCCCGCAGAACTGGCTTCTAGCTGACTTCTCCATCTCCTCCTCAAAGATTCCCATCCACACTTCAGGGACCACTCAAGTTTGCTGCTTACTTACTCAACTGTCCCATATTACATGCCAATGTATTAAGAATTGGAGCGAGTTTACCTTATTACATGAAGCTTGACTGGGATTTTAGGACGGGCAACATAGTTTTTCATTGAACGCCTGGCCTTTTTTGTTGTTGCTTTGGTGATGTTAATGTGACTTCCAAATCAGGGCAGTAGGAAGTTTTGCCTCTTACAAAATTTTCTGCTTGGTGAGAGCAAATACAAAGGAATTCACTACAGAGATATCATAACTGGCACAGACTAGCAAAGAATACATTATATTTTAAAATATAACACACAGCTGCTCAGAGGTTAAGCTCACCTATTCTGGTCTCAAGCAGACATGACTTAAAATCAGTGGTAGAACAGCTTATGTGAACCAAATGGAGGGAACAGGCCATTCATTAAAATGTCATACTGAAACACTGGAGGTAAGTGACAATAGTTTCAATAGAAAGCAAAAACAGAATTGAGGGGCAAAAATTACCTTATTTAGCAATGCAGTAACATTTACAAAATTTTGGTAGTAGCTGCTTAACCATCATTTCAAGAAAAAAAAATTAAAATCCATGACTTAATGAGAAAAGAGGAAATAAAGACAACCCCTACAACAACAAAAGGAAAGGAAATACATTCTCTGTCTATAAGGCTAAACTCAGCAAACACGTGTATCACCTAAATTTATGAACTTAAAGCCAGATCACATCTCTCACCAATACCTCTGCCCAACATGCTAGCCTTCCACAGGGAAAGCCTAGGTGTTTTCTCTAGTATGTGTGCAGCATCCTATTATATGGAGCTGTAAAGGAAATAGTGCTAGAGGGGCAAAACTGAGAAAAGCAGCTAAGAAAATCATAACCTAAAAGTTACTGTGATGACAGAAAAAAGATTTACTGCTGTCCTGCTGCTAAATAGGGAGAGATCGATGATATTTAGTCCTTTTCTACCCTATCAGTCTCCACTCCTGGGGACAGGATCTGAATAAGATTGACTGAAGCAGTCAAATAAAACGGAGATGTTATGCCAGAAGGGAAAGCATAGCTGGACAGACGAGAGGTGACAGGCTGGATTGTGACTGAAGTGCTTGTTAACTCTTAACTGTCTGAAAAGACAAATTGATTCTTTATACATTCAACTCCTATGTAGCAGGTTTGCATTGCCAAGTTAAGCACTAGAAATCACATTTTTTAAGTTGTTGAAGTTGATGCTGGTGTCCCTCACTGGGTTTTACAGATCTTGCCTAGGACAGTGAATTAGCTTTATAAAAGCACACCTGTAAAGCAAGTAAACAACAATAACCCTGTTTTACGAAAGAAGAGGCACATCAGGTTGAACTGCAGCTGTTCATGAAAAAGAACCCAGGATTTCGGGTCCTTGCACATATTAGCTGATTCCCACAAGCATCTATCCTCTTACTTCAAAAAAAAGCTTTACAATTTCCAAGTGTGTAGGAATGGGGTGTGGACGGTCGGGACGGTGGTGAAACGGATGGAGACGAGAGATCTCTGGAGCCCAGGCTGGTCTTGTGGAATGCGGTTTATTGCTTAGGGCGTGGGTATAGGGGGCCTGCTGAGAGCTGCCAGATGCAGCTCTGAGCAGGCCCGAGAGAGATAAGAAAGAGAAAAGGGCAAGAGCAAGAGAGGATGAGCAAGAGAGGAAGAGTAAGAGCAAGAGAGCGAGCACGCGAAGTTCCCGATACTTTATCTCTTTTTCTACTGAATATTCTAATTTACACTAATCAATCTAGTACAAGACACAAATCCTATAGCATTTACATACAGCCTATAAGGATCATTACATCACCATACTATGTGACCTTAGGACCTTTGATAAGGAGAGGGGCACTTTTTGACTTATGGGGGATCGCCTTTAGCTGGCCATACTATTGTTTCTCGGTTGTTCAGTAACTGAGGCTTGGCTTTTTAGACATCGAACTTTACTCTTAATTCTATTTCACTTATAGGTTTCATATTCTCAAAATCTGAGCAGTTATATTTATAAGGCTTTCCTGTTTCATCTTCCCCAAAACAAGTGTTTTGCTGCATTTATATAAAGATACTGAAAAGCAGGGCTAGAGGCTTCCTCAGCAGTCAGAGCACTAAGATCTGTACCAATATGCAGAGTCTGATGGCAGGCTGTAGGATCCTTTTCTTTCCCCTGGCATAGTATTCAAAGGGTCTAACACATCAAGAATGTGCTCCAGAAGAGCTGAAGAGCCATCCAGTGATGCAATCTGACTCCAGGCTTGAATTTCCTTCAATGCAAGGAGTTCTCACCTGAAGAGGCTGGCAGTCATGAATAAACATAAATACCAAAGTGTCTGGTTACCAATTTTGGAAAAATTTCAAAATTCTTTAGCTTGGCTCTGGGTTAAATACGAAACCACACTGAAGAAGTTATGGGTCAGGGCACTGATGTATAAGCAAGGCTTGCAATAAATGGAAAATTGCAGCCCCAGAACTTACTACAGGTCGTTTCAATCTCATCCAGGCATCTCTGTTCAAAAACAGATTCCAGGTTTATCGGGTGCTTCTCCTGTCTCAGGCACTGTGGCAAACAGGATGATACTGAAACACTAACTCTTGATGTGCTCAATATAAAAGTATCCATGGCTGCAGATAAGCTACTGCAGGTGCCGGAAGTAATAAACCTCAGGCATTTCCCCCTCTTTTGTACAGTAACCCTTAGATCTTGACTGGAGAATGAATGGAACTAAACCAAAGAACCAGGCTGTAAGTTTGCTTGTTGCGTAAAAGGAAGGGGAAAGACCTCCTTTTAAAGCTTTCCCGAGGTCCATATAAATACAGAATACTCCATTTTCAAGGCACTAAGTCATGGGGCAAGAAGCTGTGTGGAATGGAGTCACTCCCCAGGAGAAAAGACACAGGTCTTCTCACCCATCTGTTAACAAGCAGGGAAAAAATCTGGTAGCACATTCCATTCCTCATTGTGTTTTGTAGTTTGGTGTGGCCATGTCTTGTGAAATGACGTAAAATGCCTGCAAATAAGAAGGGTGGGAGATTACACTCCCTTCGCTCCAGTATAAACATGCACAATGAAAAGTAGTGCGGGGTGGGGGAAGCAGTAAATTGCCATTCATGGTAGAAGTGGTAGGAGAAAAAGAGATTGTAATGCTTCCATGAAATTCTTATGGCAGATTGTAGAAGAGCCTTTTAAGCACAGCACTGACACTGTCCTGTGCTGGGATCCCATCATGCCCTATGGGCTATGCATGGCTCTAAGACCCTGCCAATCTCTATGATGCTCCTTCTTTCACACAACTAGTGCTGTAGCAAAGAGTGAGTCATTTGACAAGACACATGCATTTCTCAGAGCATCATTCCATGCTTAGACTTTATAAACCAGGGGTGAAATGGGGGTACAAATGCAATGCAAGAAAACAGTGGTCCCCTGGGAATCTTAATGGCACTGCCATGCACTTTTGAACCAGGGACAAAAGTCAAGAAGGTATATTATAAAATAAAAGTGAGCTTTTGTAGAATAAGTCTGATCAAAATCCCCATCAATATGTTCCCCTGCTCCTTCAGCATTTCAGCTCCTTTAATCTTTGTGTCAACTTTGCCATGTTTCAAATAAAGCAGGAATTATTAATGCATTTTCTTTGACTTCGGGAACCAGGCAAGCTCTTGGCTCAGGACTTGGTGATTGGAAACAGCTATTTTGCCTCAGCATCAAGTCTGCATGAACACAAAATTCTTTGGAAACCACAAGGGCATTGGCAACATAATTCTTTCAATGTGGTGTAAATCCAGTCTTTTCTGAAAAGCACTGCTTGTCAGGAAATACTATTCATGCATTACGTATATCTTGGAGATGGACACAAGATTACTGACATTATATTCCTCCTCATTTCCTTTGTGGTGGAAGCTCTGCCTTCCTGGCAAACAGAAAAAAATTGTACATCTCTCATAAAGAAGGACCTCTCAACTATGCTTTTACTTGGCATTTCTGAGCACTTACTAAAAGTCTGGCATAAATACAAGAGTTTCTTCTGTCCTTCTTTCTCAAAAAGTTACAATTATATTGGCATAGTTCATAAACTACCTTCAAAGTGACACAAAGAGAGAACATCCCTCACCAAGAACAACCACAGGACAATAGCATGGGTTATAAAGAAGCTACATACCAGTCATTCCTGAAGTAATTCTAACTGTAACAAAATAAAAAGCAAAGCAACTCTGAGATAAGTGCACTAAGCTTCCTCTGAAATCTGTACACATACATTTTGCTGGTATTCTTCACACTTTCATAAGGCAAGACTGTCACATTTGAGCTTTGCTTTGCCAGCTTTTTGAACCCAAGCTTCTCATTAACCACTTTGAAAACAAATACTTGTTCCTAGGAAGAAATATGTGCATACGTACTGTGTTGCATACATGTGGTAAGGGCACTGTATCCTGGACAGAACAGAGCTTCAGATATCCAAGGAAAACAACTTAAACCCATACTAGGCTAGCTGTCTCTGGGTCAGTGACATCATGTCTACCCATGAGTTTTGCAGACTATGGAAATTTTGGCCTTACTGTGTGCAATTACTTCTTACTTCTTGGCACAGATGACCAGAGTCTGACCCCCGGGGCATTCACAATCGAAATCCTCCTGGTGATGGGAAGTCCTTGGCTATCAGGTCTGCACTAAGATGGCCTATCCCTGTTGTTCATCTCCACAAGCATGACAGAAGAATGGCCAAAGATGGGTTTGACAGATCATACAATCATAGAATAGTTTAGGTTGGAAGGGACCTTCAAAGGTCATTTAGTCCACCCCCTGCTGCAATGAACATCTGCCGCGATGCTGTCTGTCTAGCTAGATCCAGCGCCAAGCGTCGTCCACCCGGGAGGGGGAAGGAGGCTGGCTCGCGGGGGCGCACGGAGCTGGCATGCTCAAGGAGGAATAGATAAGACACAGGGACTCTCTCGTGGAACAGCAGGAACTTTACTAAACTTGGAAGTCACAAGAGGAGCCCCGAGGGGCCGTTACAGAGAGATTTACCCCTTACAGAGTGGGAGGGGAAGGCATGGAAACACCAATGGTACAGGTACTCAGGATTTGNGAGATAGCAGTGACTAATATGATATTGCTGGCTGTGGAAACTGCCATAATGGACTGCAAGAAACATCTTCAACTAGATTAGGTTAAGCTCCATAGGCAACTTGTTCCAGTGTTTCACCACCGTCATTGTAAAAATGTTCTTCCTCATATCTTCTCTGAATACACTCTTCTACTTTAAAACCATGAAAATAATTTTTATGTGCTAGCAGTGGGTCAAATGTAAAACAAAATCAGTTTTTGAGATAGCTAAAGACATTCTTCTAAGTTGTCCCACTGGCGACTTGGGAATGTGCCTATTCACTGATCAAAGTTATTTTTAGGGGCTTTCCAAGAAGTTGTTTTTTGAGGAAGGCAGTATGATTTAAACTTTTGGCTTTGTACTAGGAAATAGGGAGCATGGTAAGTAGGCAGAATACAGTTGTGGAGCAGAAGTCAAGCTGGCAACACCTGCTGGCATGAACCTACCTAACAGTCAATCTCTGACCCAGGTGTATCATATTCTCCTCCCACTGTTCATTACATCCCAGTCCATATTTCTTTCAAGGATTATATCGGGTACAATGACAGAACAAGATGTACAATGACAACATCTGTACCAGCAAGTTGTGCAAAATATCACATAACAATTCCTTAGAAGTTGAAAAAAATAGAGCTGTCTTTAAGGTAGCATCTCATTACTGACAATATGTCCACTGACTGAGGAAGTATTTGTTTTTCCCATCTCACCACTGTGGTTTTTTTAAACAGAGTTATTGTCAGAGTAATGCTCTGAAAGCATCTGTTCTGGTGTAGGAATGGCCTGCAATGAAAGTCACTGCTGACTGAGGCACGACCACCTCTGCCACACCTCTGGGAACAGTCTCATGAAGAAAATCTCTGGAGCTGGTCCAGAAAGTTACTTGAGTTTTTCAACACAGGGAGCGCAGCCACTGCCAAGCCAGTAGCCCCAGCCATGTCACCCAAGCTGGAGCAGCACCTGGTCTGTGGGGGGCAAACTTCTGCAAGGAAAACAGTCCGGTAAGACAGACCCCAGTAAGATGGACCCCTGCAGAGGACCAGCTAAGAAGCTTCAGTGCAGCAGATGAAAATATCTTGCACATTTTTGTTTTCTTCTCACTTTGTCAGGACCTAAACAACCTTCCTGGGGCTGCAAGGAGGAGGAAAGACAATGGAGAAGATGGTGTCCAGGACAGTCTGCAGGAAGACCCAAAAATAATTGCCAGAAGAGGAGAAAAAGGCTTCTTACATGGAAAAGTTATTTTCCATTCTATTCAGAAGTAAATTTAGTCTTGTATCAGAAATCATTTTAAATACATGTCAGTCTCTGCTACCATTTTGGCAAAAGTGACTTTTCCTTCTGAGCAGCCTTTCAGAATTATTTTTGTCCTGCTGGTTTCTGGATTTCACCAGGTTTATCTGCAAAGGGCTGCTGCTGAGTTCCCCATCCCTCTGATCCTCAAAGAACCTCCACAAGTCCTGCTTCTCCTCTCAGGAGCAGGAGCAAGAGGGTGGCCTGGAGAGTCAGACCTGGGAGAAGCTGATTTCTAAATGCATCAATCATGCCACTGCTAAGAAGGGACAGCAACAAAGCATACTACATTGCCTCTCTCATGTAGCCATTTAAAGTCTCCAGAGAAAGAAAAAAAACTTTTCCTTCTTACCATGTTCAGTAGGACACTTCTTACTGATGACCCAGGCTGAAATAAAACACCAAGACCTATGTCAGACCATGCAGAAGTGGAGACAGATACCAACCATGTACTGTTCTTCTAGGGATAAAGTGACACAAAACCCAGAAAAGCAAGACCAGAATTTTAAATTTTAAAAATTACGCCAGGATTTGTAAACCTGGTAGAACCATAGGATTTTTACCATTCTAATTCATAAACCAGTAGTTTTCATCCCAAGGGCAAAGAAAGGACTTATAATCAAAGTGTATTTAGGATTTATTGGCAGGATTTGTACTATAAAGGCATGGAAGGATTTGTACACCTAATTTCTGACTTATAAAAGGTTTTGAGGATTTTTGTATGGTAAATCCAATTAAAGTAAGTTTAATGTCATGATTTAAAATCAAACAACCCTGCCCCCCACATTTTGAACCCTGTCAACTCCTCATGAGTGCAATAGTGAGGGTGTCCTGCCACTGAGTGAGGTTGTCTGGAAAAGATTCAGCTGCCTATCACAGAGACAGGGAAGAAAAGGAGCACAGCTTCCAGCCAGATGGATGTTGGAGAAGAAACACTGATTGCACAGAGGTCTTCAACCTTTTTTCAGTTTCAACAGCACCTCCCAACACTTTGACTTTGATGGAGCACCTTCTCCATCTCTCTCTGCCAGGGTCAGGGTACCCTAAACATGGAGGGAGGTGGCACAGTTTTACTGTGCGTGTGTTGGACACAGACAGTTCCACTAGCTGTAGTAGTGCCTCAGGGACAGCCTGGTGAGGGGAACAGTGAGAGAGACAGCCCTGAGAGCCCCAAAGGTGCAGAGGAGCTCGAGGTTCCTCAGCAGGGAGCCTCTGCATTTTCTGGAGAGCCCATGCTGGGGCAGGTATCTACACTGCAGCTGTGCAGGAGCCCATGCTGGAGCAGCATATGCCCTGAAGGAAGTGCAGCCTATGGGCAGGACCCATTCTGGAGCAGATTTGTCCTAAAGGACTGCAGCTCTTGAAAAGCCCACAATGAACCCTGGGAAAAGTGTGCAGAGGAAGGTCAGAGAGGAGCTTCTATGGACCAACTGCAACTCCCCCCATCCCCCTGCACTGCTCAGACGAGCTGGTGATGAAGGAGTGACACTGAGCCTGGGAAAAGGGGAGATGGCAGAGGTAAAGTGTTTTAGTTTTTGTCTTTGTCACCATCCAACTCTATTCTAACCAGCAATAAATTAATATTCCCCAGGTCAAGTCTGTTTTGCCCATGATGGTAACTGGTAAGTGATCTCCTTGTCCTCATGTTAACCCAAGAGCTTTTTAATGTTATTTTCTTCCACCTGTCTCCTGTTGAAGAGTGAGAGTGAAAGAGCAGCTGGGTGGGCATCAGGCAGCTGGCCAAAGTCAACCCACCATGGAAACACAGGAGGTGTGGGCACAATTCAGGCTGCTGAGGTTGCAGCACCCAGGCTATCATTTTTCCCTCACTGAAGTTTCACACTGCATAATTCTTCCTTGCCAGTCTGTCAGTATTTTTACTTGCTAAGCTAATTAGGAGTTTATGTTTTAGAGAAAAACAACAACCACTCTGTTTCTGGTGTTTGAAACAACTAATGTAAGACAAAAGAAGTCGAAGTACTTAATTATCCACAAGAAATGACTTGGCTACAGTAATGTTAAAAATAACCAGTATCACTTGGATTTTAACGAGAGTCTGTTTTCTGCACTCAAATTTGTCAATCCATTTCTAAGTCTCCTGTTTCAAACAATGAAAATGACCTTTAAAGAAACCAAATTGCAACTTCAGGGCCAGCTGTCTGTAGGGTAAGATCAGGGATGGAGTCCATCAGCTGTGCCAGGCCGTGCCAATCTGCATCTGATAAAGATTTGCATGGAAATGCAGTTAGTGGAGCAAGGGACCAAATATCAGGAGAAATAGGTTGTGAGTGGTGATATAGTTCCAACCCTTGCTCACTTAAAATGTCAGGACAACTCACCACATCTCATGGTACCTCACTGCAAACGCGTCAGGGGGAGAAGTTCTTTTCTGCCGTTTCCACAAGGAGCTATAAAGCAGTACTTGGTTTCCAGCAGCTATGGGAGTGTGGGCAGCATGAAATGAGGAGGTAATTCCAATTTAACTGCACTCTAAAATTCTGTCAAAGCGCAAAGTAAACAGGGAATATTCTTTATTAAGACTAAGAGTACCATAGTGTTTCAGCTAAGACTATGAACCTGCTCAGCCTGGAAAAAAGAGAAGATAAAAGACTGTCCACACATGCTCACAGATCTGAGCGTAGATGATTCCTTCAATGTATTTATAGGCTGAGTTGAAAACAGCTTGCCCAAGGCTCCTAGGGTCTGATGTCAGTGCCAGAGTCAAGGATTTACCTGTGACTTTCACTAGGCCACATCCAGCACTTAAAGCTGAATTTTCTCTTTGATACTTTCACAAAATGAACCAAAGGAGGAAATTCCAGTATCAGCTGAGATAATTCTGATGAATCACAAAAACTATAGTCTGGCGGGAAAATGTGTTTCTTTCCCATGCATCAGAAATGGTGACAGTGCAGATAATCCCCAACAAACCACTGGCTCAGTAAAACAATTAATTACTGACCCTATAAAGATTTAACAGGACAAAAAGTCCTGCTAACAGATGTACAATTGTACAGTTGACAGTTGTACAGTTGTGAAAGTTTCATCTTTCAACAAAGAAACCTCATTTGTATTAAAATATTGTGAGATTTGTATTTTCTCTTTCAATGGATCGTTTAACAGATTGCTGAATACATTTTTTTAAAATATGCAAATCATCAGGACATTTTATAATATTTCTCCAAGGGCTTTTTCCCAGTAGTTCTTACCAGATCATACAAATTAAAAGTGATTCAGAAAAGGAAGCATTATAATATTTTAATTGACAGAGTGCTTATTTCAGCTCCAGTTCTTCTACATTTTCTCTCTGTCCTGGTTTGAAAGACAGGAGTCTGTCAAGGAAGGCAGGACCCTCCCCTGAAATGGAAAACGCAACCCCCTTCCCTCCGAATTATTACAATTTTGAAATTAAGGGGCTTTCAGGCAAAGATATGAGGGATAGGAATAACAGTTCTTTACTAATATATATATATATATAACAACACAAACAAACGACAGTAACTGTGGCAGTAACAGCAAACAGAGTCACAAACCCAGTGCCGGCCTTCTCGGCTGTTGGGCGCTTTCCCCTCGGTGCAGTTCCGATCACGGCCGGCAGGGGCGCTGGCGGCTCCCGGTGAGCAGGGCAGGTGCGATGGTTCTCCCGCAGCTGCAGGGGGCGCTCCGGAGCGAGCTCGGGGAGCACGCGGCAGCGGCAGCCCGGGGTCCCGGGAAGGGACGGACAAAAAGCTTCACAAACCCCCTGGGGAGCTGATCCCGGTGTCTGGCCGGACCCTCGGGAGCAGCAGGCTGGGACAGCAGAGACGAGCACAGATCCCGGGTGGCAGGCGAGGTGTATCAAACTCCGGTGCTGCAGCAGGAATCCCGGCAGGTTCCAGTCGGCAGAGCGCACGAGCTACAGAGTAGCGAAAGCTCCGAGCAGCGGCAGGGACAGAGCAGCAGCAGCCCAGCTCCCAGCGGGCAGGGAAAGGCAGGCTTGGGAATCCCGGGGGTTCTCCCGTAGAAAAAGCAAGCAGCCGAAGAAAAGGAAGACCGTTCACCACGATGGCAGGCAGCTCTCTGTCTGCCATTTTTCAGCACACCAGCCAGCCCCCAGGTGACAAAAGGGTGGCCAGTTGGACCCCGCCCCTGTAGCCAGGTCCTTTGTTTCTCTTAAGCACCCAGTAATTTGTCCCCTGGCAACAAATATGGGGGAAAATTCTTTAAAGTTGGACCCCGCCCCTGTGGCCAGGTCCTTTGTTTCTCTTAAGCACCCAGTAATTTATCCCGTGGCAACAAATATGGGAAAAATTCTTTAAGAGAAAAAGAAAATAGGGTAACTCCTAAACCCCAACACTCTCTCAGATAACTAGAAACACATGACCTCCAGGAATCCCCATACTTGGGAAGTTCATGACAAAATCAAGTGCTGGGAGAGACAGAGTGCAGGAAATTAAGTGGTTTAGGTGGATAAAATTAGCTAACTTGGGGAATACAAATAGTCCGCAATTACAGTCTACCCCTGCACATGTAATTTCCATGAGAAATTATGAGCTGCAACGGACATTAACACATTGCTTGCACAGCACCCCAGATTTTGCCTCTCCCCACATTCTTCTTGGAAGCTTTCAAGGGGCCTGGGGGCAGCATCGGGCTGGCCACCACCTCTGGGCTAGGGGTAGCCAAATCTAATTTCCATTAAGCACTCCCGACTTGATGCTCAGCGGATCTACCTTTCCACCCCAAAGCCACAAAAAGGAAGGGAGGTTTTCTCCTTCTTTGCCTTAACTGTCTCCTGAGAGTGACTCCTTAATTACCCTGCTTAACAACTAGCTGCCCAAAATCTCAACCTCTGGGCCAGGAAAGGGGAAAAAAAAAGAAAAAAGAAGGGGAAAAAATAAGCAGCTTTTTTCTTAATTAGTTGCATACTTAGCTGGTGAAAAGGGCAATGAATGTGTAACTGCATTGCAGAGTAATATTAGACACAACATTACTTTTTCCCCCATCTTCTTTAAGCTCAAACGGCTTCCTTCAGATACTTCCATGAGAAGCAAACCCTGCAGGGGCATATTTGGGTACACTGCCTTCAGCTCCCCTGCATTTCAATTCAATCAGAATCTGAAAAGAGCAGCTGTAGCCCTGCAGCATGGTGTGAGCTCTGCTACCTCATGCATGATTTCAGCACGAAATATTCATAAATTGGAGACTAGGGGCAACCTCGTTCTTTAAAAAGAATAATAGATTTTTTAAATGTATATGTGCAACATGTAAGAATCTGCAACTTGTCTGACATCCTGGATTTAACAGCCCAGTTCCCACTCCTCATCCACATAGAATGAGCTGAAATTTCACCTTTTAACCAATTTCTTTCTAAAAACTGAACTTAGACTAAGCAGGTATTTTTCTCTCTTTTGCTTTCCCTACCATTAAGTTGCAACACCACATCTTTATATTTTTATTGTGGGAAAGAAAAAATTACAGCATTTGTATCATAATTATCTTTCACCTGGCAGTAGTTTGTATTCTGACATTAAAATAGTGGTCACAGTTTAAAATGACACACTGTCACAAAACTGGTCCTCAGAAAGCCAGAGGGGACTGACAGTGGCAAGTCTGACAAGCTAAGGGCCAAACCCAGTATTCCCATCATACAAAGCTGTTGGTGAAGAAAGCCACTGATGGGAAGATTTCCTCGTTCTACCAGATTACACCTGTAAAATGTGTTACTCCTGTTTAGTTGGAAACCAGAAGATGGGACTTCGGGTAAACTGGTCCCCTGTGGGTACTGGGGTTCTCAGCAAGTCCAGAAGTCTTACAGCTTGGAGGACTTGGGGCTGAGGAGCACAAATATGTGCAAATAAACCTTTTGCTTTGATATGTTACTTGGCAAATGAATTCTGCAGAAAGTTACACAATTGACCTATTCTCTGCATTGATGAAGCTTTATCCTTTTTTACCTACACATTTAGAAATATTTACCAGCAGAGAACTAATTGGCTCTCTGGAGAACAAACCTAATTTTACTTTCTTTGGAACATCAGGAAAATAATGCTAAATGCATACCACCTCGCAAGGAGGAATACAGCAGTTCTTACTCTCTAGCATTTCTGAAGTAGTTTGATTACAGAATAACTAATTACTTTTACTTTTCATGAAAGATGGAACAATTTTATGTATTTTTTTTTTATTTCCTATTTGGCAAAACAAAGGTTAACTGCCCTGCCCTCTACACAGCCCTAAAACATGTCCTGTCTCTGGCACCCACTAGCATATGTCTTAATTTATATTTCCTTCAAGCATGCACGATAAATAGATGTCTACAGAGGTACTGCATGTGCAGAGATCCTTATAAACACCAGCCTCTGCAAGCTTTCAGAGGGAGTGGGCAATTCTTAATTATCTAGGTTTAAACAGACCACAAAAAAAGATTCAGTTCAGTGATAGAACACTAATAATCAGCTATAATTTGGATCATCTGTGGAATTAAATTCCTGCTTTGGAAACAACAGGACAGATGCAACACAGGTAGGTTAGCAGATGCAAATCCTCTGAAGCAAGACATTTGCAATCCCTTACTAAAGTGATAATAGTGAGAGTACTAAAGTGAATCATAAAAAGATTACATTTTTGCTTTATAAAGTGTAGCTTGTCTGGCTTTAACCACTTATCTCAGTACAAGGAACCTTCCAGGAAATCAGCCATTTGCTCAAGTTGGTAACTTGTTTCCAACCTGGGGTCATCACTCCCCTTTGGTCATTCATTCCTACACAGCATCATCTGCTTCCCTGGAAGATACTTCAGTGAAAGGTAGTATGCAGGGAACAAAACCCTGTACTTCATCTGTCTTGCCAAACATATCCTTACCAGCACCAGCACAAAAGACTCCATTTCACTCCGTGAAGCACAGGCCAGCGGTGCAGATACACACACACAGAGTACCTTTGTAAATTCAGAGAGCAGTTACAGCAGGACCTGCAGATCAAGGCAGTTGATATTCATGTCTGAGCAACATTATGTGCTTCCACTATCACCCTGCCTTCCAAATGGAGCCCTAAAGCTGACAGCACATCAGCTATTTTTGCATTATCCCTATTACACACCACCTTCTTTATCAGGAAATTTGCAGGTGACCAAGCTGAGTGTGCAGTTGACATACTGGGATGACAGGTGGACCATCCAGGGAGACCTGGACAAGCTCAGAAGTAGCCCGTGGGAATGTCATGAGGGTTAAAAAGACCAAGTGTAAGATGCTGCACCTGGGTCAGGGCAGCCCCTCGTATCAATCCAGGCTGGGGGATGAACAGGTCCAGAGCAACCCTACAAGAAGCACTTGGGGGTGCAGGTTGGTGAGAGGCTTGATATGCCCCAGCCATGTGCACTCGGAGCCCAGAAACCCCTGTGTGCTGGGCTGCATCCAAAGCCCAGTGGGCAGCAGGGCAGGGAGGGGATTCTGCCCCTCTGCCCCGCTCTGCTGAGACCCCACCTGCAGTGCTGCAACCAGCTCTGGGGTCCCAGCACAGGAAGGATATGGACCTGTTGGAGCCAGTCCAGAGGAGGCCACAAGGTAGATCAGAGGGATGCAACACCTCTCCTATGAGGAATGGCTGGAAGAATTGGGATTGTTCAGCCTGGAGAAGAGAAGGCTTTGGGGTGACCTAATTGTGGTCTTCCAGTGCCGCGGTGTGACCCCTGCCCCTGAGGGCGCCTCGTTGAAGGGGGTCCGCAACTGATCCCCGCTGGGCTATGGCTGCGAGACCGGGCTCGAGAGCGGAGTCCTGGCCGCAAACGCACCAAGGGTGCGACGAGGGCTCGGTCGAAAAGGCGCTTCGGAGACGGGAACAAAGAGGGACTCTTCGTGGGGGGTGCAAGCAGGGAGGGTTTGTTTAGAGGCGCAGGGAACCTAACGCGAGGGAGAGGGGAACACGAAAGAGCCGGGGGGGGGGGGGGGCAGGGCCCCGCCTTTGAGGGGAGACGAAGGGGAGGGATCGCATAGGAATCTCCCAATGCTGGGTCGGAGGGAAAGGGATTGACATAGAGGGTACCCCAATAGGAGCAACCGAGGGGCGTAGCTNTCAGAGAGCCCATGCCTCCTTGGGCAAAGAGGAATAGGTCTCTCTAAACGAGGGAGTCTGGGGCGGTGGCCAGGTCTGCCAATGCACCTGCTTCTGGGTTTTGGGGTGACCCGCAGGCCAGGCGGCTGACCACCGTCACATTCCAGGACCTGAGGGGAACCCACAGGTAAGATGGAGAGAGACTACTTACAAGAGCCTGGAGTGACAGAACAAGGGGGAATGGCTTCAGACTGACAGAGAGTAGGGTTAGGTTAGATATGAGGAAGAAATTGTTCCCTGTGAGTGTGGTGAGGCACTGGCACAGGTTGCCCCAGGAAGCTGTGGACACCGCATCTCTGGAAGTGTTCAAGGCCAGGCAGGATGGGGCTCTGAGCAACCTGGTCTAGTGAAAAGTGTCCCTGTTCCATGGCAGGGGAATTAGATGGTCTTTAATACCCATTCTAACCCAAACTATTCTATGATTCTATGTAGCCAATTCACTGGAAACGGCCACATGTGGGGTATATCTTACAATATTCACTGTTCTGCATTAATGGATAGACTCAAACTGTACCATCTTTACATCAAAGCACCTCTCTTGGACCCAAACTCTGCAGTCAGGTGTTTAGTGTATGACTTTGCTTCAGGTTCTAAATGGAGATTACACTGATTTGTAAATGCGTGGTTTGAGAGCTTAAGACATCCAGGGGAGCTATAATAAAATTTATATCCATGTCATCAGTTCAAAAATACTGCTGCAAGACCAGCAGTGAAATGATTTGATAGCTTTGGTCCACTTTCCGAACTGAAATGGATCCAGCTCTCAATAGCCATAAGTGGACATAGAGCCACCATAACCAATGCCAACCTTTATGCTGACTGGTCGAGTTAGCAGAAGAACTGAAAAGCAACCACCATATCTGCTGGAGGAAAGGATGGCATTACCACTAGAAAGGTCTAGACAGTCCCCCAATCTCCTCCACCACAGTTCATGAAATACAGCATGAAACTTACCACTGATTCCGTGGGACTTGAACTGGGACCCAGGTTACAAACCAAGCAGATTTTAAAAAATCATTACAAATGAAACAACAAAAAAATCCCAAACAAACTACAACAACAACAATAAAAATACCCCTCTACGTGGTCCACAGCAAACTCATACAGTCTCAGTGCAATCAGTTGCACTTACAAAATAAACAGTATTTTGAACAACACTTCAGTCCTTGTAAAACAATTCAAGAAATATTACAATACACCTGAGCATGACAGTACTCTGGCTCCCACTAAACACAAAGGCTTTGAGAAACCTGTACCATGCTGGAAAAGTTCTTCAGGTTCAGTGTTGGAGTGAGAGCTCCTCTGGACCCAGGCCCAGAGGAAAACCAAAGCACAGGGATTGAATTAAAATCTTTGGATAAGCTGAGATACATGAAGTCACACCAAAGTGAAATAGAAATATAGATTTTTAAAATTATATTAATAAATATATATATAAATATATTTCTTAGTAGAAATATATGCTAAGAGCTTTAAACATTGAAAAGCTGCAGCAAAAAGACCTTAAACACAGTTTGTACTGCAGCAGTTTTACCCTTTTACAGAATTTCTTTACTCTAGACAAAAAATAGATGGAACTATATTGTTCACATTTTTTAGACAGTGTTCACATAAACAATAAGAGCTGATAAAAACTATATACACAAATCTGTGTAATACATATGTAAGACTTGTGTAAGATTTACGATCATTAGAATTAGACTAGGATAGGTTAAGAAAACTAGAATCGTGTGTTAATTTTATTGGTTAATTAACAAATATAATCCGCACTTCTGTAAGTTAGTTAGACAACAACAAGAACAAGAAGAAAAAAAGCTGTTTAGCCTGCTGTCACTGTCGCTGCTGCTTTGCCTTATCGTGTATCCCCTTGAACTCTACCTTCAGAAAATGATGGAACTGCAAAATAAAGGACTTTAGCGAAGCAGCAGCCTCCTCTGCTCTTTCACCCTCGGCCGAAAAGGGAGGGTATCCCGTCACAAGCTCAACAGTTCAGACATCACACTATTTCACAGTAGATGTTTCTTTCCTATGCCCTGCTCCTTATGAAACCCTGCCCAGCAGATTATCTGAAATCATATTCCCTCCTGACGTGCTGACCACACTGGAGTAAAATGCTGTCTTCTCTTCCTCCTCACTGCCCTGATGAAGTGGGGTGTGAGACCTTGGGGATGGGTAGTCACCTCCACATGGGCATGGAGGAGCCAGGCACACAGAGGGGTGAACTTCCTTTCCATGATTTATTCAAGCTGGCTGATGACAGAAGAAAGGTCCCTAGAAACTGGCTCTTATATTTCGCAGAATCACAGAATGGGTCAGATTGGAAGAAACCACAATGGATCACCTGGTCCCACCTCCCAGCTCAGGCAGGATCATCCCAGAGCACATGGCACAGGATTGTGTCCAGATGGTTCTGGAACGTCTCCAGTGAGGGAGACTCCATGCCCTTTCTGCGTGATCTGTTCCGATGTGTAGTCTCTGCACAGGAAAGCTCTCCCTCATGTTCAGGTGGAACTTCCTGTACATCCGTTTCTTCCCTTTGCCTCTTGTCCTGTTTCTGGGCACCACCAAGCACAGCTTGGTCCATCCTCTGACCCCTCCCTGCAGACACTGACAGACACTGGTGAGGTCCCCTCTCAGTCGTCTCTTCTTGAGGCTCAACAGGCCCAACTCCCTCAGCCTTTCCTTATAAGAGGGATGCTCCAACACTTCATCTCTGCAACCTCCACAGGACCCACTCCTGAAGCTCCATGCCTCTCTTGTCCTGAGGAGCCCAAAACTGGACACAGCACTCCAGATGAGCCTCACCAGGGTTGAGTAGAAGGGCAGGATGGCAACCTCTGCTGGCCCTTTCCTGCCCCTCCTCAAACACAAAACACCCCTGGAGGGGGCAGACACACTTCACCATCACCCCTCATTTCTCCTGTCTGCCTGCTGAGCCCTGCTGTCACCTGCCGCCTTCATGAGCTCCTCCAGATAGAGAGCTCATCATGAACTAATACCATTATGTAAATTAAACCACGCTGAACACTAGGCAGAGCTCTAAATGGCAAGATGCAGGCACAACTGATTTGGTTGGGAATAATTAAATACCTTGAGAATTCAAAAAGAAGCAGAACAGTAAATTCACCTCAGTCTGGGTGGGAGAGGCTTTAAATCAAGGCAATGTCTTCTCGAAGTTACTAGATCCATGACATAAGCCCTGGGGAAGGTAATCCCCTTCAGCACACAGTTTCTGAACAAATCTCTAGGGCCCATTTACTGTATGAAGTTGGATGCTACAATACTCTGGTTCAAGAAGAGATGGAAGAATGCCACAAGGATTCTACACTGATACTGCAATGCTACGATGATGGGGCCCCACCCATCATTTCCATCTATTTTATTTCAGAGATTAAAATGGCATGCATGAACCATGCATCAGCCTTTGCTATCCACATGGACCAGAGGCACTGATTACCAGACCAGTTCCACAGCCTCAACGAGATTCCTATTGACTTCAAGAAAGGAAGATAGATCAAGCTGGCATTTTCATGACCGTTGGAAATCTGTTCTCAGACTGTACAAACTAAGCCTGAGACATACATAGAAAAACAGATTTAAACAAGACTTCTTAAAGACAGTCTTGAAAATACCTTTCCAAAAATACAATTTAAAAACCCCATTTCATGGATTAAATATAACTCTGCTATGAAAAATATGCGAAGTACCTTAAGATAATTAATATATTGTTAGTGAAATATATTCCAAACAGGATAGAACTTATTTTCACCCTCTTCTTGACCTTTATGTGAGAAGATGGCCTGAAATGCAATGTATTTTGTATTACATCTGATGGCACTAATTCAAATGAGTTTTCAACCTATTTTCTACCTGTATTTCAAACTATGTGAGAGGTAACAGCGCAATCCAAACCCCCGCTCCCTCCCCAGTTTAATTCTCCATTTTGGATGGCTTTCAAAAACAGAAATGCAGTCACATCTGATGAAGAGTTTAGTTATTTCTGCTAGACATTTCATGGTCTAGCAGAAATAATGTAAAGACGTTAGAAGGAAGCACAGAAGGCTCAAGAACCAGAGTAACTGAGCAAGCAGAGAATGCAAGGGCTTTTTGAATTGTTTGTGTACGGTTTTTGTTGGTTTGTTTGGTTTGGTTTTTTTAAGGAAAAGGAAAGAGGCATGATGCCAAGACTAGAAAGTCAGGAGTTAAGTGCACTGAAGTCAGTATGCACAAAGACATGCAGGTTTTCAATATAGGGGGTAAAATTTTGGTCACAAAAAGAGTGTGTCCTAGGGTGACTCCACAGGAAAAGTCTGGGGTGACTCCACAGGAGACCATCTGCAGAAAGTCTGAGTCATTTGAGGCATTCTGAAACCTTTCTTCTGCAAGTAAGCCTCGTGCTGAATACCTGAAAATGGGATCGGGCATCCCTAAACACTTTTGAACACAGGGGCTGGAAAACTCTTTGTGTTTTTAAATAGATCGTATCTCCTTGTATTGTCATCGAATTCCTGAAACACCACAATAGAAATGACAGTTAGTATGCTGATTTCTTTTAATGTCTTAATACCACAGAAGAACACATTTTGTTTGTGTTCAGGCAGTTTATGTGCCACAGAAAAAAAGAAAAAAGCATACCTGCAGTGCCTTACTAGTTGTCATTTGTCCTGGCCAGGAAGTATTGCCTGTCCAAGGGAGAGGGCACACTCAGTTCTCTGGCCCTGGGCTTCTGGTTTGAGCAATCCACCAAAATTTCTCCTGGCACCAAGCTGTGATGAATTTCAGTTGAAATTAGTAACAGCTGGCATGAGGCCAACAACACATTTTATATGAGCTGGTAAAGAGTCTTGGCCATCAGAGGCCCAAGCTCCCAGAGCAAGACCAGATAGGGGCTTTTGCACTACTCCATGCAAAAGGCACTAAGGGGACAAATTTAAATCTGTATAGAGATGTACATGCCCTTACACACTGAAAACATCTTGGAAGACATATGGGAGTATTACAAACTCACTGTGCAGTGAAACCATGTAATCAAAGGCAGTGCCAAAAAGTAGACAACAGAGGAACAAATGAAGGTCACAGAAACATCTTAAGTCTGTCATCTGAGATCTTCTGAAGTGCATTCATTTAAAAATGTATCTATCTTTTTCGCACACACATTTACAAACACAGTTTCAGCATTTACCTCCTGGGTTCTGACTGGAACTGGAAAATTTTCCTTACGAGTACTAATCCCCAGAGAACCTCAGTGCAAGCAACCCTCATTACGTGACAACTCTTTGCTGCCTCTGCTTTTTGACATGTAAGCCAGCTCTTAATCCTTTTAACTTCTTAATGGAAGAGTAGTTACACACAATGGTGTCCTTTGGAAGATCACTTACCTGTCCCTTCAGAGCGCTTCCCTAGCATGACATTGAGAAAAGGGCTGGTATCCTGCTCACAGGGACAGGACCATCTGAAGATCTACAAAGATGGGGAAAGGCCTTGAGGGGAAGCCGTATGAAGTCATGTGATTTGTTCAGCCTGAAGAAGAGACTGAGGGGAGACCTCATTGCAGTCTACAGCTTCTTTCTTAGAAGTGGGCAGACACTGGAAGAGGGGCAGACACTGATCTCTGCTCTGTGGTGACCAGTGACAGGACCTGAGGGAATGGCATGAAGCTGAGCCAGGGGAAGTTTAGGTTATATATTGGGAAAATATCTAACTCCTAGGAATTACAGCCTGACCCACCCAGGGGCTGCAGCCTGAGCTTTTCTCAGGAAGGCTGATCCATGCCTCCGCACATCCCTATAGCACCAGAGGCACAGCACTGCCTGCCTGGGCAACAGCAGCACTGATGCTAAGACTGTGTAAAGAAGAGAAAGGAGAGCTTTTTCCTTCAAACAGTTAAGGTCCTACAGTGGAAACACTGCCCTTTCTAGCCCAGACTGTCTTTTTTTCACCTCCTACACCTGTTTGGAGCTGGAGTGTGAGAGCAAATGCCTGACAAAGGGGAACTCTTCCAAGGGATGTGCTTGTGAGCGAGGCTTTTGTGTTGCTGCAGTCATCACGAGGGCTTTCCAAGTCCACGTCAGGCCATGCAGGTGGGACAGAGACAAAAAGTAAAATGAGCTGGCTATTTTTGGAGGAAGAAGCTACAAAATAGTGGCCAGTTTGAAATTCTGCCTGAAGCACAAAATCCACAGCTGACGATTTGAATTCACAGGGGAAAAAACCTTCAGTCCCAGTTTTCTGGCACAGGCACCTGGACAGAAAGTTTTGTGATGTTCTTGCAAAGCCAATACGAGGATTTTGCTGACACTAGCTAGGAAAAAGGTACTTCTTGCACCTGAGAATGGCCAGAGGAGCACAGGAAATTCCTACAGCAGCAGAGGTCCTGCAGTATTCTTCTGGACAGGCCAGAGACAGCCTGGAAGAATTTGTTCACCAGTTTCAGAGAAAAATCTCAACTCTTCTTATGCTGGACCATATTTTCAGTCAGTATATGTCTGTATAAAGCAAGTGACTTGAGGGTTTTTCCCTGCTAATTGAGTTTGCATCTCATAACACAAGTTGAAGAAAAAGGTGATAAAAATACTGCACTACCTATAGCAGTGCTATCCCCATTTAGGAAGGAGCTGACAGTTGTGGCACTTATTAAAACAATTCAACACAAGTGACAGATAACAGTAATAAATCAGCTGACTTGTTTGACATATCCCCACATCCTGCGGTTTTTTGTGAACACTGCAAGTATTCTGTCTGGAAGAACAAGGGCATCGCATTAAAAGCCCTACCAGCAACTGCAATGTATGTTTAATTACTGACACATAATGAAGTCAAAATGAAAAGCCTCATTGTGGGATAGGTCCTTCAGATTTAAATAAGGGCTGCCAATTAGTAACTGTCCACCAGTGATGGGCAACAGGGTCAGATGCCTGGTGAGCAAGGATGCTTGGGGGAAGAGCTCACAGTGCAACCTGTCCTCTCTCTTGATTTATGGAGCACAAACACCCTGAACAACTCTACTTAACCCTAGCATAAAATGAGCCATAGAAAGAGACTACCCAGCCGCAGTTTTCCATCTGCAATACAGTCCTGCTCTAAAAGGGTTCTGATTGTACTCATATCTGACAGATTTCAAATGACATGGAGAAAAACTATAGATGTTATTTTTCTGGACTCCTAGAAGTATCTGATGATTGTGGACACTGAGACAAGAGCCCAGGGAGAAGCCCTGGGCTGGCAATCCCAACAACTTCCCTGCAACTTCCCAAGTGGGATCCCCCAGCAAGGTTTCCCAACCCTCCAGAGGGGATTGCAGGGCTCTTCAGGTGCCTATTGAGGCATCTTTCTTAGTAACGACTCACAGATACACAGAAGAAAGGAGCCTCCATCCTTTAAATAAGGATCCACAGCTCAGAAACCAAAACAAAGTTGCTTTGTAACTTTCTAAGCTGGAGTGATGCAAACCAGGGTCGTTCTCCTAGTGGTGCACAGCCAGCTCATCTGCAGAGGTGACTGTCCCCACTGGATAAGCAATACTGGGCACAATCTGCTGTGCAAATGCCAGCCTGGATGTCAGCCTGTAAGCAGCTGCTGTCAGCTGGTGACTGCAGAGGAGAACAGGAGAGAGACCCCAAATCCCAGCTTGCTGAGAGATTCACAATGTTAGATCTGCCCAGGCCCAAACCACAACCAGAACAAATTCTTATTTCTGTGGCTAATGTGAAATAACCTTCCTAGGTCATCAAATCTATCCCCTGCTAGCACAGGCAGCCACACCATAGAGGCCATTTCATCCCCACAAACTTCCAAAGAAAGGATGACTGTGTAACAAGCAAGTAAAATTTCCTCTCTTGATATGGAATTTTAATGCAAAATAAATTACACTAGGAGATAGAACCAACATAAGCTTACCTAATAGAGACATTAAATACAGCAGCTCCCCTCCTAATCCCAGCACATTGTCTTAATGTAGCATGTTATTTGAGACACAAAGCAGATGTGCCACTATATTTGCAGTGTCCCTGTCATCTAGCAATTCTGCAAGCATCACTGTCAAGCTGACATTTTATTACATTTCTGGATATATGCTAATTCAATCATTACAACTTTTTCAGCAATTGTGAAGGTTTAGGAACAAAGATGAATTGTGCTTTACTGAAGACAACTTAAAATGTTATTGAAAATGGAGAATGAGGACCATAACTTCTAATTCAATCCACAGGCCTTGAAGCCCTCTTCTTTCACTTTTCACTGGCATTTAGTATCAAATTATCCCTGCAAGGAGCCACTGGAGGAAAGCAGTGCAAGGTAAACAGACGAGTAATCCTGTCATGCATTTTCATAATTTCATTTTATGTAAACAGGCAATTTATTTTCAAGCCAAACACAGGGTTAGTGCTGTGGACTAAACAAAAAATATTAGCTTTCAGCCATGTAAGTACATTAGCTACCATGTGACACAGCTTCATCAAGGTCTTTGAGGACTAGGACCTGTCCTGAGTTACAATATGGGGTGCAACCAAAATATGTATCCTACCACCATCTACATTACCTTCTGATGAACTGTTAAAATGGGTGTTTTTTTACCTTTGCCATGACTCAACCATGGTAACTCCCTCTAGGGAAGAAGCAGCACCACCCACCCTGAGGGGGTCAGCTCTGCTAATGGGCCATCCAGGACTTCCCAGAATGACTCACAGAATTACACCATCCCATTGTGAAATTCCCCGCCGCGAAGGAGATACTGAACATTCCCGCCTGTATATAATCTGGGGCTTGGAATACCATGACACCCACCACTGGACCTCCAGAGAAGGACCAGACCTTTCCACAGGACCACTGTTTTCAACAAGACCTGATCCATCCCTCCAATGGCACTGCAACCACCGTTTAATTAGACTGCTACCAGCACCCTGGCCAACAAGGTGTCAGGTTGTACTACAGCTTTGTCGGTTTAAGCCAGTGTTTCTGTACTATTACCTTTATTGTGATTTTCCTATAAAATTGTAACTCCAGCTTGAAATCTCTCACAATGTATTTGTGTGGAGTTAAATCCTCCTGCTGGTTTACCTTCAAACCAGCACAGGACCACACAGCATAGCAAGGGGTTATCATACTGCAGCGAGGGAAAAGCCATGGACCATAACAGGGATGTTGGCAAACTGAAAGGTAGACAAAAATAACTCGTCTTAAAAGAACGCAATATTTGCACATGACAGAACAGGTTTGTAGGTAGGTTAATAATTACTTAAATTACCAGGGCTTCTCAATCACAGCTGAGAGCATTTTTGTGCTGGACGTGGCACAAAATGACTCTTTACACAGAAGTCTTCTCCATCGCCAGACATTTTCATCTGAATATGATTATCTATGCCATATTCAATGTATATTCAAAATATTATCTTACACAAGTGGAAAGCAAAGATGGCTACAGAAAAGATGTATTCTTTTTATGCAAATTATTGCAGTACCAAAATTCTTGTTAGTCTTCTAGGAATATCTGTAAGATTCCAAGAGATATATTTCAACAAGGTCTGGTACAAAATACTCTTGGAGTTGCCTTACTCCCAAAAATTAGAAGTGATGCGTTAAAATTACGATGACTGCTTATTTTCTCTCCTCTTGGTTTACATTTCCAAAGCAGCAGGTGAGGAGAGGCCTGAAAGTGCAGGGACTTGAAGGACTTGATCCAAACAAAAGAATTAAGAGCTGCTGTAATGCACCACTTAAACACCATCATACTGTAAGTGCTACTTACACATAAGTAATTAATTTTGTGTCTCTCCACTGCTTGTCTTCCATTACAGAATTCTCCTCAGTCTGCTATCAGAATATTTCTGCTTCTCTTTCTCCCCCAGATCTATTGCAGAGGCATCAGTGCAGCTCTCCTCCCTACTCACTCTGACCCTGCCAGTCACATTCCTAGCCAGCCTGGAGCACTCCTGGAAAAAGAGGTCTTCCGAGCTCCACAGCACAGAGAACTCCCAACCCTGAGTGCTGATGACAGGCACCATCGATGTGGTGCTTCAGCAACACAGATACCAAAACCAGATCATAATGCCAGCTGGCATTATGTGGTTTTAGTATTGTAGGAAAACGATAAAGCAAAATTTCAGAAGAAAATACATTATCAGACAATAATTCCATAAATGCATACACACGCTTATACATACATGTGTATACATACATGAATCATGTAGTGAAGATAACAAGCAGCAGCTGCAACCCCCTGCCCTCTCCTTGACAACCTTCCTGTTCTCTGAAGTTTACATTGCCTTGTCTGGAGGGTTGCAAACTGCTCCGGGGGTGTCCTCTGTTCTCTGAAGTGCAAGGCATCTGCTGGTAAAGCTGGTGCCTCCCCGTCCATGAAGAGACATGCCACTTTCCAAGGCTGACTGCTTCCCTCCTGTTTCAAATGATTACTTCTATTCTCTTTTTACTGGGGATGAGGAGGAAGCACCAGTGGTGAGTGGAGGAAACGGACACTGTGTATGTCCAGGCTCTCTCTTACCCTGCTGTTGGAAGGAAAAACTCAAATGCACAGGCACGCCAGGAGTAAGCGTACTGCTTACTCCTGGTACCACAACCAAAACTGCTGATAACGTGATAGCATAAGTACACACATTAGGGTGTTCAAATGTTTTTCCTAGTTTACTAACACTGGTGCCCTATAGGCTGCTCAGCTACTGGGCAGAATCATGCTAATTATACCTTCATTAGATCATCTTGACCATGGACCATATGAAGGACTGGAGAAGATAGTTTGCACAGTCCCTTTACATTTCAACAGCAGCACAGCAAGTCCACAAGGCACCTTATTTTTATAAGGTTCAGTGCATCTTAGCCAACGAACAGATATTTCAACAATAGCTGCAGATCCTTAGTACTGCTTGTGCTGAAGTGTACAAGGGGCCTCAATAAAGAGAGAGAAGCTAGAACATTCAGCATTAAACCAGTGTCCCTTGGGAGTTAAAGGAATAATTCCATGTAATGATAGCAATAAAAATCTCTTATCTGTGTGGATGAGCCAACAGAGCAGATACAGTGATGACAACATGCCTGCCTGGTTTGTGGTATTAGTGCCTCTCCACCCCATACTAAATGCTTATGTACTGAGTGAGTCCCAGGAGCAATCTCGTATTTTACAAAATCAATTCATTACAGCGAAAAACAAAAAAAGGTCTTTACGACAGCAGAACTGATTCTGAGAGTAAACATCACAACCTTTTTCTTTTTTAAACAGAGAAAAATCATTGAGAAAACTTCATTGGATTTCTAAAGATTATATTAACTATGGAATTTCTACTGGGTTATGGTTATAAATATCAAAGGAAATTGTGGCTGTCCTGTGAATTAATAGTTCGTTCCCTTTAATTTTTAATAACTGACTTTTATATGCCAAACTTTGTTTCTGTCCCTTCAAGAGGTGCATGAGATTAGAATGAAAGTTTCTCTTTCTAGGACAAAAACTGAATTAGTGCTACAGGTCTTACTTGGATTGGCTGCAATGACACTGTGAGCAGCATCAAATGGTTCTCTTACAGAGCTTCTGATCCAGAAGTATCTTCATTAATAACTCTGCTCCAAGTTGGTGTGATATTGCTTATTAAGGAACAACCAATAAAAAATGCAAACAGACTAATCCTCTGAGAATTCTGCAGGCTCAGTGAAAACTCCAGATTAGCCAATAAAACCCCAGGTGGGGGTAGGGAAGGCATGTGTACACTGGATGTGAAGGGAGTGGGTAAGTCAGGTGAGGTGGGATTTGTCCTGTGTATTTCCTGACTTTCCAGGACTGACACACCTTATTAAGCAGTGCTTGAACCAGGAGCAAGGTAGCCTAAAGTGCAGTGAGTGTGGAAGGTACCATGGTGATCAAAAAAACAAAAAAAAAAGAAAAAATTGGGGGGTTTTCTAATAGTTGGATACAACAAGTTACTTCAGCTTACAAGTTCTCCCATTCGAGCCATGTGCACGAAATCCCCACTGAAGTAATTAGCTTTTTGATTTCAACAGGATGAGGACTATATCCATTACAGCTACTCACCATCTTGAAGTTACAAATGCATTTAACTACTTCTGGGAACTGGTGCTGAGCTGTTTGAGACTGAGACTATTTGAACTGTCTCAAAAGTTTTGGATTTACAGAGGACTGAACAAAGTTCTAGATTCTTATCAAATTCGGAGGTGGACCTTTTGCTCACTTGAAAAAGGGGAAAGGTGAGTGAGTAGGTATAATACAACAGAAAGAAGGCAAAAAGAGGAAAGAACAGTCCTCTTGTGATCAACATAATCCCCAGGCTCAGTCTTTACGACAGTCTTACTAAGTGTTAAGAAAACATTTCTCTTTTACATGGCTAAACCTTATGGGAAAATCCTGCAGGCTGCCAAAAGAGACCACTGCAAGTGAAGAACAAAAAATTCTCTCTTCTTCTCATGAAAAAATATTTTCAAAATAGAGCAGTGTAAGCAAGCTAATTTCACTGAATTCTTTAAGTATGTTTGCTTTTTCCCCTTAAGAGTTTTCTGTAAGCCACAGAGCATTTCAGTGATTTATACCTTAATGCTTCTATTTTCAGGCTAAATTCCAGCAATCTTCCAAATTATGAAAAAAGATGGTCCACAGGGATGTCAGCAACTCAAGTTTTAGCACAAAACCATGCTATCCCTTTCTCTTATGAACAACTGAACTTGCAAGTTTATAACTTTTACTAAAAAAGTATTCTAGTTCTTATTAAAATAAAAATGCCTAAACTTCTACAAATGAAACAAACACAAGAGCCCATTAATCTCAAACACTTCAAAACAGTTAGTCAGACATCCTAGTGAAAAAGAGGTGGGAGACTTGAACCAGGAGCTATCTTTTGAGAGCTGCTGTTTGGCATGTAAATCAGTTTTTCTCCACATTTCGAGCTGCTTGTCACAACACAGGGTCAGAAATGAAGACACAAAGGACTAAAGAAGAGGCACTCTGTGTTTAAATTCTGGTGCTGAAAAGCATTTCCTCTGCAGCCCTCATCAGGAGCAGATATTGCTCTGGTTGTAAATCTGATTGCATATTCTTCATTAAAGGATATGAACTGGGACAATGGGCATGGAACAAAAAACAACTGGTCATTTAAACACTGGGAAAGGTCATATTTCAAATGTGAATTTTGAATACCCGTTCTCGCTCCAGCAGATCTTACAATAAAAACGTGGTCCTAGATTTTTCTCTAAGCTGTGGTCAATCAACCCCCTACATATACCTCTCTTGCAGGGGTTTTCCTAGGCTGAAGCACAGATAGCATGATTCCATGATGTTGGGGTTTTAGGAGTTCTCCTTTTGTTTTATTTTTTCTCTTAAAGAATTTTCCCCATACTGCTGCCAAGAGACACTAAAGACTGGGTAGTTAAGAGAAACAAAAGACCTCGCTACAGGGGGAGAGGTCCAGCTGGCTATTTTCTTGTACCTGGCATTTTTCTTGTTTCTCTCGGGTAGGGCAGAGATGCCACAAGATCTGAACCGGGAAAAGGGGGTTGGGTGAGACCCCTAGCTCTCTTCTTCTCTCAACGTTTGGAGGGGAGAGAAGCTGCTGGCGCTTACTGAGGGCTTCTGCCTTCTGCTGCCTTCCTTCTACCATGAGTCGGGCTCTGTTTGCTGGAGCAGTCGTTGCACTGGGACCCCATTTAATACCCTACCTCACTGAGGGGGGTAACTTCTTTGCCATCTGCTCGGGTGCCTCGGGGACCCCAGGATCCCAAGCCCGCCTTTCCCTGCCCCGCTGGGAGCTGGGCCATGGCTGCCCTGCCTCCGCCGTTCCTCTGCCGCTGCTCCGAGCCCTTGTTACACTGTAGCCCTGCACACCATACCTGCCGAGAGGTCTCACGGGTTCCCACTGCAGCTCTGGAGTTTGATGCATCTCACCTATCACCCAGGATTTTGTGTTCGTCCCTGCTGTTCCAGCCTGCTGTTCCCAGGGGTCCTGCTGAGGCACTGGATCGGCTGCCCAGGGGGTTTGTGAAGCCTTTCTCCCATCCCTTCCTGGCTTGGGCACATCCGCCATCACCGTGTGCTCCCCGAGCTCGCGCCACAGCGCCCCCTGCAGGCGCGGGGGAACCATCGCACCTGCCCTGCCCGGCCGGGAGCCAACAGCGCCCCCTGCCGGCTGTGACCATCACTGCACCGAAGGGGAAAGTGCCCAACAGCCGAGAGGCTGCACTGGGTTCTGGTTCTGTTTGGTGTTGCTGCCACAGTTATTGGTGTTTGTTGCCTTGTTATACATATACATATATATATATACACATACATATTAGTAAAGAACTGCTATTCCTATTCCTCATATCTTTGCTTGAAAGCCTCTAATTTCAAAGTTATAATAATTCGGAGGGAAGAGGATTACATTTTCCATTCCAAGGGAGGCTCCTACCTTCCTTAACAGATACCTGTCTTTCAAACCAAGACACACCAGTACTCCAGATGTTGAAGACCAAGAAATGAAAGGCTGAACTGCTATTCACCTTTTAGACAGAATGAAAGGCAAGCAATTAATTATCAGAGTTTTGGCCTTTCCAATGACACATTTATAGCCAGCCCCCTGTACTCAGCAGAAGCATACCAGGCTCTGTTCCATGTGCTCATTCAGGAAGACTCTCCTAATCAGAAGTCAAGCCAAATGGAAAAAATAATTACTGAACTTTGGCAGACCTCTGGCATAGTATCAAAGTCCCAGAGACAGGGGCATGAAACGTGAATTGCCAGGTAGATTGTAGTTTTACATACTATCCCAAAGTGCTTTAATCATTGGAAATTTTGAACATTACCATTGGTGAAGAGAAAAACAATTTTATTTTAAGTAGAGTCCCATACAACTGTCACGCAGACACAGAACCATCCTCAATCCATTTGTTGCTACACATATTTACTCTGGGATGCCTGGGAGTGTCTAATTTTAATTATTTGAAATCTTCACTAAATGCCTTGCTTCCTGAATTTCTTTTATTCACTATGAACTCCACAGGCTACCTGTCTATATTCCGAACTCCTAAAATGTTAATCGTATCCTTGGTGCATTCCTTCTCCATACCCACTCTCAATATTCCCATATCAAATGAATCAGCTTAAGGAACATTCTTCCCTTCAGGAACAGCAGTCAGCTGCTTTTCTCAAAGGTACTATTGGATATAAAGTACTCCACCTCAAATGCCACACTAAAGACACACTACACACACCTTTTTCCTCAGTTCTGCAGGCCAAGAATATGCACACGATTTTTATGCTAAATGTGTTCTCTGCCTCTTTTTCTCCCATTCTCTGTCTTCCTTCCGTCCTGGCTGCATTGTACATCCTCTAGACTTAAAAAAAACAGCCCAAAACCCACTTAAAAAGCTCACCTCCTCCAACATACATTAGGTTCACGCAGATAATACTTGTTAATTCAGAGGTAACTAAACAGACTGTTGCATCCTCAGTGTCACTGCTAAGATTTTTCCCCCTACCCTCTCACAAACCACCATCTCACTATGTGTAATGAGATTACAGTTCTCTCAAGTATTTATTTACTTTTTCCTCAATTTACTTTTGAATTTCTTGCAATCAGGTGTTTTGTTTCCTTTTGTGTTGTTCTTCTAAATAAAAGCTGCCTTAGAGTAAGACATTTCTGAAGACAAAGTTTCTTCATAAATTTGCAATGTAATGTAGCATGCTTTCTTCTTCTGTAGCTTTCTTCTGCTGCTTAAGCCAATATTGCAGTTTACTCCTCTTAAAGACTTACACAGGGAAATACTGACCAATCACATGGGCTGAATATTTTATCAACAGAGTTTCTTAAATCTGGTGGGCCAAATCCATGTGTAAGTCTTCTCATTCAGCCGGCCCAGCAGCATTTGTTTGAAAGAACACGTGGACTATTTGTCCTCTTTGCTCCATTATTTATCTAAAATCTGGAATTATTTCACACCAACTCAGAGCTGCTGGCCATGAAGTATTGTGGAAGAGCAAAAGCAGCACCCAGAACTACCCCGACAGCCTGCTGATGCTGAATCGATTTTTGCCTTTTGTCTTCTATATATTCTCTGTATTCTTTACACGTATATTAGTAGCTCTATTATTGTATTCATAGCCTAGCTCCAGTACTTTACTTTATCCTACCCAATAGACAAAAGAAAGACAAAACACATTCCAAAAGATTTCAGGCTGGGGGTCTGTGGCTTCTATCCTATCTTGGTTCATCCTGATAACCAAGGCTGAGACCAGCTCTTCAAGACATATTTTTATAAACAAAGTTTAGTCTCTATCTGGAGAAGAGGGGATTTGAAAAAGGGATGAACTGGGGGAATTACCTCACCAATTATATTTCTAATTGGTGATTCTTGTCAGATATGCTAATCTGCAAAAATTAGAAAAATCATATACGTGTTATGCTGTGTGTGCATTTTCAGCATTTTCCACCTGGCAAATTGTGCACCTAAGGATCCTTACAAAGGTAACCCCTTTTTATCACCCTAATTGTGTCTGGCTTGTGATTTTAGGAACAGCGAGAAGGCATCTGACATCCTGCTACTGACATCCCTGTCCAAAGAGCTAGCTGTGGCTCAAAAGCTGTGTGCCAAGACAAACACAAGGCACAATGTGGTGGAAAAAACTTAGCTGCAAATTAGCCCACAGAAAATCCATCAGGATAAGCATGAGGGCCAGACAATTTGAAGCCTCTTGAAAGCATATACAAAAAGCACTGTCAGAAAAACACTCAAAATTGGGTCGTGCAGAAGAAACCCTTTTTGTCCTGACACCCATCTCTGAGGAGCTCTGGAGTTTGAGGCTGCAAGTAATAACCAGATGTCTCCAGCATCTCAGAGAAAGAAGGCAAAATGCTGGGTGGTTAGGTTGGTAGATACTGTTGTTATGGGCAAACCTGGAGCATCTGTCACAGAGGAAACATGCCGCAGTGACCTTAGTCCTTAGCCTGGTAGCAAACTGCAGCAGCACAGGAAAACTAATAAAAGGTCAGTCAGAAGTGATTCAATAACTTAGAAACTAGCTTCTGAGAAGGACAGCCTGAGTTTCTTGACTCTTAGGGCTGGGATGATACTGAAGGCTGGGAAGGGTGTCTCCAAGCTTGTGCTTCTGGTAGGGAGTGAAAAGGTGGGCAGGAGAAACAACCTGAGCACTCAAGCATCACTGTGCCTTTTCCTTCATCTCACAGACACAGCCTTGTTATGTTGCACAAGTCCAAACAAATCTGAAATTTTCCCAAGGAAAAAAAAGTTTAGAAGACCTAACTACTAAGCGCCAGATGTCAAACAAACAAACAAACAAACAAACAGGAGGAAATGCTTATGTGTCAGGAAATACTGAGAGGCTGTAGCTATTGAAACTCGTAGGAAGGGAAATAAAGCTGCAACATTAATACTGTAACAACTTGCTCTAAATGGGTATCATGAAGGGGGAGAGGAGGAGAAATGTATTATTTTACATTAGAGATGCTCATGAGATTACAGGTGACTCAGTCACAGACCTTGAATGCCTACAGATTATACCTATAGTCCAACTAGAGATGGAGTTAGTGAAACAACTCATACAGGCCCTGAAACCCCAAAAACTAGAGTGAGCTGATAAATCTGCATCTGTTCTTCATGCATAGAAATAAAAACACACTAATCACAGATGCACACGGCCTGGAGAATGTTTGCTGAAAGTATCTTCTAACTTAAAAAAAAATCCCTGGTGTCCTAAAAAGATGATGATTTCGTAAAATAGAAAATTCTACAACCCTACATGTAATATCTCAATGTTGAAACTTGTTTTAATGAGTGAAAAGAGTTAATCACTTAAAAGATACAACCTAAGTATTAATGATAGAGATCTAGTCACATTGACTTTGTTTCAAAATCAGTATATACATTATTGCCTGGTGTTTATAGTCTGTACAACGGCTGGCATATGGACCTAAAAAAAAGAACAGTGAGAGGCATGAAACAGAGAATTGTTTAAAAGGAAGCTATTGCATGCCACAAGGATTTTCTAAAACTGTAAGAAAGAGTTACGCTTGTGAAAAAACAAACCCAAAACCATCCCAAAGAAGATAAAGAGCAGAAACATTAGAAAAACATGCAGATTTATAAAGAATAGAGAGAGCATAGAAACTCATGGTAAGCAAATGAGGAAGCATAAGCAACCTCTAAAGAAGCAGAGACAAGACAACACTGAATACTATATGGTGCTTCACTCAGTAAAAAGGCACCTCTGGAAGCAAACACACAGATGGTCCATTTTTTGGTGCAGAAAGTAGCATCAAAAATTATGACTTTGAAAGACATAAAGGATATCAAAAGAACATTACACAGAATTATCAGGACACAGAGGGTCTTGGATTAAATTCCGTTCTTTTAAAGGTTTCAATACACAGTTGTCAACAGAAAGACACAAGCAGAAAGGTCACCAGTGACCATTTCCAAATTTTAATGCAATTTTATCTGTTTGTTATTTGGGAATTAGGCAACATGAAACTTCTTGCACATAATTAAAGAAAGACCAATATAGTGCCCGATAGTAAAAAGGGAAGGTTATGCTTATGGAGCATAGCTAAAGCCACAATAAAATCTTCTACAATGGAACTAAATCCAAGGTAGTAGCGTGAGGAAAGAACAGTTTGCAGGCTTAAAGCAGCAGACATGCTTTGAAGGCTTTGACTTACAGATTTAGAGATGGAACAAACTGCCAAGTTCATTTATGTCTTCTGTGATCATCACAGATAGCTGCCTGAAAATAGGTACTCAAAGAGAGGTACAGGAAAAAGTAGTCCTAGCAACGCTTCTGTCAAACCCTGTGCTCAGCTCTGCCAGCCAAACTTAAGGAAGGA
Source organism: Machaerirhynchus nigripectus (assembly GCA_013397975.1). Classification (NCBI taxonomy): domain Eukaryota; kingdom Metazoa; phylum Chordata; class Aves; order Passeriformes; family Dicruridae; genus Machaerirhynchus; species Machaerirhynchus nigripectus. Next base: position 21,151 of record VZRQ01004635.1, on the reverse strand, counting down.
AGTGAATATATGAGACAGAGTTCAAAAGAAGGCCAAAGAATTGATCCCTGAGCTGAGCAAAACAAAATAAAGCAAATCTTACACTCAAGGCTGACAGAGTTCACCATATCGGCTCAGAAATATGGTTGAGAGCTGTCATGATGACCATTAAATGTGATGACCACATTTCAAATTTGCAGATAAGTCAAGAGCTGACAGTAGGAATCTCAACCTTCACTTCCCAGCAAAATTTCCCAGTGATGTTAGTAAATGAACTATAGAACAGTTTACCAGGACAGACGGTCAACTCATTAAGGTCTGAAATTTTCAAAATGAGATTACATATTTAAAGAAGACATGCCCTGACCTGCTTTTAGAAAAAAAAAATCTTTGACTTAATCATGCAAAATGTCGGGTCAAAGGAGTATAACAACTGCTGACTGATCTTCATGTCTATGAATTGGAGTACTTAACCATAAAAATTAGATGGATCAAATGCCTCCTTCAAGATGTGTTGTGGCAAACAGCACTTGCAAGAGCCTCCATCAATATTCAAACCCACTCAGACATACACAAACCCTTCCAAATGTGTCAGAGCCACTCACACTCAGCTCTAATTCAATACCTGTTTACATTGGTAAATAAACATACCAAAGACAAGGTGTCAACCTGGTGCTGAAGGCATGGTTTGAACATTTCAGCAGTCACTCTAAAGAACCCCTGGTCAAGTCTTCACAAAGCACAGCTCCGACATTAGGCTAGATAAATGCCAGCTATGTTCACGCAGAAGTGAGAGATTAAATCCACTTGCTCTATGGCAAGCCTCCTTCTTATAATGTGATGTCCTATGCTCTTGTGTTCATCATTCCTAACCACATGTGATCTGGAACAAGGTATTCAAAATGAGCACCTCCTTCGATGATTGTAAATGGAAAAACAATTTTGTAATGAGAAAATAGAAAAAAAAAAAACATCAAAGCAAACATTCACTGAGTATGCAGGAAAAAAATTCACTTGTCATTCTCCAACAGTAATCTATCTTAAATACATGTTTTGTCATTTCCAGATGAATGATGGATTCTGGTGTTCTACTATAATTTTATTTACTTTAGCCCAGGAAGCATATGATCTGCTTTAAAAACTGTGGATCAATTCTCTATTAAAATACCATCACTCTGCCTACTCCAAAGTGCTATAAAATATACTGATGGTGTTATAAATACATATTATAATATCGACTTTTCACAAATATTAAAGGATGCTACATGTATAATGTTCAAGTAGCTTTGCTACAAAAATATAATTTTTGTAACAATAGCTAATGCCTTTATTTCTGTTATTAACTAAAACTTAGAGTAGTGAAATAGCTGATACAGTTATGCTTGTGGTAATTGAACTGTCTGCTGGGTTGGTTAACATCCAAAGAACATATAAAGAAGACCCCTGCTACTGACTTGTGAATTATCAGCAACTACCACCTGCAAAAGCCGTGGACCAAGGCCCAAGTTGCAGGTGATAATAAAAACTGACTAAAACCACAGCCAAGAAACACGCATGCTCTAAAAAGGCAGACCCAAGGAAGAGCCACGCTAAATAGTTCCTAGAATATGTAAACTAGTTTGGGGAAAAGTTTGAATATGTATAATTGTTTATGAATATGCACTACGCTGATGCAATAGTAAAGGTATGTAAAGGGTGTCTCCGAAATAGCAGATGTGCTCCGGGCTGAGAGCCAGGACACCCAGCGCCCCAGCACTGTACTTTTGCTTTATTGTCTTTGTCCCCTATTGTCCTTTATTAAATTTTTAATCCTTACCAGGAGAGTGAACCTCATTTTTCACAATGGGAACACTGGAATCTTCCCCAGGTACCACAGCTGAAACAAAACCTGCATCCGAAGAGTCTTTCTAGAAAAAAGCAACTACTACCTTCCCACTCACTCTTCCCCAAGTACCAGGCAGTCCATATGCCATGTCATTTTTCTCTTCTCTGGTTTCAGTCAAGAATATAAACCAAAAATAAGTCACAGACTGCATGCTAAAGGTTAAGAAAATTACTACTGGAATTGATGAAACAGAAAATAAGATGTCCTATCATGAGGAACCGCATTCTATGTTTCATTTAGGTTTGCCCGTGCACATGAATGTAAGACTTGTGTGTTGTGACTTAAGTTAAGGCCAGACTCAGGTCGCTTCTCTTCTTCCTCACTAATGCAAAGACAAACAGCTGCACTGAAGCCTATGTTTTTAATAAACAGTTTAGGCCTGTATTTTTCTCTAGATAAAAAATATTTGTAACCACTTCATTTCATCTGCTGTGGGTTTTTAAAGCACTGTGAAACATGCTATTCATACAACAGTGTTAAAGGGTCAGATTACCATCATCTAGAATCTGTTTAATAAATTCCCCAGCAGCCAAAACACTATGTAATAAAAACAAGCAAGTCAATTGTCTTGGGGCAATTTTATGGTAATACTGTATTTCCCTATCACCTGCTTTATGCCCAGAAATGGGTCCCACAACTTTAAGCTGAGTCCAAGGAAAACAGGGAGAGGGGGGAAGCTGGGCAAATTCTTCAGTGTGGTTTATGTTTAAGTACTCACACTCCCCCATATTGCTCGGCTCTGCTTGCAGCGGGAGAATGGTTATTTTTCCTGCTTCCAGCCAGCTTGTGAGCTGAGGCAAGAAGTTTTTTCCCAGGACTGCATACCAGCATACCGAAATCCTCCAGTAACAACTTCTTCTTCTTCTGAAACTGTTCAGCCTAGCTGTGATCCAAGAACCAGATCACCGGACCCCATGGACCGGCAGGGAGGCTGCAGGGACGCCGCATCCCGGCCTCAGACTTCGGGAGGACCCGAGCCAGCTACAGAGAGAACTCTAAATCCACCAGCTTTCTCTGTCATGGAGGAGGTTTAATATCTAACATTATTCTTTTTTTCCTGTGCCTTGCGGCTACATTGTTTGTTAAATAAATAGGTTTTTTCACTTTCATCCAAGAAATTACATTTGCATCGGTGGGGGAGGGAGTGCCGAAAACCTGTCTTTCGAGGAGACGTTCATTCCAGAGCGTTTTCCTCCTAAATTGGTCTCAAACCAAGACATCAATAAAAGTGAAAATGTAAAAAAAAAACAAAAAAACACTCAAAGCAATATGAATTTCAAATCCAAGTCATTTGAATCACTACTCAGTCACTATAGACTCAGTGTGAGTTTCAACAAAACCCACAAGATTTCTATTCACAGATGTTTTCAGCTCAAGAGCTTGAAACAAAGTTCTCACTATCCCTAAAGCTTACCTCCAGAAAGTATATTATTGTACACAAAATAAGGACAGAACCCACAGTTTTAGCAAGCTTTCTAGTATGCTTCAAAAATACATGCAACATGAGACCTCAAAGGAATACTGAAGATTGTTAACAGCAAGGAAAAAACAAACCAAACTAAAACCAAAAAACCCAAACCCTGTCTCAGTTTACTTCCAAAACATAGTTTGCCACAGCAAATTTACACTGAGTTCATTAACACAGCACACCATTTTTTTTAAAGTGCAAATATACTCACGGAAGGACATTCCCAATGTAGGCATAATATGAACAGCAGTAGGGAGTAGTCCCATCACAGCAGTAAGCTTTCTAGTCATTATCACACTGAGCCAAACAATCTTATGCTGGATAAAAATAATACTCATGAGGTCAAACGTCAGCAACATCAAAATCTTGTAAAGCACAGCTTTGAAGAAAATGCAGTCTAACCGTTTCATACAATCACAGGACTGCCCTTGAGGTATGATCGGACTGTAATCCTAATAGCAGCCCATTCCCACTCCTGCATTTCAGACTTAGGTGCTTTCCATATGTAGCTGGCCATATCAGTTCCTTTTTATACTTAATCCTTTAAAATGAAAATGAGCATTTTGAAATGTCAAGACACCGCAGACCAACTTTTTCCATTCCAGCAAGGAGTCCAAAAGGAAACCTGAGTCCGGGCTGCCTGTCTTGTTGATATGGAGGGTGGCAGGAGAGGAGAAGGAAGCTGTGTGGGAACAGGCTACCTCCCCCAGTCCCAGCCTGGGGTGCAAATCAAGAGCTGCCTGGGCCTCCCTTACCCCCTGCCATCTGGCAGCATTTCCCCTCACTGTGCTCCAGCACCAGAGCCATGGCCAGTGTGGCATGGCAGTGCCTGGCACAGGGGCCAGCAGTGACCTCTCTGCCTCACTGAGTTCCCAGCCACAATGCCCTGTCGGACAAAGCAAACTGTGAGACAACAGTAAGAGAGCTCTTTACAATTAACAAGCATGGAACAGCATATATATTTTTTTATTCCTGCAGAAAGCTATTTTAACCGTATCAACCTCTTGTGCTGTCATGACATTTAGTGTTTTCAAAGCCCTAAGTCAGGTTCCCCCAAGAAGATAACACTTCTACTGCACTGTAGAAACACTCTCAGGGATTACCTTCCCCACTGTCAAGGCTGCAGCTGTAGCCCGAATGAATTAAAAAAGACTCCATGTTCCATACACCATCACCCTTGGTGACCTATTTGGTCACATACTGCAGTGGCAGAGACCTGAAATCTAAGACTGCAAACCATGCTTCTGCATTCCCAATGGACTGTAGCTTCTGCTTCCCAGGCTGCAACTCACCTGGGAGGTTCTCATTCTCACATTGCCATTACTGCCTTTCATCTCTGCTGACCGTTTTGGTTGGTGTGCAGGGACCCAGGTAACCCCACCTCATCTCAGCTTCTGACACACTCCCATTCCTGCCCCAAGTGGGTGAAAGTTCCCACCCTGCACTGAGACTCCTTTGCTCACTAACTCATGCTGCTCACCCATCTCACAGCCTGATTGCTCACAGGATTTTAGCAGGTCAGCTCTCTGAACCTGCTCACACTTCATTTCTGCTTGAAAACCAGCACCAAGTGAGGGCTGGAGAGGGCTGTGCAATGCAGCACATGGGTCAGCCCAGGCAGCTGCACCCTAACCCTGTGAGATGACCTCTGGATTAAAGAGACACATGAAAGAAATGGAACAACCAATGCATCATTCTGCCAACCAGCCCCGCTAACAAGTGAATCAGGGCAGCCAGCAGGACACCCATCTCCAGGAGAGCAGCAGCCCATGGGCAGTGCAGGCACTGCCATAGGGAGCAGCAATGCAGGATGATAGCCACATAGGACACCTCATACCAAGGCTTTGGCACAGCCTGCCCTCCCAGGACACCACATGACAAAGCTTTGGCACACCCCCGTGCCAGCAGCTACAGGCTTTTGCAATGTCCTCTTTTTTTGGCATGAGTACTCATGGCTCTGGCTGTGCCAGGCCAGTACATCTTCTGGCTCTGCCCTGGCAGGAGAGCACCAAAGTGCCTCCACCCTGCACATCACAGGTCTATCCCACACAGGTGGGTTCACAGAATCACAGAATGGGTCAGGTGGGAAGCTGTAGTGGGTTGGTTTGCATTTTTTACTTTTTGTGAGATAAGAATTAGGAAGAATGCAAAGCAGGCTTTAAACTTAAAGAATATGAATAAGTTTATTACTATAACTAAAAGAAAAAACAAAGAATTAATAAGAGTCAAAACACACACTTCTCTTTCCCCCATCCTCCCCCCTTTTTCCAGTTACAACATAAAGGCACAAACCTGAGATTATTTCAGTCAGTTTATCAACTCTATAATAGTCTTTTATCAGTTCACTTAGGGAGAGGAGTCTCTTTTGCCCATGCTATGGGGCTTCTCCACAAGAAGGAGTCTTCTCGTGGCTTCCACATTACAGCACAACAGCCGCCCGGGGTGGTTTTTTGCTGGCATGTGAAAAGTTTCTTTCCTCGACTTACAGCTTTTTCCACAGCCATTTTTAAGGGTTTAGTCTTAGCTAATGGGGTACTATTTTAAGGATGAGCAGTTCAGGAGCAAAGTTTCTCATCATCTGCCTCTAGGGGCATCTTTATTTCAGGAACAGAGGTTTTCTTTTCCCCTGGGAACAAGGGGTCTTCAATTCATCGCTATCCCTTCCTGTTTAAGCTTTTTTAGTGGATCAAAGCTACGCCACCATTTTTCTCTGGTCAGGCTATTCAGTGAATCACAGCTACTTTAACATTTACTGATTCCAGCACAGGCATCTTTGCTCATGGCTCCAATTTGAACAGCTCCACCCCTCATGCTTATCACGAAATTTAAAAGGGGTTTTCTGATGTATCATAGTCCATCACCATAGCTTCACAAAAGAATTTCAGCCTCCAAGTTTAAAGCATCTCCTCTATCTCCTCCCTCTGGGCTTCAGCTCTTTCCTTTTCACTGACTTTGGTGTCACTATCATGGTATTCATGTGCCTTTGCCTTTTCCTTTCCTCTAACCTGGGAGAGGATGATGTTTGCAGGTGACATCTCTTCTGGGGAATTTACAGTTCAGAAGGAGTTAATCTTACCCGGAGCCTTGGCTTGCAGCTACAACTTATCTCTCTGGTGGTCACATGCTCTCTGCTGGGCAGCAGCCAGGAGCTGCTTTCGGCAGAAGTTGTAAAAAAGTCCATCTCTGGCTGCCCCGAAGAAGGCGGGGGGCGCATCATAGCCCTCATGGAGCCATGGGCCTGGCCCCAGCCTCTGCCAGGGCCAAGTGGTCAGGCCTGGCCAGGCCTAGCCAGGCCCAGCCTGGCCTGCCGGCCAGAGCCCTGTTTCCAGCTCGAAAGCCGGAAGAAAGAAGAATTTAGCGGGCTCACACCTGGTTTAAATATGTGAATTTCAAGAAGCGCTATTGGTTTATACAACTGTCCCATCAACCCAGGGTCAAACCATCGCAGAAGGGACCACAGTGGGTCATCTGATCCAACCTCACTGCTCAAGCTGAGTCATACTAGAGCACACGTGGCACGGGATTGCATCCAGACGGCTGAGTATCTCTACTGAGGTAGACTCCACAACTGCTCTGGGCCATCTGTTCTAGTGTGTGGACACCTTCACAGTAAAGTTCTTCCTCATGATCAGGTGTAACTTCCTGTGCATCAGTTTCTGCATGTTGCCCCCCATTCCATTGCTCAATACCACCGAGCCTCTGCTCCATCCTCTTGGCACACCCCCTTCACATATTTACACACGTCAGTGAGGTCTTCTCTCAGTCCTGTCTTCTCGGCGTTTAGTCTCCCTGCAGCCACAGAGGGGCTTCCGCACACCACACCCCGCCCGGGAGCGCTCTGCTGGGACGCCCCGGGGAACCCCTTCCAAATCCGGATGCCAATTCAATTGCTCCACATCTGCCCTAAACCACCGGCCCCGCTCACAACCGCTCTCCGCGGCTTTTCGCCCGTCCTCCCCCCACGCCGGCCCCGCTGACCTGCCAGGAGGAGGAGGAAAGAGGGAAGCAGTGCACCCCAGGCGGGGTACCCCTGTCCGGCCGCGCCGCCCCACTCGCTCCATGCCGGCTTCATGCGCAGAGCCACTGTCCGNGGGGGCTGGCGGGATTCGGGCCGAGCCCGCTGCCCCCCCGCGCCCCCCCCCGAGCCGTGCCGGCAGCTCTCTTTTCTCCACCTCCCGCTGCTTTTGTTCTGCTCGGCAGGCGGGGAGAGAGCCGGAGTGGTGTGAAAGGCAATACCAGCGTTGTTTGCGCCGCCTTGACCAGTGCGGTGTTCGAGGTGGCTCCTACCGTGGTTAAAGTCGAGATTGTCTGTAAAGTGGGATTGCAGTTGTGATCGTTTATAAACTGAGATCAGAACAATGGTCTGTTTGTAAACGCAAGCAAGCGGCGGTGCGGGGGTGGGTGCGTGCCTGGGAACGCTCGGCTGCTGTGGGGCCACGATGTGTTCCCAAACTTCAAATGGGCTTGTCCCTGCTGCCCAGCAATATTTTCCGTGACCAGGCCAGAACAATGCTCTTAAGTGTTCTTCAAGAGTGATTTTTGATAACTATTTAAATGCTGTCGTAACTCACCCCATGTGAGAATTTCCACAGATGGGGCTGAGAGGCCAAAATATTTGCTTTGCGGTCTCACAAAAGAGAAGGGTTAGCTCTGACTTTGCATGAAGAGCTGCAGGTCGAGGAATGTGCTTTGGAAGGCTGAAATAGGCACAGAAAAATTGAGAAACATCCACAGGTGTTTCTGGTCATAAAAAGTTTCCTGCTGCTCGCAGCTCAGACAGGAAGGCTGACACAGAAACATACAATGAATTTCTTTTTTCAGGATTTAGCTGTTCTACAATGACAACAAAAACACAAACCACCACACCAAATTACTCGAAAGCCAGTACACAACTTTTTTTCAATATTTATACCTGTATAAATTTATATGAAATATTTTATAATATTTCAAATTTGCTCCAGTATTTTTTCAAATGTATGCCTGTCAACAAAGAAAAACAACTTTACATGTTTTTAACTGCCCTGCAGTGTGTATCTCTTAGTTTATACAACAGCCCAAATGAAATGTATAAAAGGAAATTTCAGTTATATATGGCTGCTGAGAGTAAAACTTGGACCAGGTGAGTAACTTAATTTCAAAGGATTTGCATCTGCTTCCTGTGTCTTACTCCAGTCACAGGCCAAAGCTGTGCCTGAAAAAAGGCTTGAAAAAATAATACAGTTTTGCCAATAGATAATATTGGTAGTAAAGGAACAAAAATGGCCGATAAAGGAGACTAAGATCTGGAGACAACTCACAGAAATTCTGACATCTCCAGGCTTTTGATTTTAATCATGTTTGATCACCATGCCAGCCTGTCTCTAGACAAGCCTTTTGTTGGTATTTGTGTTCTTCAGATTTTGTTGTTGATTCTTTCCCTTGCTGTCCCCTCTCCTATGTCTTGGCAAGTCACATTTCAATATTTCCCAAAAATTTTGAGTAAAATTGCCCCAGAGTTGTAGGCCAGCATGCTTGAATTCCATACTGATTTGCACTTAACAACTTTATGGCTCTTCTGTAGTTCTTTTTTTTTCTGTTCACAGGGGACAAGTTGATTGAACCTTTCTAACACTCCTCAACCCAAATTGTTACTTCCCAAGTACTGCCCCTTGGACAAAGGAGTGGAAGGTGCAGCTGACAAAGGGAAATACTTGTTCCTGTTAATGTTTAAAACAATCCACAAGAAGCTTTTAATCTAAGGTTTTAGCTTTTTCCTCCTGTGGATTGTTCTTTGAAGAAAGAAGGGGGGGTGATCATAGAATTTATCCTCTGGCATTGGGTTATCAGCATTTAACCAACTCCCACGGATAAGCAGCGTTAAAAAAGCTGGTTGCAGGTTGTCACAGGCTGCTCTTACCCTCTGCCCAGGTAAGGACACCCAGAAGAGGAAGCGTAGCCATGGGCCTGCCTGTCATTCCAGCTCTACTGTCTGCTCTGAAAATTAAGAAATCTGCTGGAAGAAGATGTGCTTGTCTCCTAGTCTTCCCCTCTCCACTATTCTCAGCAAAATGGAACACTTCTGTAGAAAGCTGAGAAGAAAGAGAACAATGTCAGAGCAGTGTCATCTGGTTCTTCTGGGCTGAGGTCCTTCTGGGACCAAAAACCATTTAGTTTTCTCAGAAGGATGTTTTGAAGGAAGACTCATTCATAGCAAAGAACATCAAGAGATTGGAGCTAAGGTTCTAGCCACAGTAAGACTCCTTATAAAACTCCATAACAGCACCACATGATGGCCAAATCATCTCTTATCAGAAATGTTTTGAAAGATGGTTTTCAAAAGTATGCAGGATTGGTAACATCCTGTTAAGTATACAAGCTCTCAAGCGCTAATCTTGAGAGACAGTTCAAAGAGAAAATTCTGCTCCCAGTGCACTAGTATTTTGAAACTCACTATAATCAGGCATCTCTGTCTCCAGAAGCTTAATTAGCAGTTTAGAAACAGTAATTATCATACACAGACCACTAGAGGAAACTTAGTAGAGGAAAGGGCACATACTTAGGACAATCATTTAAACTTCTTTACCTCTAGATTACCTCTAGAGAAATCCCTTCAAAGGAATTAGCAGGGTATCTAATGCACATGCTAAAGATGTCTCTTGTAGAACTCCAGGTGCTAATTGGCTCAACATGAGGAATGATAAGTCTTCTATATGTTTTCCAGGATATATCTAGCCAACTAACTTTTGAGCACCTCCAAAAGAGCCTGAGTGCTCTTTACAGCAGCAGGGCAGCCGCTGAGCTGGACAAACCCCTGGTTCTGGAAAGCCAGGCAGCCAGATGTTGTCTGTTCAGTTCTGCTCCATGTTGTCCTGTAATGGCATGGAGGGGTAGTCTTATGTTCTGAGTATTTGCCACCTCTGAGCACTACCTTCTTCTGCTCTTGTACACAGGAGACATATAAACATCACCCTTCTTTTTCTGTGGGTTCCGTGTGTCAATGTCCAGAGCTAGGGAGTACAACAGATACGTGGTACTTAAGATGGCACATATAATTTCATTTCATATCGTTCAGTATCTTCTCTTTTTCTACACTACAAAAGAGAAAACAGGATTAGCTGACAGAGGGCATACTCCAACTTCTGCTGAAATAAATGAAAGGCTTCCCAATGACATTACTCTTAGCTGGACTGGGTTTTTAACTTTTTTTGATTCCCTTCTGTCTCCCTTGACTTATTCCACCACTAGTGAAAAGGGATTCTATCTTTTCTCCTTTGTTAAACAGAAATTTTTTTGCACTTTTAATCAGTTTCATTTCCACTTCAGGATGCTCTTTCTGCTAAATCTTTTTCTGAGGATGGCCTGAATACTAATGCAATATTTAAATGGATTCTTAATATCAAACTCTATCCTCCTTTGACAGAGTACCATGCCTTTTCCTGACTACACCATTGGTATGAGGCCTATTTTAGTATTGGCATAGTTACACGTACACTATTATTGACTATAATATTAAAAGTATACAGTATTTTTATATCTACACTTTTGCTTTCTCTTTTTCAAAAATATTGTCTATGATTACACTGTTATTTATCTCCACATAAGCTACTTCACTATGTCATTCAGGTTTTCTGATCTCTGACAAAATCTTTGGCACTGTGGAATTTATCGCTGAACTCTAGAAGGCTACAAGACAGTCTTGCTCCTCTCTGCACAGACTGCAGGTCTCTGTCACATGAGGAAGGTACTCAACACTCCTGCCTGTTGTTGTGTAAAGCTGGCAAAAATCTTCATACAGGAATGCCATTATTCCTAGGCAGCCAAGAACACCTGTTATGGCCCTCTCAGTTATATCTACCATTCAAAGTAGATGAAATCTCTACAGTGTAGCAGTTACATTCTACAAAATTATTTTAAATCTACAGGTAGAAATACATTATTTTTGTAAACTTGCATGAAAGCTTTATCTACAAAATCTTTACCTACATTTTGTCTCCAGAAAAGATCAAGGCAGCAGAGAAGGTGGATGGGATTTTACAAATTATTTGCAAGACAAAAGTTTCCCTGTTCTATTATCTGCATGCATTTGCTTACAGGAAGGAAAGTAGTGGAACATCTTTGGCATTATTTCTTTTAAGAACAAGGAGTGATTCAGAAATGCTGTATCCTTTCTGGTAGAGAACCAGAGAGTGATTTATAAACCTATGCTAACAGTAGGCATCTGCTGACTTGCTAAACAGTGTTTAAAAATACTGTTCTATGTATTTTTACAAACACAAAACTTGGGACTTGTGTGCTTTATTGGTTTCCTTAATGAAACATTTATTTAATAAACTAATCAGTAGTCATTGGTGAAGCTTAGCGAGCAGAAGAAACATCTGGAATAATTCACTAACCACTGAAGTCTTGGGTTAAGGCATTAGCATTGATGTTTTTTCTCTTCCAAACCTTCTCCCTCCCAATCAATCAATCAATCAATCAATCAATTTCTTTTCCATTTGGTATGAGAGTTTGGAATCTGAGTAATTAAATGGTCTTTCTTAAATGTTTATATTGCTTTTGAGGAAGAATGAATCAAAATCAAAAATAAAAGAATTTCATTCAAACTAGACTTTTATTTCTTTTCAAACTAAGCGCTAGCCATTAAGCAGTCATGAAATTAAATTCTTGGTTGAAGTGAGCTAACTATCAGCATAAAAGGTACCAAGACAGCTACAGCTAGCTTATTGTCGCTTTTTTTTTTAATTGTTAAATTTCAGGGCATTCATTTTGAAAATCTTATCTTGATCATAGTTTTAGGGCACAATAGTTGAGGTTCTTGTGAACATCATCCTTTTTTATTATCACAGCCATTGAGGAAGGTATGCAAGGGGATGAGCAACAAGCTGGAGATTACTAAAGTAGAATGTGGCATCAGTGTGCTGGTATCTCTTGTTTTTCACATTCCTGCTAAAGAGCATTTTAAATGATCAGCCAAACCTTCAGTTTTGCTAGAAAGAATTGAAACCATATGGAGAGCTCTGTACCAAAGTATCTTATCACTGTCTACAACTCCCTAGAAGGAGTGTAGCCGAGTGGGGGTCCGGCTGTGCTTCCAGACAACCAGCAACAGGACGAGAGGAAAGAGCCTCAAGTTGCAACAAGGGATGTTCAGCTTGCACATCAGGAGGAATTTTTTTCACAGAAAGGGTTATAAGGCATTGGAACAGGCTGTCAAGGGAGGTGGCAAATCACCATACCTGGAGATGTTCAAGACACGACTGGACATTGCACTCAGTGCTCTGGCCTAGTTGATAAGGTGAAGATCAGTCACAGGTTGGATTTGATGATCTTGGAGGTCTTTTCCAACATCCATGACGTTGTGATCTCAGAGCCAGGAAAAGTGATGTACCTAAGAAACCAGTAAATCCCCATAGTTTGTCAAAGGCTATTACCAGCAGCCAAGATTTAGCATTATTCTAATACTTGGTTTCATGCCTTTGTTAAAATCCAGCAGCCCAGGAGTCAGGGAACCATGAATATGACCTAAAAAATCTTTCTCTCACATTGATTCAGGGATGCCACACCAAAGAATTTCATGGATTTTTAAAATTATATAAAATACTTGTGGAAAATATTTAGAAAATACTAAATATTATCTCCTCTTCAAGTTGATTTTTTACAAGTATGTATTCCTGTGCTGTGAACTTCATAGGAAGTATTGGTCTGTGTCAGATTCAATTCAAACAAAGCAAGACATCTGAAGACATGGTAGAGAGTAACTTTAAAGGACTACTTCTGAGAAGCAGATGAATAGCCTCACTTAAGCGATGAACTCGGTGAACTGGTCCAAACAGAATGCTTCTTTAGTTTGAAACAGAATCATTCAGAGCACAATCATGATGTCTTCACCATTCAATGCTGAGTGGGATTTTAAAAGCTTATGTTGAGGATGGGTAAAAGAAGGCTTCATTGTACCAGCAGTTGCTGGTGAAGGATGCATTAAAGTCCAAAGAACTCTGGTATGGTACATTTTTCTCCTACAAGGTCTGCTCTAGCTTGTGCCTTCCCAATACATGGTGTAATATCTCAGTTTGTTTTTTGTATTTTAGCACCTATGGTAAGAGCAGAATGGTGGGGTAGTAGGAATGTCTCTGGATTTTGGGATTTTTCCTCCTCATATAATTAACCTACTGAAATTATTTTTCCAAAGGATTATACCATGCAAACAGCCAAATGTCCCCTTTTCCTGTAGCATCGCGCACTGAGTGAGTAGCCTCAAGTTCCTGTTTGTTTTAATTACTGATGCTGGGCTGGTATTTGTGACTTTCAGAGAACTTTGTGAAAAATATCATTAAATTTAGTTTTCTTCTTTGCTAAGAAGGTCTATATTGGAAAATGTTTCAGAGAAACAAACACCATACTATAGATTATTCATTCAAGTCTGCTGGTAAACTGGACTACAAGTTAATACACAGAATCACATAATCAGCTATGCTGGGAAAGACCTTTGAGGTCATCGAGTTCAATCTATGACCTAACACCATCTTGTTAACTAGACCATGGCATTAAGTGCCAGATCCAGTGACACTTACATAAATAAAGATGAAACAGCAAGTAGCAGAAACCAGCTAAGTCTGGTGGCAAATGAAGAGGAGCACATTGGTATGAATTGTATTTTGTAGTGTTTAGGAATAAGGAAATAGTTATTCTGTATTTAGGAGGAAGAAAATAGTTATTCTGCTGATCCTTTAGTCCCTGATCTATAGTTATAAGGGTTAGAACACATAGTCATTTGTAGTGCTATGTTCTTACATATTTGCCTAGGCAAAGACAGCTATTTGCTGCTTTTGAAAGGCCATCTTTTGTATAACAGCCTTTTAATCCTCAACAAAATATATGTCACTCCCAATATCAGCATTGTATGACTTGAGAGGAACCACTGCATCAGAGAAAGTTTAATTTTTCCTTTTGAAGCCTAGGGGAGTATAGACTTGGCTTATCCAAAAGGATGGCAGTCCAAGACGCTGCTCATGGAAAGTGGTGGAATTGATGCCCAAAAACCAGGCAAGAAAATAAAACACCATAGTCGAATGGCTATAGAGCAGGTATTTGTTTATTCAGCGCTGGAAGTGAGGGGGATCACTCAGCCAAGCTCACTCATCGATCCCTTGCACAGCACTAGCTTTTATACATTCTCTATTCAACTGGCATATTATAGCTTCATAATCTTCATATTGCAACATATTTACTAATCACATGATTATGTAAGTCATTGTAACACATGCACACTTCCTGCACAAGGTGATCATCAGCCTCCTGGTGGTCATTTGATGAAGGCTCTAACAGTCTTCCTCAGGCTTGAAGTTTTTACTTTTGCTTTTTGCATTATAAAATTTGTTGCTTTATAAAATTGTTTCCTCAAATAGCCAGTTTTATCTGGTTCTACTTCTTTGTAGTTAGTTTGTTCCACTAAGCTTGCTGATTTCTAAAAAGTGTTTCATTTATATATCCTGTTACAAAGTAACTACTTCTTTCTGCATAGGTCAAGTGACTTCTTTTTGCATAGCTCCAGCATATTTCTATGCCTAGGCATCAGAATATAACTAGCCCAACAAATAGTCCAACAGATATCCTAATGAGCCCTGGTAATTCCCTTCAGTATCCTATTTCCATGTATTTAAACAGGAGAGTGATATTTGATAACATTAATTTTGTTAAACTCACACGAGAAAGAACACCTGCCTTGCCTTGCCTTTCAAAATTCTTTTCATCTATATGTCTACACCTCAAATTCTTACATAAATTGATACGAGGCACAGCAGTGGTAGATGAGAAGTTGGTCAGCTAGAAAAGAGAAAGAAAGTGAACTCTAATAATTACAATTCCCTCTCATTAGCCATTCAGGTGCTGGGAGGGGATTCCTCTGGCCACCGGAGGTGATTTTAAAGAAGGCTCTAGGGAGGGTGGTGACCCGAAGCAGGCAAATAGGGGTATGGCACGGCCGTTTGCAAGGCCGTTTGCATGGGCAGGGCAAGCAGGCAGGATTGCAGCCATCCTCCTGCTAGTGGGGTTTCTATTTTCTGTTGGGGTTTTGCTTGTTTGTTTGTCTGTTTGTTTTGGGTTTTTTTTTCAGCAATGGTCTCCAAATGATCAAAAGCTACAGCTAGTAAAAGTGTACCAACCCAGAACTCCCCAAGAAAGATGCATCTGTCCAGACCCCTTTCTGTAAGGAGAGTCTGAGCCTGTCAGTAATACCAGGGGACAGTGCAGAAGACACTTGCATGAGATGCGAACAGGTGAATGATCTCCTCTGGCTGGTGGCCGAGTTTAAGGAGGAAATAGAAAGGCTAAGGAGTATTAAGGAAAGTGAAAGGGAAATAGACCAATGGAGTTTCAAGCTTCCATCCCTGAGAGAAGCCCACCAGGAGTCAGAGGACTCCCATGCCTCCTACCAACAGGCAGAAGGAGGAGACGTGGTAGATGAAGTGGAATGGAAATGGGTCCCTACTCGGGGAGTTAATAAAAATTCCTCCCAACCCCCATCACCTACCCAGATGCCACTTCAGAACAGGTATGAGGCCTTGGATCCAGACGGTCAGCCAGATGACATCGAAGAAAATAATCTCTCCAGAGAGCTTCCCAATTATACTTCGTCTGTCAGACAGATCACTATCTCTATAATTAAAAAGAAAAGAAGGGTAGTCATAGTAGGTGACTCCCTTCTGAGGGGAAGAGAGGGCCCCATATGCCAATTGGACCCGTCCAACAGGGAGGTCTGCTTCCTCCCTAGGGCCCTGGTACAGGATATCACCAGGAGACTCCGTGAACTAATTCAGCCCTGTGATTATTACCCACTGCTGATACTCAAGGCTGGCAGTGATGAGACTGGAAAGAAGAGCACCATGGCAATTAAAAGGGACTTCAGGGCTCTGGGTCAATTGGTTGATGGGGCAGGAGCACAGATTATGTTCTGCTCAGTCCCTTCAGTGGCAGGGAAAAATGATGAAAGGAACAGGAGAACCCACATTATCAACAAGTAGCTTAAGGGCTGGTGCCACTGGCAGAATTTTGGGTTCTTTGATCATGGGGCAACTTTTATGGCACCTGGCCTGATGGAGCCAGATGGACTCCTGCGGTGTTATTTTGCTGTTCTTACCAAATTGCCTGCCCTGTCCACATGGCTCTCCCTGCCCCTAGTCCTGACCACTCTCTTGTGTTCTCCCTATTGGTCTCCTGGTACCCCAACTCCACGCATGTACCACCCCTATACTCTGACACCATTAGTCCATGTGCTCTCTCCACCTCCCTCATCCCCAGATAAACCGAGGCTCTGTGCCATGTGCCTTCCTCTCTGCATTGGGGTAGCGGCTGTCTCTGCTTTGGGGCAGCTCTCTCTGCCTTGGGGCACCAGCCCCTCTCTGCCTGGCCTGGCCATGCCATGTGCTGGGTCTCGACCTCTGGGAGCCAGCACATGGGCCGGCGCTAGGCTCCTGGGGGCCATGGAATAAAGACCTTCCCCAGCCCCATGCAAAGAGCCTTCTCCCCTCTTTTATCATCCATCTCTGTTGCGTAGCCACAGCTGGCCTGAGCAAGTGAGGGGCAGCCTGGAAGAGGCTACGGGATGCAGTGCGGCTGCTCTCCCTAAGACACCCACACAGCACTCTCTGTGCTGTGGCATGCCACACCACCGCAAGAAACTACAAACCGCAACAGACTCCATCTCTCTATCAAGGGCAAAAGGATTCTAGCCCATGAATTGGCGGGGCTGACTGAGAGGGCTTTAAACTAGATTTGAAGGGGGAAGGAGATGCAACTAGGCTCTCCAGAAACAAGCCCAAGGGTCGTAAGGCAGAGTCAGGGGTGAAATCAGCAGCCCAGTTGAAGTGCATGTACACTAATGCATGCAGCATGGGTAACAAATAAGAGGAGCTGGAAGCCATGGTACAGCAAGAAAGCTATGACGTAGTCGCCATCATGGAAATGTGGTGGGACGACTCGCATAACTGGAATGCTGCAATGGATGGCTACAAACTCTTCAGAAGAGACAGGAGAGGGAGAAGAGGGGGACGAGTGGCTCTGTATATTAGGGAGGCTCTCGACACCATGGAAATTGAGATTAGTGATGATAAGGCGAGTGCCTGTGGGTAACAATGGGAAGGCCAAAAAGGCTGACATCCTGGTGGGAGTCTGTTATAGACCACCTGACCACCATGAAGAGGTGGATGACTTATTCTCCAAGCAGCTGGAGGATGTTTCAAGATCACCAGCACTTGTTGGTGACTTTAACCTGCCAGATACCTGCTGGGAACTCAACACAGCAGAGAAGAGGCAGTCTAGGAGGTTCTTAGACTGTGTGGAGGACAACTTCTTGTCACAGCTGGTGAGCGAGCCTACCAGGGGAGGGACTATGCTAAACCTGCTGTTTGCAAACAGAGAAGGGCTGGTGGGAGATGTGGTGGTTGGAGGCCGTCTGAGGCATAGTGACCATGATACAGAGTTTCCAATATTTGGTGAAAACGAGGAGGGGCATCAAGAAAACTTCCACACTGGATTTCCAGAGGGCAGACTTCGGCCTATTCAAGAGACTTATTCAGAGACTATCTTGGGACGCAGCCCTTAAAAACAAAGGAGTCCAGGAAGGATGAGCGTCTTCAAAACAGAAACCTAGAAGGCACAGGAACAGACTGTCCCTATATGCCAGAAGATGAGCCAACAAAGAAAACGATCAGCCTGGATGGGCAAGGAGCTTTTGAAGGAACTAAGGAAAAAAAGAGGGTGTTATCACCTTTGGAGGGAGGGTCAGGTGTCTCAGGAAATGTTTATGGGAGTTGCTAGGTCATGTAGGAAAAAAAATTAGAGGCAAAAGCCCAGTTAGAACTCAATCTGGCTACTTCTGTGAAGGAAAATAAAAAATATTTTTACAAATACATTAATGGCAAAAGGAGGGGCAAGGAAAACCTCCCTTCGTTATTGGATACAGAAGGGAATTTAGTAACTGAAGATGAGGAAAAGTCAGAGGTACTTAACACCTTCTTTGCCTAAATTTTCAACAGAAGGGCTGGGCTGATAGATGGTGTCAGGAAGGAGACTATGCATGACTGCTTCCTGTTATCCAGGAGGAAGCAGTCAGAGACCTGCTGAGCCACTTAGATCCTCATGAATCTATGGGACCAGATGGGATTCATCCTAGGGTGATGAGGGACCTGGCAGATGAGCTTACGAAGATGCTCTCCACCATTTAGCATCAGTCCTGGCTCACTGGGGAGGTCCTGGCTAACTGGAAGCTGGCCAGTGTGATGCCCATCCACAAGAAGGGCTGGAAGGAGGATCCAGGAAAGTACAGGCCGGTCAGCCTGACTTCAGTTCCTGGCAAGATTAAGGAAGAGATCATGTTGAATGCCATCACATGGCACCTACAGGATGGCCGGGGGATCGGACCCAGATGGCATGGGTTTAGGAGGGGCAGGTCGTGCTTGACCAACCTGCTCTCATTTTATGACTAGGTGACCCACCTGGTGGATGAGGGGAAGGCTTTGCTGGACTTCAGCAAACCCTTTTGACACTGTCTCCTACAGCATACTCCTGGAAAAGCTGTCAGCACACGGCTTGACAGGTGCACTCTTTGCTGGGTTAAGAACTGGCTGGATAGCCAGGCCGAGAGTGGTGGTGAGTGGTGCCACATCCAGTTGGCAGCCAGTCACCAGTGGTCTCCCCCAAAGGTTGGTGCTGGGGCCAGCCCTGTTCAATATCTTCAATGCTGATCTAGACGAGGGGATTGAGTCCACCAAAGTAAATTTGCATATGAAACCAAGCTGGGAGCATGTGTCGATCTGCTGGAGGGTAGGAGGACTCTGCAGAGGGACCTGGACAGGCTGGGTAGATGGACCTCTGAATCCAACCATATGCGGTCTAACAAGCCTAAGTGCTGGGTCCTGCACTTTGCTCACAGCAACTTCCTGCAGTGCTACAGTGTCTGGACAGCAGCCAGGCAGAAAACGACCTGGGGGTACGACAGCCGGCTGAACATGAGCCAGCAGTGTGCCCAGGTGGTCAAGAAGGCCAAAAGCATCCTGACCTGTTTCAGCAATAATGTGCCCAGCAGGACTATGGAAGTGATTCTTCCCCTGTACTCAGCACTGGTTAGGCCACACCTTGAGTACTGTGTTCAGTTCTGGGCCCCTCAATTTAGGAAGGATGTTGAGATGCTCAAACGCATCCAGAGGAGGGTAGCAAGGCTGGTGAAGGGTCTGGAACACAAGCCCTGTGAAGAACAGCTGAGGGAGCTGGAGTTGTTTAGCCTGGAAAAAAAAGAGGCTCAGGGGAGACCTTATCACCCACTACAACTCCCTGAAAGGTGCTTGTAGCCAGGTGGGGGTCGGTCTCTTCTCCCAGGCAACCACTGACAGAACAAGAGGAGAAGCTTAAGCTGCGCCAGGGGAAGTTTAAATTTGACACTGGGAAAAAATTCTTCACTGAAAGAGTGGCTGGGCACTGGAATCATCTGCCCAGTGGGGTGATGGAGTCATCATCCCTGGACGCGTTTAAAAAAAGACTGGACATGGCACTCAGTGCCATGGTTTAGTTAATGAGGAGGTGTTAGGTCATAGGTTGGACTTGATGATCTCAAAGGTTTTTTCCAACTTAGTTCATTCTGTGATTCTGTAGTTCTACAACTGTGAAAGGGCTCAAATCCATGTGTCTGAAGGTGGCCACTTTTATTAGCTTGAGTATTAGAATTGCTCTTGTCAAAATGCAGTTGCTCTTCCTTGAGAAACTTCAGGGTATGGAAGAAAATCTTTGGCTCTGTCTTATATAAGGATGCTTTCAGAAGTGGCACAGTGCTCTCATTGAAAAACAAAACAAACTGTTCTAAATTTTTTGGTTAAAGCAGATGACAAATGTTTTGGATCAGGGTAGAACTCATCCCAGTTGGAGGCAGAGAGAAGGGCCAAGACAACACCATCTATTTTCAGCAATGTTCCTCATCACCCTGTCCAGTAGCACTGGAATTTCTGTTCACAGTGTATTTCGTTAGCACCTTGGCAGTTTGCTAATTCACTAGAACTCGCAATAGAAACAAGTGATCTGTATTTGTAAAATACAGTGGCAAAACACATCTTTACATTTACTAGATGTTTTTCAGCTTCCCAAAAAAAGCTCAGCTGAACAACTTGTATATCCTATTTTCAATGCCCCGTGCAAGCAAATTGTATTGACTCCTTGAAGTAGAGGACATTAGAACAAAAGCGTTTCTAATATTCTCAAAGTGGTGTTCTGTTTCCTAGTCTGTAAGGAAATAAAGTGGAGAAACTACATTACACAACTTTTCAAATCCACTATGAGAAGTCAGTGACAGAATCAGGATTTGAATCTAAATGATCCTGAGCTCCTCCTTTAAGTGCAGTCATGAACGTTATCCTGAATACAGTACTAAAAATATTAGCTAGACTGGTTTCATCCTCAAGTTCTGGTGAGAAATTTAAGACAAACTGGCCATCACACTCTGGCTGAACACAGAAATAAAAAACACCATATGAAAGGTATAAATATGATGTTCTTCCTCCTAGTAATATACTAAATGCACACATATGTGCATATATATCATATATATGCATATGTACCATAGAATCATAGGAACGGTTTGTGTTGGAAGGGACCTTAAAGATCATCTGGTTCCATTCCCCCTGCCATAGGCAAGGACATCCTTCACTAAACCAGGTTACTACAAGCCCCATTCCAACCTGGCCTTGAACACGTCCAGGGATGTGGCATCCACAGCTTCTCTGAGCAACCTGTGCCAGTTCCTCACCACCCTCATAGGAAAAAATTTCTTCCTAATTGTTGGAGTGAGAGTTCCTCTG
>VZRQ01004630.1:1264929-1279444 GCA_013397975.1 Machaerirhynchus nigripectus | reverse complement strand
TGGGTTGGGTTGGGTTGGGTTAAGTTGGGCCGGGTTGTGGTCCTGGCACGCACTCCCTGCTTTTTGCCTGCCCTCCCACAAAGTGCCCAAAGGAAGACCTCATGGCAGGAGGTGCCAGGGCACTTTTGGGGAAGGGAAACTCACGGGGTGCTGATGGGGGAAGGCGCCGGTTGGGGGGGCTCCGTACAGACCCGACAGATAGGCTGAGGAGCCCTGTGGTGGGAGAGAAAATGAGGGTCAGTGACATCAATGATGTCCTCAAGGTGCCAGCCCCTTCCCAGATATGAGGAGCGTGTCACCACCATGATCGACATGAGGGACGCAGTGACCACCCCTCATCCCCTGAAAACCCTCCAGGAGAGCGCAGGTGCATCCAAGGACGAGCTGCAGCCCGGATCCTGTGCCTGCAGCACAGCACGAGGCTGGGATGTGGGTGGGAGCTCCCAGCTAACCCCAGTCCCTCCCCACTGCTGGTTTTTTGGCTGTGTCCTGCTAATGTTTGTGTCAGAAAAAAGGTCCCCTTCTGGCCTCACCAGGGGGGCTTGAAAAAGGCCACACAAAGCTTTGGGGTGAAGGACCCCACACCAAACACTGCCCTTCAGGAGACCCGTCCTGCTCCTCTCCATCACACCCATAAATAATTCCTACAGCTGTCTCCTAAAGGCTGTGGATACAGGCACAGCGTCCTCCCCTTCACAGGCTGAGAGTGACCAACCAACCCTCCCGGGGCCCTCCCAGAGCCACCACACCCCCAACACATCCTCCCCGGCACTCACCGTCCTCCTCCGCCCGCTCTGCTGCTGGCATTCCAGGGAAAGAAAACAGCACAGGTAAATTAACCCACAGCTCAGAATAAATTATTCGGGGACTAACAGAGACTGCCCACAGCGCCTGGCTGACCTGGGATGGACCTTCTCCATCAGCACCTTGGCCATCCTGTTCTCCTGGCACCACACCATCCCTGCCCACTGTCACCTCAGGGGTTGTGAACATGCTTGCCCAGGTTTCAGCACCCCAAGAAAAAGGAGAACCCTCCCCTGCGAGGTGGGGTGGAGGGTGGCTCCCCACGAGCACAGCCCCCTGGGTGCCAGGGCAAGGATCCACTGATGGCAGCGGATGCACAGGGTGGGCTGCTTGTCCCCTGCACGCTCTGTGGCCACACCAGGGGGCTCTGGTGGCCACCAAGACTAGACCCACAGGGCACAACCCAGTCCATACCATCACAACCCAGTGGTGGGCTTGGGGTCAGGACTGAGGACCACCTACAGTTTTTCCATGCTCTCTTCAGAGAGCAGCACCCTTGGGACACAGCCCGGCCTCAAACACTGGTGAAACCCAGCTCAGCACAACACAGGGATGCAGCTGATCTTCCCAGGAGGCTGCAGCCAAGCATGGACAAGCCACCTCCCTTCCCTGTCCTGCAGTGACGAGCATCGTCCCCAAATGGCCGAGAGTCAGAGCTCCCCATGGGGTGGCTCCTACAGCTACGGGGTCCACCCAAACCCAACAGCTCCAGCAGCACACTCCAGTCACCAGGAACATCTCACACTTACTGCAAAGCTACGGGGTCCACCCAAACCCAACAGCTCCAGCAGCACACTCCAGTCACCAGGAACATCTCACACTTACTGCAAAGGGGTGGTACGGCGTGGCAGCTGCAGCCCCTCGGGCCCCCGGGGTGGACGGGAGCATGGACAATCCTGTGGAGAAGATGCCCAAAGTGCTGAGGTTCAGTCCTGGGATCAGGTTGGCCTGTTGCTGGGAAAGGAAAGACACGGAGAAAGGTGTGAAAGGTGGAGTCCTGGGCTTCTCAACACAGTGTGGATGTGATGGGCGAGGCCCAACCCTTGTTGTGACACATTGACCTCCACTCTGAATTCTCGTCTGGCCACCTGCAGTGGGAGCAGCCCCGGTGGGAGGGCTGAGCTTACATTGACAGCCACCACGTCGTTCTCGTAGGCCTCGCGCAGCTTCTTCATGATCTCCACCTCGGCGTTGGAGCAGGCCTCCATGCTGCCCTTCACCGTGATGGTGCGCTCAGGGTTGTAGATGGTCAAATCCTGCAAACTGCCCCACGGGAAAATCCAGACACACAGTTACATTCCTCCTCCAAGCCAAGAAAAACCCCAGGAGAACTCAAATCACAGCTGAGGGCTCCCCCCAAGACGGTGTGAGAGCCACACGCCCTCTCCCTGCCCAACACCACCATCCAGCTGGGAAGAGGAACATCCACCTGGGATGGGGAATGCACACGGGAGGACACAGCTGCTCTGTTTTTTGGCTCCAGCACTGCTTGTACCATGTTGGATGGAATGGGGTGGCCTGGTGTTCACCAGGACTTCGCTGAATCATTAAATCATGGAATCATGGAATGGTTTGGGTTGGAAGGGATGTGAAAGCATCCAGTTCCATCCCCTGCCGTGGGCAGGGACACCTCCCACTAGACCAGGGTGCTCCAAGCCCCATCCAACCTGGCCTAGAACACTTCCAGGGATGGGGCAGCCACAGGGCAACCCGTGCCAGGGCCTCCCCACCCTCAAAAGGAAGAATTTCTTCCTAACATCCCATCTAACCCTGCCCTCTGGCAGTGGGAAGCCATTCCCCCTGGTCCTGTCACAAGAACTTACGGGGAGATGGTGATCTTCGTGCCCGTGTCCTGCTCAATCTTCTTGAGGTTGCGGCCCTCCTTGCCAATCAACCTCCCCACCAGGCTGTTGTGCGCCAGGATTTTCAAGGGAATCTCTTCTGCTCTAAAATGGATTAAAAAAATAAAATCGAAAGGTCCAGACAATCAGGAAACAGAAATTTCCAGCCACAGGCACCAAGGGTGCGGTGGAAAGGAGAAGGACCACCACCACCACCACTTCCCACCACGCTTTTGGCTGAGCCAGGAGCACTCACGATTTAGTTTCGTCAGCCTCTTTCTGCATGATATCCAGGATCATGCGGCATGCTTCCGAGCACCCCTCTGGCGTGGCGTGGATGGTGATGGGCTTCTCGGCAGCGCCGGCGTTCTCCTTCCGATGGATGTCAACCCTGCGGCGAAACAACCGGCAGAGAGGAGCCCCTGAGATGGGTCTGGTGTCACACAGAGGTTTTTGAGAGCTGAGAAAAACTCATTTCAACACTTGCTCAAGATTTGGGGTGAACCTGGGTCTCAGGTGCATCTACCATCACCTGGCTCACGCAAGCCCAGGCAGTGTTTGGTTTCGGGTGGTTTGGATCAGATTTGGGCCACGTTCGCCTGTAGGACCCAAGGTCCTGGAAGCTGAGGGGGTTCACAACATCAACCAATGCATCAAGGGGGCAGAACAAATCTTCAACTGGACAAAGCCCTGAACAACCTGGTCTATCATCTCTGACACCAGCCCCGCTTGGAGCAGGAGACTGGATTAGAGGCCTCCAGAGGTCCCTTCTGACCTCCGCCTCTCTCTGCGCAACACCCGAGGCTGTCCAGCGACCACGTCCTTCGGGACAGAGAGCACTTACCCATGGGCAGCGTCTGTCACGACATGGAGGCACCCGGCAACAACAGCGCTGGTACTCACGCCCTTCCAGGGGAGACCAGAAGGCTCCCGTGCGCACCGGCAGGGACCGTGCTCTACTCCTCTGGTCCTCCCTCAGCTCATGGCGGGAGGAGGCACGGCCTCCAGCTCGCTCCTCACGCTCAACCGTACCTGGCAAAGCCCTGAGAGAGAGGGAGAGAGGAAAGCAGGGTAGGAGACTCCCGCACCTCAACCACGCGCCTTGGACAAGAGGGGGAAGAACCTTTCCGTCTTCTCCGCGCGAGTCCGCGCGCTCTTCCCACTGGAGGGTGACGCCGTCCGGCGTCCTGCCATCGGCCACCACCTTGGTGTCCCTGTCACTGCTGCAGCCAGGACCAGATCTTCCGAGCAGGTGCGGTAGTGGCAGCTCAGCCACTCCGGAATGCTGCCGGTGCTCAGCTCCGACACGGCGGGGGCCCTCCGGCCACGTCTCCGACGTCCCGTCCCGACCGGGATCATCCAGGGTGCAGCTGAATGCGCCAGGCGAGGGCTGAAGGGCAGAGTCACCACACAGTGCCACACTGGGACGCTGCGGGGTCCCGCTGGGTTTGCACAGGTCAACTCTTCCAGGAGGTCAAGAGCCAGCACGGTGGAACATGGATAGTGGAAGGGGAGCAGCTGGGTGAGCTTTCCCTGAGAAAAGGGCAGAGCCAACCTCACCCGCTCCAAAGGCACCCCAGGGTGGTTCCATCCAAGCACGGAATAGGGAGCGAAGGCAGAGTGTGATTCCCTTCATAGGCTCCATCTCTCCATATCTCCCATGGCTTCAGTAGGAGCTGCTCAGGCAGGAGACTGGTGCTGAGTGGACCTTGCAAAGCAGTGCTGGAAATACTGGCACCCTCTGGCCATGTCGACAGCCCGTGGTGACCCAGCCGTGTGCTGAGTGCCCTCTGAGGTGCTCCCAGCCATGTAGCCCCCTCAGGCTGGCCTGGAGGATCCATTCCCAGCAGGTACGGAGACACTTGCTGCCACCCTTTCGCCCCGGGGACAGGGCGAACACGTCACGACAGCCACACGAGGCGATGACAGACCAGGCCAATGCTCCCAAGGTAGCGGGAATCGATGAGGAATCCCAACAAACCCCATAGATGGGAGCCATGCAGCTCCTTGGACCCACGAGCAGCTGAGGCTGGTGGAGACGAGGACGCGGCTGAGCCTTCGCACCAGAGAGGGACCAAGTGCCACGGAAGTGCTGAATGGAGGCACTGAGGTGATGACGACCTCGGACAAGCCTTAGAGAGGGGCACAAGCCAGGTTCCTGTCTGACCAACCCATCCCACGTCTGGATGTGTGGGCACGAGCTCACTTGCCAGAGAGAAGAAGGAAGGCACAGCCACCCCCAGAGAGCGAGAAGAGAGAGCTCTGGACCTCCCAGCACATCCCAGTGCCACGGCTGAACTGCTCCATTCCAACAGGAGGATGGAGAAGGGGACCTTCAGCGCCCTCACCCCATCACCTGGTGCTGCAGGGAGGGATGACCAGGGATGGGGGGACAGCGTTTGCCTATGGTGCAGCAGGAAAAGCCTCCGAGAGACATTACAGGGGGCTGGGAATGCTTCAGGGAGTGGCTGCCATGAGGCACAGCCCTCTCCAGGTGGACTATACAGCGTGCCTGTAGGGTTATCCCGGTCCTGTGGGTGCTGGGTAGCCATGATCCTCTCCTCATGGAGTTCCAAGGGCTGTGGAAGGTCGCTGGGTGGGGTGGGCTCTTGGTCTGGGCTTCTTCATGGAAGAAGGTGGCTCAGCCTGGGGACAGTTTTGCCCCCTGGAGCTCAGAAGCATCTTTGGGATCTCTGTGTGTGGAACCAGGGGTGAAATCCAACGTGACCAGAGGAATCCAGAATCCAGTGTCGCTCTGGGGAGGAGCAGGGGCCGGGCAACAGGATGTCACCCTAGGATCATCACACTGGTGGACGAGGGTGGGCTGGGCAGGTACATGACACCCAAGCTGAAGGACAGGGGCTCCTGTGACTGCCTGGGATGGATTCTTGAGGTCCCCTTCACCCAAGCCTGAGCAGACGTAGTGCCCCACTGTGGGTGGGGCAGGAGAGAGGAGAGCACTGAGCATGGCCTTCCTCCATGGCACCGAGTCTTCGGGCAGGCACAGGGAGCCACTCCACAAGGAGGGACCATTCAGTGGCAGAAACTGCTCCAAGCAACAGTATTTGGCTTTGTGGTTGGGAGAAACCGGCACCTTCCCACCTTCCTCGCCAGGCTCAAGGCTTGGAAAGGGCAAATTCCAGTCATGGGTGGTGAGGACACAGCTACACCTGCTGCTCATCCCACCAGGACTCACCTGGAGAAGAAGGGCTTGCGGCCAACCGGGATCTGCTCATGGCTACCAGGTGGCCACGCCCTGGGGCGAGCCGGGCTCCAAGAGCTCCTCTCCCTACTCCTCTGCCCCCTTTCCATACAAACCTCTTCCTGCCAACCCAACGCCAGGGTTCGGCTCGCCTTTCTACCTCCAGCCGCACTACTACCAAAGATCTGCCTCTAAAATCTCCTCTGAGAACTAGGATGCTCTGGGACAGGAGTCCTACGTCTCGTGGGATCACGAGGTTCAGGATGATGAGCACGGGAGAAGATAGCTTTGGGTTAAACACAAACACACCTGGGCAGGAACAAACCATGCAGGAAAACCATGCAGAGAATGAGCGGTGAGATCAGGAGAACAGCAACAAGAGAAACATGGAAAACTTTGGCAAGACAATCCCACTTTTTGGTTTTTTTCCTTTTTTTTTGTTCAAAAATAAACACGTTAATGGCTGAAAAAGGCTGCAAACGATTACAAAAGCCATCCTTCTTGTGGCAGCGTTCCCACAGTGTCCCTTTCCCCTCAACAGCTCTAGCCCATATGGGATGCTGCATGATGAGCAAATCCCAAGGACAAAAGACCACTGCACTGAGGGTTCCCCTTTAGGATTTTATCTCCAAACTTGCCATTTCTCCCTAAAGCCTCATCCCCAGCTGTTCTCATGAGGCTTTAGGAACTCATTCCAGGCCTTTTGCGGTGCGCATCCCCCTCTTGCCGCACCCAGACCACCCTGGCCAGCAGGAATGGTTTTGGACCTGAGCTCTGCCACCACCCCCTGAAGGCTGCACCCCAAAAAATCAGCAGTGGCCGGCACTCCAAATCCCCCAGTGCAGGGAGAACCCGAGCTAGGACCTACAGCACCCTACAGAAGGAAACAAAACCATTGGAAGTACTTACTTGGACTGGGTTTGCTTAGTAAGGTTCTTTATGGTCAAGCCCTCCTTTCCTATGATCGCACCAACAAACTGCGTGGGCACCAGCATCCGCAGTGGGAAATCGAGCTGTTTGGGCTGCGAGGAGCCCCCCGGGGAGGAGCCCCGCTCCCTGGAAGAGTGGCCCCCGCGGCGGGATCGCTGTGGGGGCGGAGGGGAGCTCACCTCTTCATCCGGGATGTAGGAAATCTTGAAGGAATAGTTCTCAAACTGGTGGTCGCTCAGCTTCTCTATTGCTCTGCAACGCAGGGAGATGCGCGGGGGTGGTGAGGGGCTCTCCAGGGATGGGTTCCCCTCCAGCACCTCCTCCACACACAGGACATGGGCCCTTCCCAACCTGCGTCTTCCTCCCTCTCCAGTCTGGAGAAGGTGGCCGTGGGAAGCCAGAGTCCCACACTTTTCCCATGAGGAGCAAGCCCCATAAACTGGTGGGACATCGTCCCCTTCCACGTGGGTCATGCCAAAGCTGGCACATGACTTCTCCCATCAGCAGAGGTGGGACAGCAGCCCAGGGACCTGGGCAAAGTCTGTGCCAGAAGCTCCCACACAGCACGGGAATGGTCTCACAGGTTTTTTGGACATGGAAAAGGTGACAGGGCAGCTCCGAGACACCACTGCTGTTCCAGGGAGAAGGATGCAGCACGTGGTGCCCCCTCTGTTGGGAACCCCAACTCCCTTCCTGGCTGGATGAGGCCGGGAGGCAGCACCTGGACTCTTCATCCCCCCAGCCCCTCCCCAGCAGTGATGTTTGGCCACGCCGGCATCTGCCGTGACCCCGCTTGGCTTCAGCTTTCCCACATCCCACTTCGGCTACCGACAGATCACAAGCAGCTCCTTGTGAGGAGGA
Organism: Machaerirhynchus nigripectus; assembly: GCA_013397975.1. Classification (NCBI taxonomy): domain Eukaryota; kingdom Metazoa; phylum Chordata; class Aves; order Passeriformes; family Dicruridae; genus Machaerirhynchus; species Machaerirhynchus nigripectus. Next base: position 1,271,806 of record VZRQ01004630.1, on the reverse strand, counting down.
GGCCTGAATTCCACATCCTCTGAGGATTTGTGCAGCTTCACCATCCCTTTCTTAAGTTCAAAAAAGCCTCTTATCCCAAAGCACTGAGCACTGCTGTGCTGGGGAAGCTCTCAGTGTTCCTTTATTGCCACACATGCCAAGACCATGGCGGGATTTTTGGGGCTGTCCTGGGCAGGACCAGGATTTGGACTCAATGACCACTGTGGGTCCCTTCTAGCTCAGGGGATTCCATGATTCAAAGACACTCATGTCACATTTATCTGTGGTCCACAGCACATCCCACCGAGGCTGGAGGCACAAGAAGGATTCTCCTCTGCCCTCCTGGACCAGCAGATCACTGTCCCCATCTCCATCCTCACTTAATCCAAGGCCGTGAAGGGCCAACTCAGATGGGAAGCTGGTGGAATGTCCATCAACAAATGGACTCAAAAACGCTCTCTGTGGCCTGGGATCTGCTCTTGATCGTATCAAAAATACCCTGGCCACTAATTAACAACAAGCTCGGTATTTGCTCCCAGGGCTGGTCTCCAGCACAGGCCTGAAGTCTCTACAAGCCTGGAACAAAACCTTTGTTTGGAACGATCCTTCCTCTTCTGAAATAACCCCTGGTTTGTATCATGCCATCTCCCATGCCAGGGGAGAAGGCAGAAGACAGTCCAGTGATGAGACAGCTTAGAGAAGCCTGGAAGATACCTGGGATTCCTTGGGAAAGCTGGCGTGGTGTGAAACAAACAAACCCCACTCACACTTTTGCCTCTTCCTTCGTCGCGTAGGTCACGTTGACAACGGCAGTTTCTGTGTCTGTGTTCACTGTGGGGAGCAAGAGAAGGGAAGAGCTGGAGCAGGGATGGGAGAGGTGTCACCGCTGCTCCCAGCACGCTCTGGAGGGGGATACAGCTGGGACGGGGGGTAGGGAGACGCCTTCCCATGGCACGCCTGGGCACCGCTGTGTTTTCCCCCAGCATGAGGGCTGGGCTGGATCCAAGGCTGGATCCAAGCAGGATGCAAGGCTGGACGTCCCCGACCCACCAGTGGACCCCAAGCTACACTCAGCTCATTTTTGCTTGCAGGGATAATCCTTTTTTCAATTTTTCAAGGATCAGGAGCATTCCTGGGGATGGAGGACCGATGGCCCACATCATCCCGCCACTGGTCAGGTAGCCCCACCTCCACCAGCAGGGTTTGTGTCCAAAGAGAAACCCACTTCAGACCAGTGCTGCTGGTCTGGTTATCCAACTAGGTTTCATCCCAGTGGGCTTCCTGCAGCCTGGGCAGAGCTGGGAATTGGAGCTGGGAATGGAGCTCTGGGAATTTTGCAGGGATGAGGACCACGCTGGACCATCTTACCTTGCTCTACGTTCTCCACTGTGCCGTACTGAGCTAAGAGGCCATCCAGCACCTGGGGACAGAGCAGCAAACCGGGCAGTGAGGCCCCCAAGGAGGCAGGGCAAGAGCCCACCCCACCCACAAACACTGTCCAGCACAACCCAGCTGCTCCAGTGCCTCCACCCACCTGCATCCCGTCATCCCAAAGCTGTCCCACCGCTCAGAGCTGGCCAGCAGCTCTGCTGCCCACAAGCAGGCAGGAGCTGGAGCCCAGTTCATGCTCCCTCCTGGGGTTACTGGGAAGTTAAAGGGTGGCCCATGTGCAGACCACGTGCTCCAGCAGCACAGCTCGTGCTGCCGGAGGAGGAGATGAACAGGACCTTTTTGGGATCAGCCACTTCTTACCTCCCACTGTAGGTGGGGGGGGATGTTTCGGATCTGGATCTTCCTGCTCCTGCAAAGACAAAGCCCTGGGTTAGGGTCTGTAGGCACCCCACAGTGGAGGGAAAAGCCTCTCTGGGAATCACACAGCAGCTGTTGACAGCTTTCCAAAGCATCCCACTTCCGCACGCCTAGCCGGGGCAGCTCATCCCCAGGGAAAGCCATTTCTCCCAGCTTTGCCCTGGTCACCACTGGGGCTGAAGCTCTCTCTGGAATGCTCCCTCCTCATGCTGGCTGTCAGGTTTCCAAGGAAACCTCCTGCGAGGAGCCTCTGCAGAGTCATGGCCACTCAGGGATGTGTGGACAGCCCTGCCCACGCTGCTTGGGGCTGTACAGCCGGGTGGGAACAGGACTCCCAGCCCTGTCATGGAGGGGCTATCCCTTGAGGGGAGCTCTCCAAAAGTACACCCAGATGAGGCCCACCACTTCCCAGCCACGTGGGGCTGCTTTCCTTGGGGAAACCCCAATAAATATACTTGGAGGCCCGGGCTTGGAGATGGCCAGCACATCCAACCTTGTCTGGTGGCACTTCCAAACTCACATGACAGCCTGGCCACGGCTCACTCCCAGCCTGGTTGTGGTTCCATTCCCTTCCTGGACATGGTTTCATTCCCAACCTCGCTATGGTTGCATTCCCAACCTGTGGTAGCATCCCCAACCTGGCCATGGCTGCACAGGAAGCACTGCCAAGGGTGACAGCCCCCAAACATCTCCCCAGCCTGGCTGTGAAATGTGCTTGGGCAGTGAGAAGTTCTGACACAGCCCAATCCATGGAGGATCCAGCCAAGCCATGAGCTCATCCACGAGCCACCCAGATCAGCATTCCCAATCCTGCCTGGCACCAGTCAGCTCCAACCACAGCACTGTCCTATGTCCTCACCTGGCCCAGATCCGATGCTCTGAGCACAGCACAGCTGGACCACCCCTCCCAGCACCAGGGATGGCTTTCCTGACCAAGCCGCCCCATGCCCACACAGAGCCAGGTTTCAGGAGCTGATCAGCAGCTGGAAGCTGGTTTTGTGAAGTTTTCCTTTTCCCTGGGATGAGTTCAAGGAGGATGCCTGGAAGGACCTGGAAGGTCCCACCAGCCTGAGAGTTCCACGGGAACGCAGAAGCAGCCCCAGCTGATGGCCACCAACACCCACGGGCTTTGGGCCAAATCCCGCAGGACAAGGAGGCAGGAGGAGGTAGAAGAAGACATCAACAACCTGAGCCCACCAGCAACCTTCAGCTGCTGGGAAACAAGACCCTCCAGCTCTTGTCCCTGCTCTCACAACTCACTGCACAGACAAACCCTGAGCCCCAGCCAACAGGTCTGGCAGATAAACAGTTCCTCATGTAGTTTGGGGCCAGACACTGGGGCCAGCGAGGAAAAGGTGGGGAAAAGGGTGTTTTTTGAAATGTGGGCTGTGAGGGCAAGAAAAACCCCACAGGTCATCCCATGAGAAAGACCACAGACAAGCAGGTGAAACCACCCGGGAGCCTGGTATCTCCTGGGGCTGCTCAGCCAGGCATGGTCCGTGGGGCAACAACCCCTGCGCTGGCATCCAGCTGAGCAGGTGTGCTCGGGAAAAGGCTCCTGTCCCCAGCGGCCACTGGGAGTTTCACAGCTGGGAATCCCAGAATCCCTGCAAGGGAAGGAGCAAGGTTTGTCCTATCCCACCCCCAGCCATGCCCACCCACGGCAGGAAGGAGGACCTGGCCCAAGGGAGACCCTGGCAGTGATGATCCTGCTCTGTTCACCAACAGCCTGAGCCCTTCTCCCGCCCTTGTCACCCATCCGTGGCCGACGCTGTTCCCAGTACAAACGTTCCACCGGGACCACTCCAGAAAATGGGATACGTTTCATTTTTAAAACCAGCCAGCATTTCCCAGAGGGGCTATTTTAAGATGCCCAGGTCCTGCCCAGATACTCAGCTCCCAGGAGACTGCTCCTGCCAGCTCCAAGAGACACATCCCGCTCCCCAGATGACGGGTGCCACACTGCAAGGCCGGAGTGCCTGAACAAATCCCTGCCGGTCTCAAACCATCGGAGAGAGCCAGACACGCTGCCCAGTCACCCCCACCACTTCCCAGACCCAAACCAACGGGGGGCACCTTCATCCCAAGGTGCCACTGCTCAGCTCCAAGCCAAAGCATCACCACAGCCATCCTCCTCTCCCAGGGTGGGAACCATTGGGATGCCCCAGGCTGGACCACGGAGGAGCCGCTCTCCTTTTGGGGTTCACTCGGCTCAGCCCACCTGTCACCACAGCCCAGGAGCCCAGGGGACACAGGGCATTTGGAAGGGGCACATCCGAGAGAAACCAGCACAGCGGCTGGACACAGTCCCTCTCCCAATCCTGGAAAAGCCCTGCCTTGAACTGGATTGCTCCAGGGCCATAATCTCCCTACTCCTCTGCCAAGGGAGATGCCAGGGGAGATACCAGAGCAGCCCTGGTCTCCCAAGGTTCTGCCTCACCCCTCCTGGCCCCCCTCCCAAAACACCCAAACAGAAGGATCACAAGCAAGGTGCCACATAATGCCACCAGGGCATATTCCCACTTCCAACGCCCACCCAAACCGGTGCAGAGCATCTAAAGGCACCCAAAGGGCACTCAGGCTTCAGCTCCCACGGGCAGGATTCCCAGCAGCTCAACATCACCACTCAGCATTTAAAATAAGGTTATTATTCCTGCTGGGTGGGTTTATGGCTCTTGTAATTCCACACCTGGTGGAAGCAGCGCTGGACCACACACAGCCATGGCTCATGGAGTCATGGAGGTACATCTGGAGCCATGACGGCTGCATCTGTTACTCCCGGGGCTGGGGCATGGGCTATTCTTCTCCAACACCACTCCCGGGGGGAACCTTGAGGCAGAAAACCCCTTTATTTTGCTTTTTTATTTTTATTTTTATTTTGATTTTAGTTTCGTTTTCCCCACTCTCCCAAAGCCCAGGGACTGACTCCGGGGCATGCACAGAACGCCGGCACAGGACCCGTTTCACCCACCCTGTTCTGCAGCAGCCTGGTGGGGATTTTAAAAAAAAAAAATCATAATAACCAGCTGGGGGAAAAACACTCGACTGGGTGATGCAGCTTGCCCTGCTGTAGCGAGTGCCCTCGGATAACCCGAGGAGAGCTGCATCCCTCGGGCTCTTCCCTACCTCCACACAACCACCTTGCTGCCTCACCAGCTTCAAGGCCTAAAGAAACCAGGTTTGCCTGCTTTTTTCCCTTCTAAATTGATCCCAAACTGGTCCTGCTGTCCAGCAGCTCGAGGTAGGAAGCACCTCCTCCACCCCAGAGCAGGGGTTTGGGTATCAGGAGCTGCCAGCAGCACAGGGAGGATCAGGCAGCAAGTGAGGAGGTGAAGTGGGCTCATGAAATAATCCAGGAGGGAGCTGTGTGTCATTTCATGCGTCCATTAGAGCAGAATCACGGGGCTGACATCACAATCCTGCAGGGAAAGGGGATGGAAAACCCCAGCCATCCAGGCCCTGCCAGCATCCCCACTGCCATGGGCCTGCTACCTGCACTTGCTGAAATCATGCAGTAAAACAGAAAAGCCTGAAAACCTGGGGTTTATTCCCCAGAATCAGGAGGATTGAGGGGGTTTTGGCACATCCCCACCCTGTTCTCAGCACGGCTTCCTGCCCTCCTGTAGCTTCCAGGGAAAGAGTGGGTAACAATCCCCTCGAAATCCAGGGACACAGAAGGACGAGAATAAAAACGACATGAAGGTGTGAAACGAAAACGAGCCACCAGCTCCCTGCCCAACATCCACAGTCCCTCCCAGGATCTTCCCTGCTGGCCCCACGGATCACCCAAACATCCCTCAGCCAAGGTTGGGAAGTTCCAGAAGGGCTTTGTCTCCCACAAGAAATTTGGGAACCAGAAACAAGCTGGCTTAAATATCAGCCCTAAAATATAACAACAAAACCTCAGTAAAATAATACAGTAATAAAATAATATAGTATATATAGTATATACTATATTATTAGATTACTATATATATACATTACTAGGTATAGTAATATATAGTATATGATATATAATTATAAATACAATATACCACTAGATATAGTAATATCATACCCTGATACAGAAAAAGAATATATAATGGTATATAATTAATACAATGGAATACAAGGGATGGCTTCATCACTCTGACTTTAAAAATACGCATTTTTTTCCTGCTCAAGCTAAGTAATATCTTACTATAACAAAGCTTAAAGGGATTTTATCACCTTCCACCTCAGATCAGCACTGAGGGCAGAGAAAACACACTCTGCCACCTCCTGCTTTCCATAAAAATCAGGTTTCAAGAGAACAGTGGGAAAAAAGCAAAGGGAAAACATGCTGAAAACCCAGTGGGGGCTCCGCCTGCTTTATGAAATGTTTGTCCCACGCAAGGAAACACCTACAAAAAATCACTCCCATCATCGGGCAGGGACCAAACTCTGTCCCAGCTGAATTTTCCAGACCTGGCAGCTCGGAGCCGGCAGCCCTGACTGGGCAGGGAAGGAAGCGGCTGTTGGATTTGTGATTGCTCATTATTATATCTATTTTCTGGCTCTTCTGGGGTTGTCCTGGAGGAGTTTTGCTGTCGCCCAAGCCCACCCCGCAGCGGATCCTGCGGAGGAGCAGCTCCGGGAGCGCTGGATGAGCATTAAAGAGCTGCCCCAGTTTCCACCAGTTGCCGGGAGCGTGGAGGCTGCGGCTGCTCCAGTTCCCCCTCCCGGCCCGGGGGCTTTGCCCTGACGCTCTTAAAGGAATTAAAATCCCTCGGTGGTAAAGCCCCGGGCTCGTCCTGCCGAGGGCCGGGCAGCACCGGAGCCCCGGGAGCTGCGATGGATCAACAATAGGGACGGACGGGGATCGGGGATCGTGGCCCATCTGTCACCGCCCCGGCAGATTAACGGGGGGAAACACAAAAGAGGGTGGGGAAGAGGAGAGGAGGGGAAAAAAAGGGGGAAAGGGGAAAAGAAAAAAGGGAAAAAAAGAAGGGAAAAAAGAAGGAGGAAATGAACGTGGGGGGAAAAGCAGGAAGGGAGGGGAAAAGAAGTGGGAAGAGGGGAAAAGAAACGGGGGAAAAGAAGAGAGGGGAAAAAAAGGGGGAAAGAAAGG
>VZRQ01004630.1:1238941-1259627 GCA_013397975.1 Machaerirhynchus nigripectus | reverse complement strand
ACTGCACCCATCACCCCGGACTCCATCAGCCCTGATCCCATTACCACCACCCCAGCACCCCCAAACTCTGCCCCAGAATCCACCACAGCCCAGCAGCCCCAGCCCTTCAGGAGTTCCTCCAGGGAGAGAGGAAAATCATTTCACTCAGGAACCATAGCGAAGAAATAAATAAGAAATAATTGTTTCTATCTATGTGTTTATCTATGTAATTATTTCATTAATACAATTAAAAGAAACAACTAAATAAACATGATAAATAATATAAATAATAGATTTTTTCCAATGCTTTTTTTGGAAAACAAGAGTGTGCCAACCCTTCCAACCCAGATCCAACCAGCCATCACTGCGTGTGATCTCAGTGTCGGAAAGGCTCCAGGAGATGCCGAGCCGGTGCCGGACACTCCAGCCATGAGCTGTGCACGTTCTCAGCCCCCTGGCAGACAGCTCCTGCAGCCTCTGGGGCTCTGCTGAAGGGTGCCCTCAGGTCACATGGAGTTGGTGTCACCACCTGCCTGCAGGTTAAGTGACATTTTTCTCTCTCCTTTTGAGAATAAAAGCCTAATCCTCATAGAAGCGCATCCAGGACACGATTGGAGACTGAAATAAGGTGCAGAATAATCCTGGCTGGGTGGGTGACAAGTGGCCTTGTGCTCTCGGAACGGAGCGTTGTGTCCAGGGCCAGGTGTCCCTTCCTGTGCTGGGGGGTGAAGGGGAGCAATCTGAATTGCCCAGATTTTAAGGCAATTAAGGACACCTAAACCACCGCTCCCGCTGCCGCTCCATCCCACTGCCAGTCTTCCCTGGCATACGGAGATGGATGGAGTAGGAATAGCGGTGACGGGTGCTCGATGCCATGCCTACAGCAAAAATAGATGTGGTTGGGCTGCGATGATGCAAAGCCAGAAGAATCCTTCTCCTCCGATTTCTCCGGCTTTGCTTTCAGCGTGGCTCCTGCCCGGCTGTCATTTGTCACCGGCGCTCGCGGCTCCTCCATCCCCAGCACATTTTTGGGGGTGATTTTAGGCTGAAATGGGTTGATAAAGTCCTTTCCAAAGATCTTCCCCTTGTTCAGGTCATTCCTGCCTCCTCAGGGATGGGCTATCGGCAGGAATGGGGCAGGGAGCTGCTGGTTCATTGTGTGAGGTCACTGCTGCTGGGAAGCAGCAGGAGAAACACGAGGTTTTGGGATTAATTAGTGCCCACGGGATGCAACAGTCATTTACTGCTCCTCAATCCAGCCTTCTGCCGGAGCTGGATGGAACAGAGGAGTCTCCTGAAGTTACCTGCATGAGCTCATCCCTCCGTCCCTGATTTTTGGCTTTGCAGAAAGTGCTCAACAAACTTCTGCAGATGCGTTCCCAACCCTATGGAGCTGATACTGTTTCCCAGTATTGGTGGATCTGCCTTGGTCCAGATGTGATGCTCAAGGGAAATCTGTGCTTTGGGGAGGAAGATTTCAGAGCACTGGTACCAAACAGTTGGAGAAGCAGCAACCACATGGGAAAAATGGTCCTAAAAGTGGTGCAGGATCCAGCAGGAAAGGGAAAGCATCTTCCAAAGGCAGCCCTGTAGGCAAGATCACTCCTCCCTGGAAAGAGATGCTGGCATGGAATGAGTCTGGAATGTGGCAGCAAGAGTGATAAAATGAGCGAAAGGCCATGAGAGGTTGAAGGAGGGTCTGTTTAGTCTGGAAAAGGGCAGGATAACCTGCTGTGTGCGAAGGGCTGCCTTCAAAAAACAGCACGAAGTAGGAAAAAAATGGGGGTGTTTGGTTGATAGGTCATGGGAAGAGAAGGAGATGCTGTTCCTCAGCTGGAGGTTTTGGGAGGAGGTCGGGCAAACTTCTGGGACTACCAAATCCACGTTGGGGCCAGCCTGGGGGGGGTTCCTGAGTGTCCTCCAAACTCAGGATAAACAGTCTGGCCCACAACTCCATTTCATCCCGAGCCTTTGGTAAGCCTGTCTCGGAGCAGGCAGGTTGGGATCCACGACGTTTCATCACCCTGTATGGCAGACTGGTCATACTGGAACCTACACTCAGGGCACTGGTTGGGCTCCTGCTAATGGAGCAGGCTGGAGCACCTGTGTTGGGATCTCTCCTTGGATCCCACATCCCCAAAGGGTGTTGGGAACAGGACAGAGAAGGGACAGCAGGGGGAGGAAGGATCCTGCCTTGAGCCAGCAGGGATGTGGTGCGTCCAGAAGTTACCCTGGGAGGCTGCAGTAATCCAGTGGGAAGAGCCCAGTGACCTGGTGCAGGAGGAACCCGCTTCATCTCTGACCTGCAAGTTTTCCCTGAATCCTTAAGGATATTTTTCACTATTCACCATGCAGAGAATCTCAGCAGAGCTTCATCCCACCCCTGCACTGCCGGGATTGGGAACAAGGTGGGAATGCAGCTGCTCATTGCTCCACGGGGCACACACCTCTGGCTGCAGAGACTGCACAGGGGAGGCAGTGCCAAAACAAAGCCCCGAGTAAACCCTGTCCTAAAAATGAACCCATTTCCTTCACAAAAGGATTTGGTTTGTTCTCCTTTGTTCTCCTGAGCGTGTGGCAGAGGTGACTATGCCACGATGCAGCAGAGTGGGATCGGGACGTGCAGCCAGAGCAGCTCCCAGCTGCCCCTCAGCACTCCGAGCAAGCCATGAGGCAGTTCCAGGCTGGGCAGATCCCAAATTTCCCTCATATGGTGGTGATGGACTGTCTGAAATGTGGTTTTCGGCTTTTAGAAACCTCCCAGCCAGAGAATGGTGCAGCTGCTATGCTACAGAGGTGAGCAAAGAGCATCAAGGACTGCCATGGAAGCAGCCCAGCTTGGGAGATGGGATCATCCCTCAGGAAGAGCAGAGCTGAGAAAATAATTCACAATTCAGTTGGAAAATTAATCCATGCTTTTCAGTCATTTTGCTCACCCTTTGCTGGGACGTGAGTGAAGATTGGATTTCAGAAGCTTCCGAGTCTGTAAGAGTTGGGAATGCTGAGGTGGAAGCACTGGCATGGCTGGGTAATTAAATCAGTGTCTGTGTTAATTACACCTGCACTGGGGCCGAGCATGAGCGAGACATTAATGATGGGAATGGTGGACAGGCAGCAGTAGCTTCCTTCCCAACAGGCTCCAAGTTTTGCTGACTCTCCCAAGGTGATGTGAAAGGTATGGATCTGTGGGAACAAGGTGTGGAGCAAAGCCCAGGTGCCAGAGATGGGCACTAAGGAGGGTCCTGTGGAGCTGTACACTTCCTATCCCAGCAGGAAAACGGAGGGATCAGCTTCTCCCAGCTCCAAAGCAGCTCCACTGGGATGGGAGCACCTGCCTTGTGTGTGATCAATCTGCTGGAGCCAGAATGTGAACCGCAAAACAAACTGCTTGAACCCCAACTAAGGAGTTGCAAGGAAGAGTGGGATTTTTAGGAGCTCATGGAATTCCGTGAAGAGCAGAGAGCTACTGCACTACCTGTGCACGGGGTGCCTGGATGTACTGAACCCACGACTGCCCCGACACTGCGCAGCTCCCTCGAGCTCCACGATCCCTCCAGGGCCTCGCCTCACGCCCAGGGGAAGCCAGGAGATGCCGCAGGGACAGGAGCATCTTCTGACCAGGGAGAGGCTCAAAGCGCCCCAGAGGAAATTCCACCTGCACGTGTGGGGAGAGACCAGCGGCACAAACAGCTCCTGGTTTCCTTTTTCCCCTCCATATGCTTCCAAGGTTTTTATTTGTCCTCTGCTGATGGGAAAGCAGGTCAGGAAAGGGCAGAGCCTGTCACATCCAGCCAGCAGATGCTGCTCCAGCAGAGGATCCCTCGCTGCCCTGGTGGGATCCATGCTGGGGGTGGTCAGGGTATGCTCCCCCCTGCCATGGGTAATTCCTGCCTCACTGCTGGCAGAGCACCAGGCCAGGCAGCTGTGGGTTCCAGCACATCACATCCCCACAGCAGCCTGTCAGCCGTGCCAGAGGGCAACACTACACCGTGGGAGCATCAGAGCCCCGGCTGTTCCTGGACTGAGAGCCCTTGGAATGATTCAGCAGCAGGAAGTGCTGGACAACAGGCTCTCCCCACGGCAGAGCTACGGCAGCTGCTTCCACAAACCCCAGGAACAGCTTTAACGTGGATTGGGGCATGCACCTCAGCAAGCTGCTTCTCATGGACAACACACCTTGCCTCTGGCACCCTTGGTGGAATTTTCATTCTCCCCCCCAGCACCCTGGTCCTCACAGTGACATCGAGGGGCTGGAGCGTGTCCAGGGAAGGGAACAGAGCTGAGGAAGGGTCTGGAGCTCAGGAAGGGTCTGGAGCTCCAGGAGCGGCTGAGGGAGCTGGGAAAGGGGCTCAGCCTGGAGAAAGGGAGGCTCAGGGGGGAGCCTGTGGCTCTGCACAACTCCCTGACAGGAGGGGCCAGCCAGGTGGTGGTCGGGCTTTGCTCCCAGGGAACAGGGACAGGAGAGGAACCAGCCTCAAGCTGTGCCAGGGGAGATTCAGGTCCCATCAGGAGGGATTTCTTCATGGACAGGGCAGTCAGGCACTGGAAGGCACTGCTGAGGGAGGTGGTGGAGCCCCTGCAGGAATTTAAAAGCCCTGTGGATGTGGTTCTTGGGGACATGGGTGAGTGGTGGCCTTGGCAGTGCTGGGGAACGGCTGGACTCCATCTTAGAGGGCTTTCTGAAACTAAATGATGCCATGATGCACCATGGCCTGCAATGCTCACACTGAGCACGGACCTGGCACACGGATTTGGGACACTCTCAGCACAGGAGCCATGTGACACACTCCAAAAAATGTGTCACCACAAGCAACCAACTCTGAACAGAATGGTTCCTGAATGCCCCTAAATGGCCTGTTACTGCTCAGACAATTAAAAATAATTAATGCCATGGTCCTGTTGTCCATACTGGACAGTAAAACCAGGGAAGTTTTAACAAATACCTGGGTAATCTGTAAATCCCTCAGACACCTGGTGTGCTGCTGTTGGCCACCTCCTCTCTGGGAAGCTGAAGGCCTGTTCCCTCAGTCCCCTCACCCCTTTGCATCATGACACTATTCCTCAAACTTTGCTCCTTACATCCACAGAAATCAGTTTTGAGTCTAGAAATTTCCATTATTTCCACAAAATCCCACATTCTCACCACAAACCAATGTGGAAAACTCCTCCAACACAAGATTAAAAAATAACTGGCTCACAGATCCAAGTGCACAAATTCACTACGTGGTATGACAGATATACCATGAAGTGTTGGCCCAAAATCTTTTAAATACAAGAGGCAACAGCTGAACACCCAAATGAGCGCTTCAGGGCTGATTTCACAAGTGAGAAATGGACTTGAGAAGCACCTCAAGTGCAATTTACTTGTGGGACACCAAAAGCCTGGTTCTTCCTGGAAGGAATGGACAGCACTTGCCCTGGGACTACCTCCGCGTTTTTGTTCTCTTGGCAAAAATAAGTAGGAACAGAAAAAAAACAAACTTCTTTTCATTTTATTTTCTCACTTTTGGAAAGCATTTTACACAGGTTTGGATCTTGGGAATAACTTTGAATCAGTAGAAAAAACTAACTCAACAGCTTTTTTTCTTTACAATAGAAACCTTTCCAGAGTCAAAATGGAGACTAAAAAAATACATGCAAAACATACTCCTCTCAAAACACAACTGGAAACAAAGCACCAAACTACACAAATATGCAGAATGAAACAGCATTGAACACCACAGAAGTTGTCTTCATAAAAGGTGTAAAAGTCACCTAATTCACTAGGCACTGACACTTGGTTAAACAGAACAGACAATAAAAAAATATTGTCCACAAACTTGCAATTTCAACTCAAAGGCTGTAGCTAGAAATTCCTCTATGTGTCACGCTTTAATAGCGACCTGAAAGACAAAAACCCAACAGTCAGACTTCAAGGATTGAGAGATTGCCGGCTAAATCAAAAATCCACTGCCTCTCCTCAAACCTGCATCAAATCTGAGCCTGATGTCCTAGAGGTAACCAAATTCCCAAACTCCTTTTTTATCAGAGTTCTGGAGGAAGAAACACGATCTCAGACTCAAAACAAGGGCTGGTATCTCACTTGTTTTTTCCAAACTAAGTATTTGCTCTGTCCTCAAGGTTGCCAGTTGCTCAATGAAGCATTGAAGGAACTGTGGATCAGTAAAATGTCCTCACCAAAGTCAATCTTAGTGGACAAAGAAGCTCAGAATGGGAAATTTACTTTAGGTGAACTCTGTGATTGGGCCAGGCCCAGTTAAGGCCGGGTTGGATGGGGCTTGGAGCAACCTGGTCTATGGAAGGTGACCCTGCCCATGGCAGGGGGTGGAATGGGATGAGCTTTAAGGTCCCTCCCAACCCAACCCATTCCATGAGTCCTTGACTACTTACGAGGTGAGTAGGATCGGGATCTGGACCGGGATCTGTAGCCCCCTCGGCTGTAGTACGGGGATGGTGACCGCCTCCTGTGACACGGGTGACACAAACAATCCCTCTGTTAAAACCTGCACAGGTGAGTGGCAGCAGCCTTATGTGGCTACCTCTAACCCCATCCTGGTCTCAGGAATGCACTTGGGAAAGCTAACAAGCATGGAAGACCTGATCAACATTTCTACTGGGTAACAAAGCACAGATTTAAATCCTCTTTTTTGTTCCCACGTTTTGTTACCAGTATTATTTTTGACTAACAAAACAAACACAAGCTCTAGCACTCACAATCTGCTTTCATGTGAATTTAGTCTGAAGCCAGGAGCATCCCACACAAGCAGGGTAAGCCAGATCCAACTTCACTTTTAATCTGAATTATTCGTCCAAGGTGAAGATTTCCTTGACTTGCAGTCAGTGCTACAGCCAGGCACCCCCAAACCCCTCCAATCCAGGCACCCCAAGTTTTGTGTTTCCTTGCCTTCCACTAATCCAGTACACACCTGTAAAACTGATCCCTGTCCTGCACAGCTCTCCAGCCTCCTCCGCCGCCGCCACCTCCTCCTCTGTAAAAACAAAAGCAGAACGACTTTTAGGGATTTAAAAAATAAACAAAGAGTTCACTGTACAAAAAAAAACTCCCCCATCATCAGAGTAAGAAAATGACGTGAAGATAAGACAACATTAGTTCCTACACCAGGTGATGCTGAATTACTTCATTTAATACTGATTTTTCAACACTTAGCTACTCAAGGAAAACTCTTTAACTTACTATTTTCAAGTAGCAAGATCAACTCATTATCACGAGCAAATATATTGATTCCAAGGTGGAGGCAGGGAAAACGCTCCCACCCTAACATTTTAACACTTTAGAGTCACATTTTATCTGTGATTAAATGTGGTAACTGTGATATAACTTCTCATAGAGAACAGAAACAACATCTTATAGCATTAATATTGAGTGTTTGGACTGGAACCTCCTCAGATTCAGATCAGCAAAGCTTTACCAGGAGACTAAATCAAGTTTAAAGTCTTCTCCAGTTGTTTTTGGGGGATTGCTTTTTATAAAGGTTATTCCTTAATTTACAAACACCTTTTCAGGCAAAATTAAGCCTCCCACAACAACAGGGAGAAAATGAAGTTTTAACAGGACAATTCCCATCTGACACTGCATTTCCCTTAAGGCTTTATTTTCACAGAGGGCAGGGAATGCAAAGGAGTTGTTACCAATGGAATTTTTAGGGTGGGGTGTGCAATGCTCCACTGCATCTTGAAGATTTCCAACTTTTCCTTCCTCAGGGAAGCGGTCACAACATACCAACACTTCCCTGTCCCTCAACCAACCAATGTCTGCAGGAGGGGAAAGCAGCAGACCATGTCATGTTTTAAGTAGCCACACACGAGCCACTTGTGGCTCCAGACTTATTCACAGAATCCCAGAATGGTTTGGGTTGGAAGGGACCTTAAACACCATCCAGGGGCACCCCTGCTACAGCAGGTCACTCTCACAGGCTCTCTGCTAACCCAATCACAACTTCTGGTTACATCCACAAACCTGTCAGAATGAAAAGGCACTGCTTAGCACAGAAGACTTGGGTCCATGCCATAACTTTAACACAGATTTCTGTAATTTCAGGTATGTTTGATAGTGAAGACAGAAAAAAATCAACTCTTATCTTTGTGTTCAACCTAGCAGTGTCCCAGAAATTGTGAGGATTTTGCTGGAAAATGCAAAAACCAAACTTCTCCATCACCAAAACCAACTGTACCCTGACCATGTTTACATACACACACACCCTGACAAAGGTTGTTGAAAAAGCTTTTTAATGCAGGTGTCCAACACACAACAGGTCACGCTCCAATACCCAATTCCTGATTTTTGACAACATTTGAGGTGCCATAATTATCAGCAGCAGATACTGGGGACCACTGAAATGTCCCACTTTTTATCTACTACACTGTGCTCAAAATGTAAGTTGACACTGTAATACCAATTCAAATATTAATCTGCACCATTTCAGTGCTAGAAGATGAACCAACCAGAGATTCTAAAATGAGAATACAAAGAACACTTCATTTTTGAAAACTTAGTGCAGGTTCAGAAAACATTTTGGACTAAGGCAGGCCACAGGTTAAACCAATCCAACCAATTTGATTTGTACTGAGCAGTCATTTGGGTGAAGATTTCACAGGAATATTCCAGAATGACAAGAAGTGCAAAAATATTCTGGCATAGTTATGTAGGATGAATTGCCTAATGCTTGCACACGCAGATGAGAAAGCAGAGTTTAAAAAGCAGCCAAATATTCCACATATGCTCACCTGTACGACCTGCTGTAATAGTCACGGTCATCGTAGCCTCTGTCATACCCTCTGTCATAGTAATCTCGTCGCCGTGAGCTGCCACTGCAAGGAGTGAAGAGAAATGCATTTGCTGAGATACAGAACATTAACTTTGGCTGCAGTCTGTTAAATTTACACTATTTAAGCTGGGTTATATTATTACTTCCCATCCTCACAGTTGGAAGACTGCGAGCACTCATGTTTTCCCCATCAGTGCAGGTGGGAACAAACTACTTAAATAACTGCTTTTTAAATGCTTGAACTTTCAGTTCTTTTCCTCAACTTTTATAAACCTCAGCCTTTCGGTATCACAGGCACATGAGAAATGGCGTTCTGAAACAGGTCTTCATTCACTTTTAATGTCGAAAAAGTTCCCCTTCAATCAACTTTCTGATAACAAAAAATCAGTAATCTGTGGTCTCAACATAGTATCACCAAAACCACCAGTAAGCTGAAAGTCTTGGGAAATGAACTGGGGAGTGACTTGGCAAAACCATTTATGCTCTTGGCAACTGAAGTCAAACGTGTAGTGTGTGAACATGGCAAACAGCTAATCCCAAATATTAACTGAGCCACACAGCTGCTCAACCAGTGTTTGTTCATTCACTCTTGAAAACCTGAGCTTGCAAAGGACATCAGTATTTGAAGGTACATAGGAAAGCTACTTAAAATAATTTAGAAATTGTCAAAATATCTTCCTGTTGACATATGCATTTACTACTGATGCTCATGTGTAGTGTTTTCAGTGTACAGCACAGCAGCCATAAACAAGGAAACATAACTTGTGCATTCATGTTGCCATTTCTGCCCAAGAAGCCAGAAAAACCACCCAGAATCAGGCCTCTCAGAGGGGACACAAGAGTTTTTACAAAACAGTGAATTCTATCCTGTACTGGTTTGGGAAAAAAAAACCCCAACCAAAACCACAGATAAAACTTACTAAGTGGGTCTTCCCATATAGATTCCTGGGGTAGGTGTGTGAGGTCTTTTTGTTATGGAAAAGTCTACCCGGATCCTTCTTCCATCCAGCTCCATTCCATTGGCACGTTCCTTTGCCTAAGGAGTGACAGAAGAACACTAGCTGTAGGTATGAACTTTAGCACCAACACAAATTCTTAACCACTGCTTTAAGTGTTAAAATGTCCTAAAATGGCTCAGTTTGGAGGTGGGTCTCAGTCTCACATCTTACAGTGAATGTAATCTGTAAGACACTCTAGGCCAGCTGGACTTAAATGCCAGCAACCACTGAAAATGTGACTTCTGTGGCATTAAAATCCTGGAAGAAACATCACTGAGCAACTGTTTCAGTGCCTCTGACATGATTAAGAGCAACCTCTGAACATGCTGATGTAGGAAGATGCAACTACTCCACCACACAACATAAAGCATTTACATGTTAATAGAACACCACTAAGGTATTCAAATATGTCTTTCAAACTACCGTAACCTTGAATATAATAACAGAGTCATAAATAAAAAGCGAAAAACCCAACACAATCCTGTTTTGGGGTTTTTTTGTCTGCCAAGTAGCAGGATCTACACCCCAAGCTCCAACCCAACATGGAAGCCTTCATGCCAGATGTGGTAAAGACTGGAGACTTTCAGGAGTGGAGTTTATGCAGAATACAAGCCTCGTTCCAGCCCATAAAGGGCAGCTCTACAAGGACTGGCGTGAGTGTAGGATTCCCTACTGGGTGACTACACAATTCCCCATTCATTCTGCGGCACTTGTAAGCCCGAATTCCATGATTATGAGATTCCAAGTATTTTTCAGGCTGTGAGTTTCCCCTGGCTATACCCTGTGACAGAACGTACACCCCAGGAGCTCAGAGCCCAGCAAACACGGCACACACTGTGCACCCCAACCTACTTCCTTGGCATCCTCGACGTTCTCGAAGTAGACGAACGCGAACCCTCGGGAACGCCGCGACTGCTGATCGTACACGATGGAAACGTCGGCAATGGGCCCATACTTGGAGAAAACCTCTCGCAGGTCTCGTTCTGTAGTGTACAGACTCAGCCCAAACACTCCGAGACAACAGTTTGGGTCAGGATTTGCCTAAAGAAAGGGACACAGGCAGATACTAGAATGAAATTGGGTTTATTTGCAGTGCAAGGTATTTCTGAAGTTGTGACTGTCAGAGCTTCGAGATAAACAACAAAGGTGGGGCTGAGATCTGGGTCACCCGCTAGTAGATAGTAATAAATTAAACCTACAGAACACAAGCCTTTCACAAAACCCCTTTGTGTTTCTCAGGGCACAGAGACTGATTCCGGGATGCATCCAGGACCATGACTCATCCATCACACACGTACCCTGTTCCCAATGTGACGTCTCCGAGTAGACATGGGGGAATGGCTGTGACTGTGCCGTCGCCGGTAGTCCCGACTGTACGACCTACTTCTGGATCTCCTGTGGGAGCGGGAACGGGAGCGGGACCTGGTGTAGTGTCTGCGGGAACTCCTCCTCGATCTAGACCTGAGGGAAAGAAGAGAAAGGTACAGTGTTGGGCTTGTGTGTTTATCATTTCAGAAATCCATCATAGTCACAAAAAGGTCAAATAATTGTTTTCCAAAATCCTGCAGTGCCACATACCTCAGCTACAATCCATTTACTCACTACTCTCAAGGACTGTGTGCTAAATCTTTACTATCAGATAACTGCAGATGCTCTCAGAGCATTCCTGCTGCAGTCCAGGAACTTGCACTTGATCATAGTCAGCTCTTCCTTTAACGAAGCTACCTTGGTGTGACACACTAGTACTTAGAATATTGACAGTGTTAACAAATGGGGTGGCTTTCATTTCATGTGTACTAGACAAAGGGAACAGTAAATATGCCTTAACATAAAGCATGCACCAGAGGGGGGCATTGAAAAACAAATGCACTTTTAAAGTCTGGCAAATGCCCCTGAAACAGAGCTGAACACAATCTAAAGAAATCAAGCCTGAGCTGGCTCATTTACCTGCTGGTATTTCAGCAGTTATTTAGCACTGCTTGTTCATGAATATTTACATGTTCACACTCTGAAGTGCATTTATGCAAAGATGCAACTGCTCAGTAATTCTTTTTCCCTCAAAATTTTTTCTTACATCACTAGCTCTGTGGACATGAGGGTCTGAAACTCTTCAATTCCTTCTCCCAAAGCCTGAGCCTTCCCAACACAGCCAATCCTAGTGGAGAAGCTGGGCACTGACATGGGGCTACTACACCTGATCTTGGTCTGCACTGAATAACCTGCATTCCAAGCCACTCCAAAGAAAAACCCCTGCAAGGCTAGGAAGTGCAATTAACAGTGTAACAGTCAATGGATACGAGTCAGAAATTGCTATTTTCAGGCTCTTGTGTCTTAAATGTCCCCTTCCTCTAATTCCACAGCAGCACCACCACAGTGGCATGAAGGAAGCTCCGAACCTGAACTGCTTTTACTCCTGAGCATTTAACAGCTTCTTCCAGGATTTCTCACCAAGTGTCACCAGAGAGCCCCACTGTATAATGTATCTCCTAAAAAACACCTTCAACCTCATCAGGAGTGAGCCAGAGAAGCTCAACTTAAAAAGCATATTCACGTCCAGAAGAAATTAATTCAGCATGTCCCATTACAGCACTTCTTACTATGTATTTATAAAGAAAACATTATTTTTAGCAACAAAATAAAAAAGAGAGACAACTTCCCTGAAGCTGGGAGAATAGTAAAAAAAGACAGAAATTATAATATCAGTAACAGAAAAAGAAGCTCCACACATGCACACAGCCACATTTCAGCCACTGATACAGGAAAAAAAAAAATTAAGGCAAACACAGAACTGCTATTTCAGGTACCAGAATGGTATCAGCCAAAGACAGGAGCTACAAACTTCAATAAAAGTAGATTTTAAAATCAAGTGTACCCACACCCCAACTGATAAAAACACCAGGACACAGGTTGGTTCCCAAATCAAAGTTTAATTTATAAAGCTGGTAACTCAAAAATACATTTGCAACAGAAACTACCAAGAAATATAGAAGTTATCACAGCGTTACTTCTCTGGGGAAAGCCAGAGTTAAATGATCTGCCCGTGACCACATCCCAACGTGTGACAGCACTGAACAGAGATTAAAGTATGTTGTTTCTAAATATGTGCCTCGACACAATTCTGTCCAAATCTACTAATCAACACTAACTCTGGGATGTAATTCCATTATTTCCAGCCATAGGCATCTTCAAGACAGCTGTTAAATGCTCAGGAAGCCGTGGTAGTTATAAACCTCTACTTTTTGGTCATTAAAAAGTAGGAAGTCAGTTGCCAGGATATTATTTAAAGACTGTTTATTGCAAAAGTAAGATTTGCCAGGTCTCTCATAAATTCTACATCTTGTATTTGCTTCTTCAGGATTGTATACAATCTGTGACTGCATTTTTACTGAGTATTGTGGTTATTCTGCAGAGGGGGAAAAATGGTGCTTTAAACAGTATGGAACCCCTGGAGTCATATGGATTAAGGGGCAGAAGGATATGCTGGGAGGGTGTCCTGACTTTGTTGTTTCAATATTAAGAGGTTCCCCAGAGGTGTTTTGCAGCCTCCCTCCCCGAGGTTTTCAAACCCCAACTGGATAAAGCCCTGACAGCAGGGTCTGAGCCCAGAGCTGAGTGCCCTGAGCAGGATCTGGGACTGGACCCTTCCTGAGCTGCCCCATCACCTCTCACTGCTGGCACTTCCACAGATCACTCCAATTCCACACCCTGTGATGGTACTGCTCTAACAAGTATTTATTCATTTTATTTGACACTTTTCTTCTTACACTACAGGGACTGCCAGGTGCATGATATGACACTTGTGACTGTGCCTGAATTAAACAAAAAACCCTCATTCTTTTGCTGTCAAAGCTTCCCAACTACATTCCTTCTCACAAAAGCCTTTCACTTTGATCTTGCAAGATTTAACACACTATTTGATAGTGTTTTCAATCGTGGGTGATTGCTGACAGCACAGTATCTTCCTTCAGCCTGCCTCCCAGGCTTTGGCAATTCAGCTTGTTCACATCAAACATGTGTTGTGAACAGCTCACCTGGAAACCCCACTGCTGAAACCTCACTTTTTAAAGCCTGAATGCCTACAAATGAGTAAAGAAATTATCAACATATTAATTTCTGTAGTCAGCAGTCAACTATCTACTCTTCAAAGAGGAATTCTGACCCTGCACACAGCTTGTTTGGCAGGTGAGTATCAGGAGAGGTAATACAATGCAAAAGGCACATGGATGTTTGTGCTGCCACGTACCAAATACAACAACCAAGTTCTCCACAACTTTTCTGGAGAGCTTGCAGAGCTGTCTAATATTCAAAGGTTCCTACCTTGTTAATTTTCAAGTTAAATCAGTGTATTTAAAATGTCAGACTGTGAAATTCACATTTAGCTCTACTGCTTCTTTCCACTACTCCAGGAACATCACTGCTTCCAGAGAGGAAACATAATACACGAATGTGACTTAAAATGGGAAATCTGCTGATGCACCAAACTCTGTTAATGCGCAGAAACACTAAGACCTAGAGTTCCTAGTACTCCATCCTCAGAGACAGGTCAGTATTTCAGGAAATAAAAGGCAGGCACTTCCAAAGTGTATAAGCAAAGGATACAAACCTACATAGCTGACTTAACTGTTGGAAGAAGCAGCAAAAATATCAAATTTTATATAATTTGGCTTTCCCAATCCTGAAACCACACACTCCCCTTTGTATTCCATGTCCACAGAAGATCCAATAACTCTGGACTCAGAACTGGCTAAGCTGGGCCACCTCTGACAATCATCTGACTTGTGAGGAGGAGGAAGAGGTAAAAGAAGCAAACTCACCTGGATTCAGACCTGGATCTAGATTTTGACCTGGAGCGCCTGGAATCCTCCTTAGAGCGAGATCTTGCAGGGGTGTGCCTCCCCGACTTGCCAGACCCATGAGCACTTCCGCTTCTGGAAGCAGAACGGGATTCCTGCACGCAGATATTGAAAGCCTAATTTGTACACAATTCCTTGTTCACCTACGGGCTGTAAACAAGCTCCAGTGAAATAAATGGTAAATATTCATAGCTATGTGTCCGGGCAGTCGGCATTAGCACTGCCTAGATTTTTAAGGAGGTTTTTTTCCCTGGTAGACACTTCTTTACCCTGCATGTACTTTTGCTATTAAACAGATAATGCATGCATGTTTAGCAAAATATACAGGGACACATAAACAGACTAGTAATTACTTAGCGTAGTGCTTTCAGATTCCAGATTACTTCTTATCTTAACTTCATTTTTATTCCTTTTCTTCATTCTTCCGTTTCAAATTCTGACTTCTTTCATCTTCCCCACTTCACACAAATTGCTCAATATTCTACAAGTGGGACTTCTGGTCTGATAATTAGCATGCATTCACTTTCTTTTTTTTCAAATTTCAGCTTCACTTATTCCTGAGCTTCAAATAATTCTCATTTATAAAACTTGTCAAATGGCGACTTCCGCATTTTCCTTCTTCAACATTAACCTTAATAGAAAAAGAACAGGATGAAGAATATTTAAGAACTCCAGGATAAAATCTAGTGCCAAAACTGAAACTAGAAAAAAAAAAGTGTTGTGGACTTTTACTATAAATGCAGTTCAAGAATTGAATCTACCAAAGCCCTACGATTTTATCAACAGGTTCAGTCAACTCAGTTTAATTTAGCCCTAAGTAGCTGAATTTGCTGTTTATGCCTGTATTTAATAGCAAGTGCAACTGGATCAACTGAGTACCTACTAAGGAATTGTAGCATCAGGAAACTCAAAATACTTGCACTATCAGCCACACACTGAGACAAAATCAACAAGGAGTGACTCCAGTGAGGTCCTGCTGCGGCCACTGATGGATGTGCTTTAGAATGCAGAAAGCACAGCGTGGTTGGTCCTTCCATGAACTACAATTGTCTGAATTTTGGGCCCCTCCTGCAGTTTGGCAGCCCTGGTGCGAAGATTTAGGAGCACACACCCCCAGCTGCCTGCACAAGTGGGATTACACGTGTAGGCTTTGTGCTTCTACAGAAATCTGAATTTCCCACCGACCAGAATGGCACTTGTGTGCCCCACACTCCAAACTGCTCTGGAGTAACACCCCACCTGCTCTGTTTTTTACTGGCAATCTTCTCTGGCAGTGACATGACCTAATTAGCAGCTTCAACTCAGGCATTTTTATTTCTAAGTCAGTATAATGCTTGGCTTTAGTCATATGCCTAAACACCTGAACACACTAGAAAGTATTCTTTATTTCAAGATATTAGAGAAAGTTTAAAATTCAGCAGAATTATACTTCTTTCTAAAAACAATCCTAAATTTAGTGTAAAGTCTGATGAAGAAAGCTCACTAATAACACTGGGTACCAGATTTTTCTCAAAAATCCCTTGTTTTGTCTTTGTAACATCTCTTAAACCGGAACACTAACTTAACAGGAATCCACTAAGCATTCAGAAATTAATTTGCTAACCCAAAATTTAATCATGCTTCAACCACTTCCATACAACTTCAACCAAATTTTACCTGTTTACAATTCCCTACCACACAGGGGAAATGAATATGACTTACAGGATAAAGCAGGTTTGCAATTAATTCCAAGAGCAACAGATACAGCACAAAGTTGATCAAGGTCGGATTCTTGATACAAACATTTAAGGTTTTGTTCTAAACTACAGCTTCCCCATGGACTGACACTGCAAAGGGCAGGGGGAATATTAAGGAGCAATTTAAGTTACAATTAACTAATTTAACCTAAACCATTACTACCTTCCAAAGGAAACACTCCACAGAGATGAGTTCTGAGTTAATGTATTAATTTTGCCATAAGAAGTCTTAGCTCTTTAACAAAGTTAGACAAAGCAAGATTGAAGAAGGACTAAAACCCAAAATAAGGCTGCTCTTCACTTGAGGAAAAATATTTCAATTCACAAAAGATAACCTGGGCTAAACAGAAGGAGCTGTGTCCAAATACAGGTGGTCTGAGACCAGAAAGGAAAGGAGAAATGCAGGATAGGAGAGAAGCAGTTGGGAGGATTTTGCCCACAAATACTACCCAAACCGTTTTCAGAGCTTTTAGAAGTCAAAAAGCTTCGAAGAAATGAGTAGAGAACATGTAAGTCTTCATATATTTGGTACATTTTTCGAGCTATCTTGGCTGTATTATGTTAAGGTTGATGTGGAACCTGGACACTGAGGAGCTGAGCAGAAACTTGGGAAGAAAAGTCCTTAAGACAACTATCTACCTAAATCAAAACAATTACACAGCTGGCCTATTTTCATTCAACTCCTTTGCACTTCACATTTCCCAGCCTTTAAACATCCACTTTGTTTTCCAGATCATCCTTCAATCTACCACACTTTACAGGATTATGGCACTTCCTTATTCCAACCTTAGAGGAATTCAATGCACCTCACCTGCTCTGGATATCACCAGGACTGGCAATAACCCTCGAAATTAC
Organism: Machaerirhynchus nigripectus; assembly: GCA_013397975.1. Taxonomy (NCBI): domain Eukaryota; kingdom Metazoa; phylum Chordata; class Aves; order Passeriformes; family Dicruridae; genus Machaerirhynchus; species Machaerirhynchus nigripectus. Next base: position 1,242,420 of record VZRQ01004630.1, on the reverse strand, counting down.
CAAGTTTCCCCTTTTCCACCCCAAGCACCAGGAAATCCTCCCTATCCAAAGTTCTGAGAGCCAGGGGCCTGCAGCACTGAAAATTTAATTTACACCCTTGAGGGTTCACATCAAGTCACTCCCACAGCTCATTTCTCCCATCTGGTTTTGTTGTTCTTTTATTTTCTTTTCCTACTCTTTGCACTTTCACTCTGTGAATTTTAAGTTATTGAAAAATGCCAAAGCGTGCTCCTGGCATGACATGGGGAAGAGGGAAGAAACAACCTTCTCTACCCTATTTTCCAGCACTGCTGGTCAGCAGATCCAGACTGGTATTCTCTAAACAATAACCAGGTTTTTTTCCCCTAACATTAAGTCTGTCAAATGTGAATTTAACCCCCCTCCCCAGATTCCTTGGTCTTTATCAACAGTTCTTCCCCTTTATCGGGCACTTCTGGAATTCACATGGAAGCCCTGTAGTCCAGGCTTGTGGATTCCAAATGGTTCCTTCCAGACCTTGAGCAACATTCAGACAAAGTGTAATACTGCAGGGATGATTTTAACAGCTCTAAGCACATTCACAAAGAGCGTTACAGCCATTTACTCTGAGCAGGGAACGTCCCAAAGCAGGATTATTTGGGGGGAAGTAGGTAGGAAAGGTTTCCATGGACAGAAGCAGCTGCAAAGTAGGTGATGGCCACAGTTCTTTGCACTTCTGAGATTCAGTTTTTCCTCATAGGAAAGGAAATTACAGATTTCAGTCAGTAATGTAAGATACAGAGAAACAGAAGCACTAAGGTTTTATAATCATAAATTCCTATGAAGTTGTATATTTCCACTTGTTTTCCTAAGGAAAGTTGCAGCCTCACATGACATTATCAGATCTGCAGCCTCTTTATTCAAGGTGTCACTGTGCTGACTCCACATTCCCCAACCTCTTCAATACAGAACAGCTGCTTCTCCCTGACGGACACGAGATCACTGCTGGGGAGCTGGGGATTCACTCCGAGGGAGAGCAGAACCATCCCTTTCCACAGGTTTCCAAACTCCACACAGAACGAACACAGCGTGTTTTGAAAAATCAGGCCACAGCTTCCTCCCACCACCTCTGCCACTGACCCTGGGGGCTCCTCCAGTGCCCCAAGATGGCAGGAAATTAATCCACCAGCAAAATATAAATTATTTTCTGACAGGTTTGGGCACTGAATCAGCTCCCCAAGAGGTCCCATCATGTGCCAGCTGGTGAGGGAGGAACACAGGGAACGGTCCATTCCTTTGGTTGCACTGAGTGATCAGCTTGCCTCAAACCTCAAACTGCTTCCTCAGACCTCCTTTTCCCACAATTTAGTAATAAAAATCACTTTTTTGAAAATACACGTATTAAATACCTTGTAAGAAATCTGTAAATTGAGCATTTATACATTAAGAAAAACAAACCCAAACAAAACCCTCCACCCTGACTCGCGTTTTGAACAGCTTCTGACCACATACCAAGCCATTGCTGCCATAATTAACTAATTCGCAGGGTAGGACTCATTAACTTGGCCTTTAACTAGTCTTTTTCCAACCCCTCCATGCCTGAACCCCATGTGCTTCAGTGAGAACAGTTTCAGTGAAAACAAAATTAAGTTGGAAAACCATGGCATTGCAGCATAACGACAGTATCTCAAGTATATTCCAGTTTTAAAGTATTGGAAGCATTTAATAATTTATAGTTTCTTCAGTCAAAAAGTTTTTAGATTTCATCCCACTATGAATCATAAAGCGTAAAAGAGAATTCAAGTGGGGATTTTTTTCTTATTATTANCCCGCTAAAAATGCCATAAGCCAGTGTAAATTGGTGCTGCTGCTTAAACAAGTCCCATTCCTGCCAAAAGCACCTGGAATTTCTTCTTCATTCTGGAAGCTACCACGAGGATTCAATCAAGTCAAGCCTGCAAACCAATGCAGCTGGAAATGGAGTAAAACAAGATCCAGCTGATTGAATTCCCAGATCTGACTGACTGTACAAACACCGCTAAGGGAGAGAGCAGGAACATGTTTTCAGGAGCACAATTCCTGTTGGCAGCCTGCACTTGGGATAGTTTAAAACAGTTGTAGTCATATTCCAGATTATTTATCCAAACACTCTACTATGCAGAGACTCCAGCTTGGAAAAGCAGAAAAGCCATTGACTCAGTAAAACATAAGCCTTAAGTAAGCAAAAAATCCCATAAATAACACTGGCAAGAGCAGAAAGAAAACCAACCCCTGCTCTAGTCTGGAATAGCAGGTGTGTAGCTCTATGGTTTCAGCTTTACAAACACGTCCATTTTGAACAACTTACCTATTTTAAAGTCACAAAAGTTCAAACATAACTCATTTTAGGCACTGACAAAGACTCCCTATAAATGCTTTAATACATTTTTAGATTAAAAATATAAAAAAGCGGCAGACAACAATTTCTGCGCCAGTACCCTGCACGACTGTGTTTCACACAAAAAGACTTTGCTACAAAAGCTTTATTATTTCCACTCTGACTGAAAATACAACGCAGGTTATTCTGGCAAATTTTATTAAGACTAAACTGGCTTTCAGTTCGACTTGCAGAACAATTAAAGCAACTTTGAAAAAACTAACACACAAACAATCCACCCTGCGCAAAAAATACTCCCCTCACTAAAAACACTCCAGAATGAATGAAGACATCAATGAAAAAGTAACACTGGCGCTGGTACGAGTCTATTCCTTAATCCCTGTCTTTCACCATTCATTCCCATTTTTAGCCCCCTGGAGACCAGGTTTTTCTAATCTCACCTACTTTCAAGTAAAACCACTCAGATACTACATCTTCTTTACTTCCTTGAAGTAAAACCACTCACATGCTACATCATCCGAAGTAAAACCACTTCAGATGCTACATCTAGGGGATTAGTAAGATAAAAACACATTCTAGGAAAAACGTTGCTCAGAATTACTACGTTCTCTATTATTTCTTGCCCCCTCGAGTTTAAAACTTAGGAACTTATCACCTCCACAACTCCCTCCGATGCTGCTCCAAGATATGTGAATTATGCTGAAAAAAAATCCCACAACATAGTAATGACCCTAATTACAGGCATCAAAGGCAAACAAGGTTGATCCACTAAGTAAAAAGCAACTACACATGTGCATCACAAACGTGAAGCTTATCAAGTCATCTATTTCGGCACTAATAAATGCTCATCCGGACAGAGAGATCTTGCCGAAACTGTGAATCTTGAGAGATATCTATTGCAGGTTTCATATAGCGAAGGGGCTGCCTGCGACTATCAAGTTTAAATTAGAGGAGAGCCCGAGCCACCCGGATGCAAGGCCTGAGAGCAGTTATTGTTACAGGCGAGAGGGAGCGAGCAGCGGTCTGAATTAGAGAGAGATTTAAAGAGTGGATTGCAAGGCGGCTCTGGAGAGAGCATAACAACAGGATTCCCCTTCCGCAGGGGTGGGATGGAGGACGAGGGGCCCCTGAGGGCTCGGGGCCG
>VZRQ01004630.1:1227606-1238466 GCA_013397975.1 Machaerirhynchus nigripectus | reverse complement strand
TGCGATGGCCACGCCCCAGCGCCGGCACCCGTGAGGCGACGGCCACGACCCCGCCCCCACGAAAGCCCCGCCCCAGTGAGGCCCCGCTCCTCCGCCCCTCAGGTGAGGTCCCGCCGCCTCGCCCCGCTTAGAGGTCGCGGCCCTCACCCTGCCCAGGCCGCGGAAACAGTTTAAAAATGTGATTGCAAGGGGGTTTTTTTGAGTTGTTAAAGCATTCGTCCAGAGCACGTGCGGAGGGAAGAGCGGGATATTTCTTAGGCACCCACTCGAGGGCAGCAGAGTGTCGCTGAAATGGCGGGGTTTCCTCCGTCCCTTGCNNGGCGGGTTTTCCTCCGTCCTTGGCGTTGTTTCTCCATAGAACATGTGCAACGAGGAGTGTCACAAACACCTCTTCTCCATTGTATCTGTTTTGTGTCACAAGCAGCACCAGTAAAGCACCGGCAGCCCCAAAGGGCCAGGACTTCGTAGGGATTAGCAAAGGACACCCACACAGAGAGGACCTCCCCGACTTAAAACACACCCCTGTGGTTTAACCAAATTACCGACTTCTTCAGTGCTTCCCAAACCACAACACTGCACAAGGGTTGGGGTGGGGAGACAGGAGGAAACACTGCACCTGCTCAGCTCACCCCAGTGAACCCCAGAATTGTCTCGTTTGAAAGGGACCGTAAAGCTCAGCCATTTTCACTCCGTGCCATGGGCAGGGACACCTTCCACTGCCCCAGGCTGCTCCAAGCCCTGTCCAGCCTGGCTTTGGACACTTCCAGGGATCCAGGGGCAGCCACAGCTGCTCTGGGCAACCTGTGCCAGGGCCTCACCTCCCTCACAGGTGTCAGAGAGTGAAAATAATTCATGCCTCAAACACTGATGTAAAGTTTTAAAGAAGCTACAAGCACAGAAACCTCCTTGAAGAACTTTGGACTGTTAAGTCAAACTACTGAGATTAGATAAAGGGAAAACCCATTCTTTCATCAACCTCAGGCCCCGGGGAGAAACAAACAAATAAACGAAGAAAAGAATGTGAGCCAAACCCAGCAGCCGTGCTAAGATTCATCCCTGGCTGAGTTTGGGGTGGGGGACACCACAGCCCACAGAAGCCAGGTTTACACAGACTCCCCCCTGAAACAAAGCAGGGGAGGAGGAGGTTTCGGGTGAAACCTCTGCTCAGAGGCAGTGAAGACCCATCCTCCCTTTTACCCAAACTGGCCCAGCTGTGGAACCCCCCCAGCCCCACAGGCCACATCCACGGGACGTTCAGGTGGGAGGCCGTGCCCCACAGGACTGCAGGTGATGCGGCAGATCCAGGGTCTGCTGTAAGAGACTGACCCCCCTGCCCCAGGGGGACACGCCTGGACATTGCCACCCAGCTCGAGGGTGTATAAATCCATCGGATTCTATGCTTTTTGGGGGACTTTCACCACCAAGAAGACCAGCTGCAGACGATCAATGGAACATCATTGGGATCCATGGAGTGGTGATATTTTCCTTATTCTGTCCCAGTCACTCTTTCTGTCCCCCCCCACCGATTTTCTACTTCTTTCTTTCTCTCTCTCTCTCTCATACCTACCATCAAATAAAACCCTTACTACTAACTGGCATATGGTCTCATTTGCACCTTAATTAGGGCAGAGGAATTTCCAAAGAACCTTAATAATAATTGGATCTTAACAACAGGGAACAATTTTTCCCTAATATCTAACCTAAACCAACTCTTCTCAAGTTGAAAGCACACCTGTTATCCCACAAGCTGCTGCTGCAGGACATAATCCTGCTCCAGAAGTGCTTCCTTAACCATCTGACATCCCAGCAGTGACTATTTTTCTTCACTGAAATGCATTTCCTGTGCAGTGAGGGCTGGGTAATGCCCTGCACGCCCCGCTGTGCTAACAAGTATCGAGGCATAGACCTAAACAGGTTGATACCTCTTTTAAGTGGGATTTTTGGCTACTGGGGTTATTCCCAGCGCCGTTCCCCACACAGATTGAAGACGTGGCAGCAGCTGAGAATGCCAGGAGAGCAGGCTGGAGGCAACGTGCAAAGGGAAGAGAGCAAATTGCTGATGGCTTTGCGGTGCATTCCCAGGTGATGACTACAGAGACACCCAGGGGGAACCCCAGCTCCACTTCCATCACCTCTGACACTCGTGAGAAGAGACAAGCCAGAGGTTGCTTGGCTGCCGTTCCTCTCCCTGGCAGCCCCAGAACGCAAAGGTGAATTTATCAGCTAAAGAGGAAGGTGAGCAGTATTTTCGCAGTTTTTGCTGGTTTAAAAATACCACAGGGGTTTTTTTATGCCAGTGGTTTCATCTCAATGCTTTGCTTGTGTTACAGCACAGTTACTGACACGCTGATCCTGAGCTGTAAGGGACCCACGGGGATGATCCAGTCCAAATCCCGGCCCTGCACAGACACCCCAACAATCCCACCCTGTGCCTGAGAGCATCTGGCTCCTGGAGCTGTGGCAGCCTTGGGGCTGTCCCCATTCCCTGGGGAGCCTGTTCGGTGCCCGACCGCCCTCTGGAGGAAGAATCTTCTCCTGATATCCAGCCTTACCCTCACCTGACACAGCTCAGGTCCTGTCTGTGGTCACAGAGAACAGGGATTGGAGCTGCCCTTGGGAGGAAGCTGCAGCCCCTGATGAGCTCTGCCCTCAGCCTCCTCTTCTCCAGGCTGAACAGGCCAAGTGACCTCAGCTCCTTCTGCCTTTGTTGCAGCAAGTTTAATGGACATTTGTTTTCCAGCCCTTGGTCTATATTTACAAATCTAGGCAGTACTCAACCGTCAGACACTGTAAAGTCCAAACCTCTGCCTACAACCCTCACTGCAGGGCAAGGCATTGCCCACCTCTCCTCAAGATCCTCCCCTTCACCAGTGGGACAAGAAGACACCAGCAGGGATAAATCATCTGGAATTTCCTAGGAATGAGGGCCTCTTCCCTGTCCCAGTGGTGGCAGACACCCCAATGCTCCCAAAAATACTCTGAGCAGGGGAACAGGGCATGGAGGAAAAGAAACAGCTGATCTGAGCATGCTTTGATCCTTACCCTCACACTTAAATTTGGGTAACCAAGAGTTATGGAAGCCTCCCTGCCTCTGGGGAACACCTGAGCTGGCTGTGCTTGGCCTCTGCAGCGGTGACGCAGGTGTGTGAGATGATCCTGAGGAGATTATCTCCCTGCTCCCAGCGGCACCCACAGAGGCAGTATTTTGTGCAGGGAGTAAAGCTGGATTGAAGAGATATTTTTCTCTTTGCTTAGGCCACTTCCAGCTTGTATTCCAACATTAGTCTGGATTTGGGGGCTTTCTGGCTGTGGTCTCCACAGACGTACTCCTGCCAGAGTTTGTAAAACCCCTTGTGCACTTAAAGCAACAGTCTCACCTGTGCCTTGGACACTGTTTCCTACAGCATTCTCCCTGAGAAACTGGCTGCTCATGGCTTCCATGGGTGCACCATTTGCTGGGCAAAATCCTGGCTGATGGCTGGGCACAGGGAATGGTGGGAATGGAGTTACATCCAGCTTGGGCCAGGCACCACTGGGGAATCCCAGGGCTTGGTGCTGGGCCCAGCACCGTTTAATATCTTTATCCGTGGTCTGGACGAGGGGATTGGGCACCCTCAGTACGTTCGTAGGTGACACCAAGCTGGGTGGGAGTGTGGAGGGCAGGAAGGCTCTGCAGAGGGATCTGGACAGGCTGGATCTGTGGGCTGAGGACAATGGGGCAAGGGTCAACAAGGCCAAGTGCCAGGTCCTGTCCTTGGGGCGCACCAACCTTGTGCAGCTCCAGGCTGGGGACAGAGTGGCTGGAAAGCTGGGAAAGGCCCTGGGAGTGCTGGTGACAGCGGCTGGACAAGAGCCCAGGTGTGCCCAGGGGGAAAAGAGGCCAATGGCCCCTGGGCTGTCCCAGCCGTGGTGTGTCCCGCAGGCCCAGGGCAGTGCTCGGACCTGTGAGGCACCTCCAGCCCTGGGGTCAGTTCTGGACCCTCACTATAAGGACATTGAGGGGCTGGAGCGTGTCCAGGGAAGGGAACGGAGCTGGGAAGGGGCTGGAGCCCCAGGAGCAGCTGAGGGAGCTGGGAAAGGGGCTCAGCCTGGAGCAAAGGAGGTTCGGGGGGAACCTTGTGGCTCTGCACAACTCCCTGACAGGAGAGGGCAGCCAGGTGGGGGTCGGGCTCTGCTCCCAGGGAACAGGGACAGGACGAGAAGGAACAGCCTCATGGTTACGGCTGAAATGCTAAAATAAGGAGCAAGTTCCACTGCACCCAGTGCTCTGGAGGGACAGTTGTTATCAGTTCCTTTTGCCAATAACACGCGTCCTGTGAATACATTTACATGGGAATTGGGATCCTGCGGATTTGCAAATCAAAGTAAAATATGATGTTTCTTTATGCAGAGCGTGCGATGCTGTGAGATGCACAGGAAGGAGCCTGAAGGGATCAGGATGATATGTCCCTCCCTTATAAAGAGAGCAAAAAACACGGGAAAAGAGCAGAACATTAGAGTCAAGGTGGGCCAGGAAGCTCCCTCTTGCCTTCCTCCTTTTTGAGGATTTAGTGAAGGGAGCCGAAACAGAGTGGGAGCTGTAGGGAATTTAAAAGGGATCTGGAGAAGGGCACAAAGAGGCACAGGGAGCTGAACCAGCACTTTTCTCCACCCAGATCTGCCAAGGACAGTGCTGCTTTGCAGCCAAGTTGTTTCACCCCTTAAACCTCTTCCTTCCTCATATCCCCCCTTAGGAGGTCAGTGTCATGCAAGAACAAAGATTAAGTGACGATTAAGAACATTTAAGTGAAGATTAAAGATTAGGAACAAAGAATAAGTGAAAAATCATGAGTAGAAAACGTGTGTGGCAAGGAGCTGCTGTAACAGCTCCCAGAACAGCAATTTCCCTCTATCCAGTTATGTGTAATTCCCAAAATTGATCCCAAGTGGAGAAGAATGGCTTGAGCCTACACTGCTGAGGTCTCTGGGCTGCTCTGACTACATCCAAATCAACTCCTGGTGGAAACCTTCCAGCTGTTCCTCAGCTGAGCAAATGCTGAAGTCCATCCATAGGTCCTGCTAATCCGTTGTGATTGAGATTGAATTTTAATGTTAATTTTTTCAGGGTTTTTTCAACAGATAACCAACCAAAGGAAAAAAAAAAAAAAAACATAAAAACAAAGGTGGGAATTTCTTAAATTCCTGATTCCAAGTGCATCTTGTAAGTTTCATAAGTCCACCTGCACAGTTTCTTTTCAGGACGGATGGAATGAGTTACCTGCTATATTTTCCACGTTTGCCTTGCAAGGCAAACAGGGATGCTCAACCCGGGGGTTGTGGCATCTGCCTACTGACTTGCAGGCTGAAAAAGCCACACTTCTGGAAATTATGGAAAGGAGTTTGTGTTTTTCCAGCAGCACACATGTGCGGCTGCAGAGCCAGCCTGGCAGCTCCCGCTCCCCTCCGCCTCTCTTCCCCCACACCACCCACACAGCACATGGACACGCTTCCAGAAGGAGCAACAGGAACCACACTGGGGAGTGAGCCAGCTCGGGAATCATTAGTGAACGCTGGCTGCTCTGCTGCCGAGGGGGACGGACCAGGCTCTCAAAGAGCTGCTCCCTGGAGCGTGTGTGGCACCTTTTCCATGTGAGCTCCCGCTGCCATCCCGCTGCAGCCCTTCCTGGCTCTGTGCTGCCCAGAGCTCTGCCACGCCCAGCACCTGTGCCGCTCTTTGCTGCAAGGGGATCAGAGAAACGATCCTGCTAGGAATAACCTTTATCCCCAAGCGCCAGCTCACCTTCCCGCCGAAAGAGCAGATGGAAATGAGCAGAACAGAACAGAGTAATTTTGGTTCGAAAAATCAAGCCAAACCGTAAACCTTACACTGCTGAGTCCACAACTTGTTCCCTGGGAACAGAGTCTGACCCTCACCTGGCTGCCCCTTCCTGTCAGGGAGTTGTGGAGAGCCACAAGGTTCCCCTTGAGCCTCCTTTTCTCCAGGCTGAGCCCCTTTCCCAGCTCCCTCAGCTGCTCCTGGGGCTCCAGCCCCTTCCCCAGCTCTGTTCCCTTCTCTGGACATGCCCCAGCCCCTCCATACTCGCTCTGTGCAGTTGGCTGTGATTTCCCTTTACTGTGGATGTCTGCCTTGGGAATTCCTATTTGTTGGGTGAGACAGATCTTGTCTGTTGGGAAATTCCTCATCCTGGTCAGGCCACTGGAGCTGTGTGTGCAGTGTCCCCAGGTGGCTTCAGGTGTGGCTGTGGTGTCTGTACAGCTGCTCTCTGGTGATACAGGGCTAGTGCTGGTGTGGTCATAGGGCACAACAGAGGGAGAGGGAGTTTTCCTGGAAATCCTCTCCAAAGCTTTTTCCCCAAAACTTCTGCAGAAGCTCCTCTGTTAATTTGGACCCTGGACTGCTCATCTGCCTCCCTGGCTCTGGAAGTGTCTTGTAGACACAGGTGTTCCTGTTGGCTGGCTCTTCAGAGGGACTGAAGAGGGGATGTTTCCCAAACTGAAAACCAACGGAGCCTGTGTGACGCGCCTGTCTCCATCCATCATGATGGCATGGTTATTTTGTTGACTCTTGCCAAACCCTGGCATTTCATGCCAACATGTAAATATTGATCCCACATGGTGTTGTGGACCCAGAGCAGTGATGGCTGTGGACAGGGAATGTCCCATGGGTGGGAGAGCTGCTGGAGAGCTGCCATGAGCATCCATGGAACTCCAGCATGGCCAAGCCTGCCCCAGAGTGCAGCAGTCACAGGAACAACTTGTTGCTCAGAGATGAGACATTCTCAAATGCATGGGGCTTTTCCGAGGGAAAGGAAAGGGCAGGGAGCAGAGCCCATCTCCAGGAGGGCTGACCACCTCTCTGGGATACCAGGAAGATAAAACTCTCGGAATGCCTCTCCCAAAGCCATGTTGCTCCTTCTATCCTGTTTAACAGCTTTTCTTAGCCAGGATGGTGCTTGATAGGGATCAGCTTCTGGAACACACAAAGCTGCTGTCAGCAGAGTGGGGTTGCACCAGGAGAGGTGGCTCTGGCTGCCCTCCCAGCTGCCAGGACTCAAGAGGAGGTGTCCATACAGGCACTGCCATCTCCATCTCCACAAAGTGTTAGTGAGATTTGACGTGGCCATTGGAAGAAAAAACCACTCCATGTAGGGCCTGAAGGAATGTCAGGAAGCTGTGTTGGGAAGAGATTTAGGTTGGATATCAGGAAAAGGTTCTTCCCCCAGAGGGTGCTGGGCTCCCAGGCTGCCCAGGCTCCCCAGGGAACGGGCACGGCCCCGAGGCTGCCAGAGCTCCAGGAGCATTTGGAGGACACCACTCCCAGGCACAGGTGTTGGGGTGTCCTGTGCAAGGCCAGGAGCTGGACTCCGTGATCCTTGTGGGTCCCTTCCAGCTTGGGATATTGTGTGATTCTATGATTCCATGATACCCAGGACAGCAGACACCCATCAGTGACAGTGACAAGCCTGGAGAGCAGTGTGGAGGTGTGGCTGCTACTGGCAGCAAGGGCAGTCATCACTATCAGTGGCAGCTCCCAGCTCCTTCAAATTCCCTGTGTGTGACTCACTCCAACAGCAATCCCACACCACATCCAGGTGGCTCAGTTCAGTAGCCAGGACACTCGGGGGGTTCCAAGTTTTCCTTCTGAGGCTGTTGTGGGAATCACGAGTGAGCTGTGAGACCCTGCATAAAGGAATCACAGATCACAGCAAATGTCCCGGTTGGAAATGAGAGGAAAAAATACATACAAGGATTACGTGCAGGAAATGGCTTTCCTGGGCCCTCCACAAAACCATTTAACAGGTTCTAATACTCTCATTTAATAAAACACTGATATGGAGCTGGAAAGGAAATGTGAGGCTGCTGCATAGTGCAGACCTGACTGAGGGTACTTCAGATACGAGCCCAAGTGTGCAAAGAGCTTTTTGCTCTCTGGCTTCCACAGACTCAGAAAGTGACCACAACCCACCACCAGGAATTAGGGGGTGAGGTGGGGCCTCGTCAGGGCCGTGGGGAGATCTGACCTCTGCTCTGGAACACTGAAAGACCTGTCAGTGACACTGCAGGGCTGTGAGCAGGATGTGGACGTGCCATGGATTGTAGGTGATCCTGTGCAGCCTGGAGAGGCCACGTGGTCCCAGGCCTCAGGGGTTCTCCTGTTTTTCTCTCCATGCACTTCACAAGCCTAAATGCATTATTTAACTGCTCTCTTTTTAAAAGACTAGGGCAGAGGTTTGCCTGAGATGATTATTGCTACTACTTGCAGAATTAAACTGAGGATTAAAATATATTTTATTTAATTAACCTGAATGAAATAAATGTTAGTGTCTGATTCAGTCTCAGGAGAGGTGTCAGAGCAGACAGTGCCGGTAAAACAGACTGACCTGTGCTTTTTCTAGCAGGATGAGCACAAAAATCTCTCTGTGGCATCTAGAGATGATTCCTTAATCTCCTTAACCAGTCTCGGGGACAGGCTTGGCTGCCAACAGCGCAGCAATGCAGGGCTGGGGCTGGGATTGCAGAGCCGGGTGGTTGGAATCATGCTTGGGTGTTTCCGTGTTCCAGTGGAAAGTGAAAGCAGCCCGCACCAATACACGGCAGAAGTGCCCAGATCCGAGTTTCTCATGCCAGCTGGCCTGTGAACAGCTGCACACAGAAAACCCAGGAACTCCAGGAACTGCTCCGTCTGCCTCCAAGTGCTTGTGTATCCAGCTCTAAAATCCTCGTGCACCCCCTGTGTCCTGGCTGGCTGTGGGAGTGATGGCAGCTAAGTGCTGAGACAGAGAGAGGGAAGTGCAGTGGGATTATCTGCCTAACCCACTTATCCCACATTTTTCCTGAAAAGTGCATGCCCATTGATCCCAATAAACACATCCCTTGGTCCTCCCCTTATCCAGAAGTGTGGCAGTCAAGAGGGAAGGCAGTTCAGTGCCACCCATCTCTCCCTACACAAGGCCATCACCATCACCAAAAAACAAGGGTTCACTTCCAGAGTGTTCCATAGAATCATGGAATCATTAAGGCTGGAAAAGCCCTCTGACATCCCAGTCCAACCATTAACCCGGCACCACCATGTTCACCACGGGCTCATATCAGGAACAGTGCACCCAGCAGGCCCAGGGTTGTGCCTGTCCCCTGTGCTGGCACTGCAGAGGCTCCTCGAGTGCTGTGTCCAGTTCTGGGCCCCTCAGTCCAGGAAGGACACTGAGGGGCTGGAGTGAGTCCAGAGAAGGGAACAGAACTGAAGAAGTGTCTGGAGTGCCAGGAGTAGCTGAGGGAGCTGGGAAAGGGGCTCAGCCTGGAGAAAAGGAGGCTCAGAGGGGACCTTGTGGCTCTGCACAACTCCCTGACAGGAGGGGGCAGGGCAGCCAGGGGGGGTCGGGCTCTGCTCCCAGGGAACAGGGACAGGACAAGGGGGAACAGGCGCAGGTTGTGCCAGGGGAGGTTCAGGTTGGATATCAAGGAGGAATTTCTTCACATAAAGGGTGGGCATGCCTTGGCAGGGGCTGACCAGGGAGGTTTGGAGTCCCCACCCCTGGAGGTGTCCAAGGAATGCCTGGACATAGCACTCAGTGCCATGGGCTGGGGGAAAAGATGGGGGTCGGTCACAGGTTGGACGGGATGATCTTAGAGGTGTTTTCCAACCGTAATGATTCTGTGATTTTGTAAACTATGTCCCCAGGTGTCCCACCCACGCACCTGAACCCTTCCTTTTGCAGCAGCACCCAAACACCCGCACAACCGAACACGGAACCCCCAACCCCCATCCTGCAGTTGTTCCTACTGCCGAATAAGGTGGAAACACACAGAAAAACACTGGGAAACACTGCATTAATCCCCTTTTTTGGACTAACCACACCGCTTCTCCAGACCTTTTTATTGCAGCTCCCATTCAACCACCTGCTGCTGTTACACCCCTGAAGATACAAATTTGAGGTTTTTCTACACCACATCATATGGTGGTGTAGAAACCCAGCAGTCCAGGAGAGGATTCCTGAAGGACTTTGGCTCTGTAAAAACGAGTCCTACACCACTCGACTCCCAAGGCTGGTTCAAAGGTGAGTGTTAGTTTTCTGATTGCCCCGTGGGATAAGAGGAGCCAGACGCTGTAGTGCTGTATTAGTCATTCTTGAGAGAGTCATTAACTCTTTATTTGTACGAAACATATTTTTCAAGGGCGGAACTATCACCTGTTGGAATGTTTAGGAACTGACTGAGGAGAGAGGGGGCCAGGGATGTGGATGGGGAGCAGGCAGGGATGGGTGAGAGCGCATAATTATGTATTTATTATAGAAAATGTAGATATATTTTATTGATGCACACTTCATACATATATAGATATAGGGGTATATGGGGGTATATGTGTAAACTCAGATATAAAATTACACACTCATTATGTGTTATTCCAAGGGGAAATGCGTTCAAATTGAAGGAGTAGGTTTAGATTAGATATTAGGAAAAAAAATCTTCCCTGTGAGGGTGGTGAGGCCCTGGCACAGGGTGCCCAGAGAAGCTGTGGCTGCCCCATCCCTGGCAGTGTCCAAGGCCAGGCTGGACGGGGCTTGGAGCAGCCTGGGACAGTGGAAGGTGTCCCCGCCAACGGCAGCGGGTGGAATGAGATGGGCTTTAAACTCCCTTCCAACCCAAACCATTCCACCATTCCATGACGATCCTTTCACATAAATATACACCCAAAAAGGCGCAGCTCTGTGTACAAACCATTCCCTAATAAGATATAATTAGAAGACTAACAGGATTTACCCATAAATACGAATAACCACCTCAACCCGCGCCCGTTGCGGCGGCGGCGCTCGGGCGGGCGGGGCGCGGAGGCTGCGGCGGGGCCCGGCCCGCGGTGGGGCG
>VZRQ01004630.1:1212468-1227182 GCA_013397975.1 Machaerirhynchus nigripectus | reverse complement strand
GGGCAGGGCTGGGGAAGGGGAGGCACAACAAGGCCATGACAGACAGACTGTGCCGGAGCATTTTGGTGGGGCCGGGCCGGGGGCTGGGGCTATGACCCTGGCTTTGGGGAGTGCAGGGGGAGGCTCAACCCTGCTGTGCTCTCCCTGACCCCCCTCTCCTCTCGCAGGGGCAGCCACCTGACGGATGTAAGTACTGGAGGAGCCAGAGGAGCCTGGGCCCGAAGCCGCAGCAGGGACACCATGGAGGCGATGGGGTTGGCAGGGCGCTGGGGAGGGCCTGGCTTTGGGCTGGCCCAGTGCCTGCGAGCTGCAGGGCTTTTCAGGGTTGATTAGCATCTCAGACCATAAAAAAAAAAAAGGGATTGCTGCTGTTTCCACATCGGAAAATTTCTCTCCAAGGCCCAGCATGGAGCCTTGGAGAGCTCCTACCTCTGTGGTGATTTTGGATGAGGTTCTGTCGCTAGGAGAGGGCTGGCAGGAGTGGGAGGGAGCCTTTCCTGTGTGTGGAGGCTGCAGAGTTGCTGGAGCAGAACAATGTGACACTGGCTGGTATCTGCACTTCCACTCCTGAGCAGAGGCTGGAGGAGCTGCTGACGCTGCACTCGCTGTGTCAGAAAATCTCTGGTGCTGTCAAGCTCGGGTTAGACTGAAGCAACCCCAAACTCCTGATGGTGCTTTTTGTGATTTCAATTTGGTTTATTTATATCTTCCCCCACGAGTGCCAACTTGTTGTTTCTGTCTCTTCCTGCCCAGATATCCATATGCCGGGATTTGCCCAACATCGAGGTGATCACGTTCAGGTGAATGCCAGTTTGCCAGCTTTGGAGAGGGCAGGGAAGTTTTCCTGGGGATGGTTTCTTCCCACTTTGCTGGGGTTGTGTGTGTGAGCTGCCTGGCTCTTCATGCCCTGTTTCTCAAGCAGCAAAGATACAGAAATGATAATTCCTCAGTAGCTCCTCTGCACCATTCCCTGTGCTCCTTGAGAAAATATTCCGTGTTTTGACAAGTGATAAAACCCCTTAGGATTCTTGCTCCTGAAGTTTTGTTCCACAGTTTTGGAAGGGATCTTCTTGGCCTCTGTATGTGGCCTGTTTGCAAAATGCTCATTGAAATATTTCATGGATCTCTCAGAGCTTTCCATTTCCATAATACAGTCAACTTTCGCCTCTCCTGGGGATCCCATGGAGCCAATGCTCAGCAAATTCGAGCCTTTTAGCTTGGGAATCTTACATGGGTTCTCCTTAGGTGGGTCTGAGGAGCTGCTACAGAAAAGGGGGCAGGTTTGGGGTGTGAAGAGGCTCTTGTCATCCTCAGCGGAGTGGAGCGATGGCTCTTTGAATTCTTCCCCCTGTTGACAAAGATGAAATGCCGCAAGCCATGGGCTGGGGTGAGGCAGTTGAGGAACAGGGATTTGGAAGTGCTGTGCTCCCTCCTGGCTGGGGCAGCGAGGGCGGGGTGGGCTCTGACCGTGTCTCCGCAGCGTGAACGGCATCTCGGACCTCGAGCCGCTGCACCAGTGCCAGAACCTGAGTGAGCTGTACCTGAGGAAGAACAACATCACGAGCCTGGATGAGCTGTTCTACCTGAAGGCGCTGCCGCGGCTGCGGGTGCTGTGGCTGGCGGAGAACCCCTGCTGCGGGCCCGACCCCCACCGCTACCGCATGACGGTGCTGCGCAACCTGCCCAGCCTGCAGAAGCTCGACAACCAGGGTGGGCTCTGGTCACCTGCAACAGCCCCGGGCCAGGGGCACCTGGAAAACGGGAATGTGTTGGCTCCTCTCAAAGGCGTCCTTTGAGTTTTCCTAGAGTCAGGAGGTGGAAGGGGTTGAGTTAGATCCAGCGCTTCTAAGCTGTTTTCTCTGTTTGTCTTCCCTTTCTCTTCCCCTTTCCCATCTGCCTCCTCTTCCTCCTTCCCCTTTTTCCTTCTCCATCCCTCTTCCAATCCACATCTGNAGGCACAAGTCCATGCCATGAACTTTGCCTCAGGAAGAGTAAAAGTGCCATGAAGCCAAGCTCAGGTGTCACGGTTTGTTGGGGTTGGTTGTGTTTACCCTTCCCTTCCCTTCCCTTCCCTTCCCTTCCCTTCCCTTCCCCGCAGTAGCAGGACTGAGTGCCTCATTATAGCTCAGGCAGTACCACTAATTAGTGGTTTTTAGAGCTCTCTCTTTGCTGTGGCCAGACAAAGGTTCTATAAGTGGATCTGCTGCTGTAGAAAAGCTTCTCTGTTTTTTTTATTCCATCCGGTAGCACCAATTTGGTGGCTTTTAGAGCCTTCTCCAGAGACAAGAAACAGCAAAGCTTGTTTGCACCCCTCCCTGATACCCTTCTCACTTTGGGAGGCTGGTGACTGCTTCCAGCATCCTCCTGCACAGGTTTCACTGCAGGAGGAGGGTGAAAGCAAAATGCCAGACAATTTTTGGACCAAACCCCTCGGGAACAGCTCCGCAGCAGCAGAACCTGTCCCGTTAGAGATACTCTTCCCCCTGGGCTGCTGCAGTTCATAGCAGCAGGTGTTTGTTGTGGCCTTTGCAGCTGTGACAGAGGAAGAGCTGTCGCAGGCCCTGGTGGATGGCGTGGAGATCACGGCCCCGCCAGCCCGGAGGAGCGTGGAGAACGGCTGGTCTGAGTCCTCCGCATCCAGCGCTGCCGGAGCCACGACGGAGCCCCAGAGCGAGCTGCTCAGCTGCAGCCTGGAGGAGACAAAGTGAGGGCTGGGCAGCTGCCAGCATTTCTGGGGCTGAACTCGTGTGTAGCAGGAGAGGACCCTGACATCCCAGGGGTCGGGCCTGCAGCCAGAGCGGGTTCCCGTTGTTCCAGCTACCCCAGTGGAGCTGTGCTGGTTCAGTGGCACTGCTGGGGCTGGTTCTGTGTCTGCCAAACAGGATCTGCTGTGGGGGGTGACTCGAGCTCTCCGGCTGCATGTGCAGTCAGGGATGGATCCTGTCTTTTCTGGGAGCTCCAGTCCATCTCCTGGAGTCCTCTAGCTGGGTATTCCTTGCATGGTTGCCTGTGATGAGGAAGGGTTGGCCTGGCAGAGGAAGGTTCTCCCAGCCCATCATAATAATGTTTGCTTTTCCTCCCTTTTTTTTAGCAGAACTCAGGAGGAGCTTGATACGAAGTCTGTTCCCAGGGATAAATATTCCTCCTTTTCCCCTCAAGAGGCAGACTGCAGCCACAAGAAGAGAGTGAGTATCTTTTAAAGACCAAACTGCTTTTCCTTGTATGCAGGGCTGAGCCCCAGCATTGAAGGATGTGAAGAACCTTGGATGTCCCCAGAGGAGGGGAACAGAGCTGATGCCAGGGCTGGAAGAAATGTCCAGGAGCAGCTGAGGGCTCTGGGTTTGTCTGATTTGGAGAGAAGGAGGCTGAGGGGTAACCTCATCCCCCGCTGCAGCTTCCTGAGGAGGGGATGTGGGGAGGGAGGTGCTGAGCTCTTCTACCTGGGATCCAGCAATAGGAGACGTGGGAATGGTTCAAAGCTGTGCTGGGGAGGTTCAGACTGGACATTAGGAAGTGTTTTTTTAGGAGGAGGAGGGTCATACCTTGGGAAGGGGCTGCTGAACAGGAAGCTTAGGTGGTTCCTCAGCCTTCTCTATCACGTAGCCTTGGATGAACCTGGATTTTGGTGGTTAGCTGGGAGTTGCTGAGTGCTGGACTCAGTGCTGTCACATCAATCAGCAGAGCAAGATCTAACCCACACTGCCTCACTTTGCCTTAGCTGCCTACAGCAGCACCACAGGCTCTGACCATTAAAAAGGGGGAAATGGCCCCCCCCATTGCAGCTGGAGAGGTTCAGGTTGGATGTTGGGTAGAAGATTCTCCCTAGAAGGACAATTATTTAGGCGATAGAATCTCTCCCTGGAGTTCCTCAAGACATGGTTTGACAGAGCCACAGCCCGGTGTTGGCAGTGCTCCTGTGGTGGGGGCAGGGCTGGGGACCTTCAAGGTCCTCAGGTTGCAGAGAGCACGAGCTCTCCTCATTCCTCAGAGCAGAGGCCTCCTGTCCTTTCCCATCCTACACATGCTGGGGGGCGAGGGCGGCCGCTCCTGAATGTGCCGTTCCTTAGAGAAGCCAGGCTGGAGCGTGGCCGGCAGCCAGAGGCATGTGGGCAGCCAGAGGCATGCGGGCAGCCCGCACAGGACCGGGCGGATGGGTTTGTCCTGCATTCCAGCCTCGTCACGTGCCACATGCAGCCTCTGCCTGTGTTTGCCCCGAGGGCTCGGTTGTTAGTCCCGCTCCCCTGGCTGCAGGTGGCTGTTCCAAACTGCTGCCCGTGGTGGTGGTGGTGGTGGTGGAGGAAGTCCCAGAAAGAGCAGGGAAAATCGAGGGTCCTTGTCCTGGGTGGCTGGTACAAAGCAGTGTCTGCCTTATCCCGACAGAACAATGTCCTGAATGCCATCCTGCTTCTCATGAAGGAACTGGACGCAGAGGGGCTGGAGATCATCCAGCAGACGGTGGTGAGGAGGCTCCAGGCCTTCCAGAAAAAGGAGCTGCAGGAGGAGTGACAACGCCCACCCCCATTCCAGCCTCCCTGGAGCCCCAGCCCCGCAGTGCTGTCCTGGCCACACATCCCTGGCTGCAGCCGAAGCCTCGGTGCTCCCCGCTCTGCTTCCCTTGCGAGGGGCTGGGATGGGATGCTCCTTCTCTGGAGGTCTCGTGCTTGTGCAGCAGGCTCTGTCACTGTATCCTGTGTGGCTGGGGCTCTTGGATGGGAGCTGCAGGCACATCAGCTGAGCAGAAGGGAACAAGGCTGCAGCCAGAGGTGCTGTGTGATCCGAGGGGGGAGCAGAGCCTGCTGATGGCTGGGAAGGTAGGTCTCCAAGCCTCGGCCAGCCTGGGGGTGCACAGCACCTCTGAGGGCAGTTTGTACCGCAGAGATTTGCTTTGGTGAAGTCTGACAGGGAGGCATTGCCTGAGATGGTCACTAAGAACTGTCTGGTGAAGGTCAATGTCCAGTTATTAATTTATCTTCCAGCTCCTGGCTGACTTCCTCAGGTCCTTGCTGGTGCACACAGCGCCTGCCGTGGTGGTCAGGCATCCCCAAAGGAAAGCTCGGAGCAGCCTAGGTGAACCAGAAATGACTCCCACATCCTGAATGCTCAGCTGTCCTCTCACCCCAACATTCCCTGCAGGCATTAGAGCAGCTTAAAGAAATATCCCAGTTAAAAGGCCCTGAGCGTTGCTGCCTGCTTTGCACAGGCATCAGGGGTGGGTGTTGCTCTTTTACTGATAAAACTGCATTTACCGAGTTTTACAAAGCTGTTAAATACAAACTAAACTGTTGTGACATACCAAATAAACCCAATTATCCCTCAAGGCCGTGTAAGTGGTGGCTGGAGTTCAGCAAAGGCCTGGCTGGGGGCACTGCTCCATTACCTCTGGGTCAGGGAGTGCATTGTGAGCCCTGCGGAGCAGGAGGAGGGCTGGGAGCCCCGCGCCTTCCCGCTTCACTGCGCCTCTGAAACGGTGAGCCTGCTCCCAGCACTGCTTTGCAGGGGCACTGGGCTGTCTGGGAACCTTCTTGCAGCCGCAGCAAAGGCAGGGAGCAAAAGAGGTGGTGAGGAAAGCTCAGTGCAGAGCCACCTGGGCAGGGCAATGGCCCCGAGATACAGGACACGAGCCCTCCATGCCTCCCAGCACTGCACAGGCAACGTGGCCTTTCCATGGCCCTCCTTTGTCCCTGTTTGTGCAGTGTCCAGGCTGTGCTGCCAGGAAGGAATGCTCCTCAGGGATGGTGACAGCCCTGTGTCCACAAGCCTGTTTGCCTGACCTTGGTGGGAAGGGACAGAGTTTGACCCTCGTCACTCGGAGAGGGAGATTTGCTGATGCCTTTAACTCCTCGAATGACCTTAGTTCTTGCCTTCTGCGTTAAACCCGGCTGCAGTTGTGTGATTTATGATGTCCCAGACTTCCTTTGACCGCCAGGGCCTGGGAGACTCACCCTGCTGAGTGCAAGTCTTGTCCCAGGCCCCTGGCCTGTCCATGTCAAGGAACAGGGGAGCTGCTGTTGGGGTGAGCTGGACCCCCCAGCTCTTCTGGGATGCGAGTGATCGAAGGAAGCGTCCGTCAAGACTCGCTGGTCATGGGCTGGTGGAGCAGTCGCCCTTGAGGCCACACTGACACAATTCCTGGAGAAGCTGGGCTGCTCGCTGCCTACGTGCCGTGCTCGTCATCCTTGGCTGCTGCTGGTGCTGCCCTCGGAGCTCCCAACTACTCCTTGCAGCATCCCAGCAAACCCCAGTGGGAGCCCGGCCCCTCCAGGGCCCTGGCAGCCTGCCTTCTGCTGCAGGATGCTCCTGGAGGTTTGCTCTGCCCTCTTTTCAGGGTGGGCTGGGTGTGCTGGGAAGTCTGGGAGCACAGTCACATCCCCTCCCACTCATCCTGGGAATGCAATGGCCATACCTGTCCATTTTCTCCCAGGAATTTGGCCCTCCAGGTATTTTTTTTTTGGTGGAAATGAGGTGTGAGGGCTGCAGTGACTCCTGTCCCTCAGTGTGCAGCTGGTCTGAGCCCTGTCCTCATTCACACCCTAAACCTGGCTGCTGCAGGGCTGTGCTGCCGACAGATTTTCCATGTGACCTGCTCTCACCCTGCCCTGCCTCAGCCGGGAATATCGAGCGGTGGATGCAGATGATTCCCAGCTGTGGAAAATGCCAGCGGCTGTGCAGAGCCACGTCCCTTCCAGCCATCCTCAGGGACTCTAAGAGCTGATGGTGAGGCAGATGTGAAGCCCATGGCTGAGGGAGGAGGGAAGGAATGGGCTGGGGCTCCCCCAGAGTGGAGTGGCACATGGGATAGTGGAAGAGCCCAATTCCCACTCAGGAAATGGAGCTCCAGGAGAAGCCAGGTCTCTGCCTGGGGTTCCCAGAGCAGGTACTCGTTCAGGAGCAGCAGTGCTGCCTCCATCAGCAAGGTCTGCTACTTCAGGGGTCCAGGGAAGAGACAATAGTTAGTTACCATCTTCCTCCAGAGCCTAAAATGTGTCCAATTAGGGGAAAAGCACTGAAATCAGGGGATCATGGAATGGTTTTGGGTGGGAAGCCCATCTCATTCCACCCCTGCCAAGGGCAGGGACACCTTCAACTAGGCCCTTCCAACCTGGCCTTGGACACTTCCAGGGATGGGCAGCCACAGCTTCTCTGGGCACCCTGTGCCAGGGCCTCACCTCCCTCATAGCCAAGAATTTCTTCCCAGTATCCCATCTAACCCTGTGGCAGTGGGAAGCCATTCCCCCAAGGACCTGTCGCTCCAGGCCATTGTCCAAAGTCCTTCTCCAGCTTCCTTGTTGGCTCCTTCAGGCACTGCAAAGCCACAATGAGGTCACCCCAAAGCTTCTCCTTTCCAGGCTGAACAATCCCAGCTCTCCCAGCCTTTCCTCCCAGCAGAGCTGCTCCATCCCTCTGCGCATCCTGCTGCCTCCCCTGGGCTCTCTCCAGCAGCTCCAGATCCTTCCTGTGCCGGGCCCAGGGCTGGGGCAGCTCTGCAGGTGGGGTCTGACCTGAGCGGGGCTGAGGGGCAGAATCCCAATCCCTTCCCTGCTGCCCATGCTGGGGACCAGCCCAGCACAGGAGGGGGATCCTGGGATGCGGCATGGCCAGCCCTCACCACCTGCACCCCCAAGTCCTTCTCCAGGGTCTGCTCCATCTGCTCATCCCCAGCCTGGACTGATCCCGGGAGTTGCCCCGACCCAGGGGCAGCACCAGCACTTGGTGCTGTTAATCCTCATGAGATTCCCAGGGGTCGCTTCTGGAGCTCGTCCAGGGCCCTCTGGACGGCCCCATCCTTCAGGGGTGTCACTGTGCCCTCAGCCTGGTGGCACCTGCAAACCTGCTGAGGGCGCCTCCATCCCTCTGTCTGTGGCAGTGACCTTAAATATCACTGGTCCCACTATGGACACCACTGGGCACCGATGGCCATTGGGACCCTGAGCCACTGACCCTCTGCGTGTGACCATCCAGCCAATTCCTTCTCCATCTAACAGTCCATCCACAGCATCCAGCTCTCTCCAATGCTGGGAGAAGGATGTTGGGTGGGATTGTGTCCAGGCTTTATAGAAATCCAGATAAATGACATCCATAACCCTTCCCTGGTCCACTGATGGAGTCACCCCATCAGAGAAGGCCAGGGGGCAATCAGGGGGAGCTTTCACTTGGGGACAGCTCCACGGGGAGGACAAAATAACAGCATGTTTGACCCCAAAGGCTGTGATGCATCCTGGTGCTGGCGCTGTCCTGGAGGCTGGAGCCGTCAGCCGACAGCCCCAGGAGGGATGTGGCCTGGGAAAGGGGCTCCCTGTGACCGTCTGGCACAGCCCGAGCGTGCGGAGCTCGGCCAGGCCGGCACACTTGGCCGGCACCCTGAGAAACTGCCTCACAAACAAGCACAGCGCCACCCTAAAGCGCTTTGGTGCTTCCCTTGAAGGTGGGAACAGAGTGATATTTCTCTGGAATTCCAACGCGATTGCGAAAGGATGCTGACCTTGCACCCACCACGACCCGGCCAGGGAGGAGAAACCAAAGCCGCCTGTGGTCCCATTCTCCCAGGCTCTGAGGATGCACAAACCCAGGAAACCTCTTGGCCTGGCATTAACCCGGCTTGGGGAAAACATCAGGCTTTGCTTGTCCCCCCACCCCGCCNGGAGCAGCGGTGAGGTGATGGACACGGTACCCGTGGCCACGCGGTGACGGTCGCAGCCAAGCGTCATGCAAGGGGACAGCGGCTCTCCAGGACCCCCGTGCTCAGCCCTCAAGACCCCCCACGGGGGATGGAGCTTCACCGGGGCTCAGGGACACCCAGAAACACCCGGGACCAGCTCCGACCCACTCCGCGATGGCTCCGCATCCTCCTCGCTCCCCTCCCGCACGTGGGGCAGGCGACTACAAAGCAGCAGCGGTTGGCTCAGGCGGTCAAGCCGCTAAATAAGGACTCAAAATACCCCATCATTAAATAATAATAAACTATTAAGGGAAGATTAAGGGTCGGGGCTGCACGGCTGGGCTCAAGCAACTCTTCCACATCCGCACAGGGACCAGACCCCGCAGCAGTGATTCGGGGCAGGATTGTGCCGTTCTGGGAGCCAGCACCAGGCTCTGCCTGCTGTGAGGGGTCGATGGCAAAGCTACAGGGCTACTGAGAACAGAGGGGACACAGTGCTCCCCCAGCAGCACGTGGCACAGAGAGGACACGGGGGGGGCTATGGGTCGGGCTGGTGGGACTAGAAGCCCTTCTCGATGCTGAGGGTGCGGCGGGTGACGTGCTCCATCTGGCCCGAGATGTACTCGGTGAGGCTGATCTGGTAGTTGGCGAGCATCTTCAGCATCAGCCGCAGGTTCAGCCACCACTGCTCCTGGGGCAGCCTGTGCCTGTGCAGGGGGACACAGCTCTAGAGCGGACACCCTGGGAAGGTTCCCCCGGGAGCCGGTGAACCGCTGGGGCACGGGGACTTACTCAAAATCTGTGACTTTCTTGAGCTCTGTCACGGGGCTGAAGGCCACCACCTTCTTCCGCAGCCCGATCACACAGGCAGTGTCTCCGGAGTTGGCAAACACGCGCCCTGGGAGGGGGACACCCCACCTCACTGGGGGCCAAGCCTGGAAGCCTGGAGCAGCAGCCACCAGCCTCCCCCACCTCCCATGGGAACCCCAGCCCTCGGCTCACCCTTGCTGTAGACTTGCTGCAGCTTCTCCGACATCCACAGCACCGCCTTCACTCCCAGCTTGGTCCCGTAGTTCCGGTCAAAGGGGGTCGGGGCTCCCCCCTGGGGACAAAGAAATGGGGATGTCAGGCCTGCCCAGCTCCCAGGGCCAGCATCGCCCATGTCACCCTGTCCCCTGTACCTGCTGGAGGTGGCCCAGGACATTGATCCTGCAGTCGAAGATGCCTTTGCCCTCGGAGGAGTAAAGGTTGTAGAGGAACTCGGTGGTGTAGTGCTCGTGGCACTTCTCGTTGCTGGGGGGCAGAGGGAAGGGCTTGGGGGGCTGCTCCTTCCTCCACCACCCCCATGGGGTCCTTTGCTTCCCATAACACTTTTTTTGTGCTGTTTTGTTCTCCCCGAGGCCCAGAGCCCTGGCCTGTGTCCCCAGGAGGACACTGGGGTTGGGGTGGGGACAGCAGCGGAGGCACCCAGCATCGCCAAGCGCGTGCCCACTGTGCCAAACCTCACCGCGCCCAGGAACCCTCTCTGGCCGTGGGAAGGGCTCAGCTCCAGCCTCGCTCCCTGCCACGGGGCTGGGGCTTGCAGTGACTGTCCCCAAGGGCCCCCAACTCACCGCAGCACCAGCCCTCTCTGGATATCCGTCTTCATTTTGTCAGTCAAGTGCTCCACGTTGGCCTGCAAGGTGAGCACCGGGATGCCGGCAGCCATCCCGCAGCCCTCCGGTGCTGACATCAACCCAGCATCCGCACGGCACGGCCATGCTCCCACAGCTCCCGCCCTGCTCTGGGGCCCTCCCTTCCCCAATTTTCCTGCGCCTTTTAGCCAGGGAGCCGCTGCTGCCCGCTCACCTTTAAGTCGTGGATAGTGAAGGGGTCTTCGTAAACGTAGGCGGCGTCGGCGCCCACGGCGATGCCAGTGACCGTGGACAGGTACCCGCAGTAGCCCCCCATGGTCTCCACGATGAACACGCGGCGCTTGGTGCCCGACGCCGACTGCTTGATGCGGTCGCAGCTCTGTGCCAAAGGAGGGGAGGTCGTACCAGGCAAAAGCACCTTTGCTTCCCCGGCACGGGACATCGGCCACTCCAGGCCACCACGGAAGGTGCCGGAGCGGGGCGGCCGCAGGAGCTGTCTCCGTCTGTGTCCCTCACCTCCATGGCGGCGTTGACAGCCGTGTCGGAGCCCAGGCTGAAGTCGGTGCCGGGCACGTTGTTGCTGATGGTGGCGGGGATGACACACATGACGATGCAGAGCTCCTCGTACTGCCCGCGCGCCTCCACCAGCTGCAGCACCCCCTCGTACGCCTGCAAGCGGCCCAGGGATTGGGAAATGCTGGCCCTGCAGCCGGATCCGCATCCCAGGAAGATTCCCTCGGGATGCCCACAGCCAACCCGGCCCCCACAGAGCCGAGGATTCCGCCGCACCTCAAAGCCCCCGATGACCAGCAGCCCCTGGATGTTGAATTTGCGCACGTTCTCCACGATCTTCTCCATGCAGGTCTTGGGCAGCGTCCTGTGGTGGGG
Organism: Machaerirhynchus nigripectus; assembly: GCA_013397975.1. Classification (NCBI taxonomy): domain Eukaryota; kingdom Metazoa; phylum Chordata; class Aves; order Passeriformes; family Dicruridae; genus Machaerirhynchus; species Machaerirhynchus nigripectus. The sequence continues at coordinate 1,216,004 of VZRQ01004630.1, read as the reverse complement.
AAGGGGGGGCAGATGGTGGGGTGAGGATGGTGGGGACACCCCTCCCCTACGCCCCCGTCCCCAGGGCTGCACTCACCGCTTGGTGCCCAGCATGGAGCCGCCGCGGCCCAGCCATCCCGCCACGTCGTGCCAGCCCACCTCGCGGACCTGCGGGCGCCAGCGCCGGGTTAGGGGTGGGAAGAGCCTCCCTCCACCCTCCAAGCCCAACCCCATCCCCCGGGACATCCCAGGCTCGCTGTGCCCCTTACCTGCCCCTTGGCCAGGCCCTCGAAGCCGTCGCTCACCACGTAGATGGTGTGTCCCTGGCAGATGCCGATGCGCACGGCCGAGCGCACGGCGGCGTTCATGCCGGCGGCCGGTGCTCCCACATTCAGGATGGCCATGCTGAAGGGGCTCTGCGGGGACAGGGACGGGAACAGCACATCCCTGCGTGTCCCCAAGGCGGGGATGGTGTGCCCTGCTGCTCCCCAGCACCCCTCACCTTCTCCTGAGCTGGCTTCTGGTGCGCCAGCAGCTTGTAGATGTTCCAGTTGTTCTCAAAGCTCCTGCAAGGACACGGTGACGTGTCCCCAAGGTGTGTCTGGGAGAAGGGGGAGTCTCCCCAGTGCCCCTGGGGTGTGACTGGGGACACCCTTCTGGCTGCAGGAGCCAACGGCTTCCCCACAAGGAGAAGCTCCCACCCAAGAGGGATGTCTGTCCCAGTCCTGGTCCCTGCTCCTCACCTTCCACGGAGCTGGATGGCCTCCTCAAACCTCTTCTCATCCATGGCCTTCTGCACGTCCTTTGTCTTGGGCCAGGAGAAAGATGCAGCACCGTGACACCCACGTTCACAGGGAGGGGAGGGGGACCCCCACCCAAATTCCCCGGTACTCACCACCTGGACACACTCCATGAGCGGCAGCCGCACCGACTGGTTCCCGGAGAGGCTGACCACGCAGGCCGGGGTGTCCGGTGTGGCCTCCAGCAGCGCCATCACCGCCTCCATCCCCATCTTGCTGCTCTGCAAAGGGACAGGAGCACCTGTGACACTGGGGCCACCAGTGCCAGCTGGGTGGGGTGCTCCCACAGGCTTGGAAAACCGCGTGGCTGCCGATTCACTGCTGGAAAGCCAATGGTTTTATTTAAAAATCCATGAAATTTGGAGTAAATCAGGAGAAATGGGTGCACAGCTCTGCCCAGACCAGCGGGGCCGAGCCCATCCGAGCCTCACCCCAGCTGGAAAATCCCTTCCACTGGGCAGAGGGATGGCAGGAGCGGGGCTCCCCTCTCCGTGCCCTCCCCTGGACCTACCAGCACGCGGTCAAAGGCGGACGGGGTCCCTCCGCGCTGCACGTGGCCGAGGACGGTGACCCGTGTGTCAAAGCCCAGGCGTTGCACCACCAGCTGTGGGGAAGAGGGGACATCACGCTGGGCACTGGCTGGCGTCTGTGGGTGCTGGGGCGGTGCTGGGGCGGTGGCTTACATCCTTCACGTAGTTGGAGGAGATGGGTTTGCCGCTGCGGTCGATGGCGCCCTCGGCGATGATGATGATGTTGAGCCGCGAGCCCCGGCTGCGTGTCTGGCACGAGGGGAGGACAAACGGCCGCCACGGCTCAGCCAGAGCTCACCGTGGGCCACGTGTGAGCGCCCTCCCCTCCCCGCCATCCGTGCTGCCCCGGGGGTGGCTCAGGTCACGGGCAGCCGAGCCCCCGAGCCAGCGCTGCCCCTGGCACGCGAGGGCTGGATTTGCGCTCGGCTGAGTGCCCCGGTTCACAGGGACAATGGCGGCAGCTCCCGAAGCTTCGCAGGGGCCGGGCACCGGCTGCAGGGCTCAGCCCGGGCCCCTGCGGGGACTCCCCAGGGGGGAGCAGGGGATGGGACGGTAGGAACGCCCCCCTCACCTCCCCGAGCCTCTCGCACATGAGGTCCTCCCAGCCGTCCTCCGGAGGGGATTCAGGGATGAAGAGCCAGTCGGCGCCCGAAGCCAAGCCAGACACCAGCGCCAGGTACCTGGGGGGACACGGCGGTGGCAGCACCGGTCCCGAAATGTGGCATCCCGTCCCACCAATAGGCTTCCCCACCCAGGGGGGCTTACCCGCAGTGGCGACCCATCACCTCCAGCACGAACGTCCGCTGGTGGCTGCAAGGACACGGGTGAGAGGAGAAGGAGGTGGGCGGGTGCAATGGCCGGGGCAGTGCAGCCCCCAACCCCCAGCCCCGTCCCGCTCACCTCTGCGCCGTGGTGGTGATGGCGTCGATGACCTCCATGATGCGGTGCAGCGCCGAGTCGGTGCCGATGGTCATGTCGGTGCCGCAGAAGTCGTTGTCGATGGAGCCCACCAGCCCCACGATGTTCAGGCGGCAGTTCTCCCGCGCCACCTCCTCGCTGATCTGCCCTGAGGGGGTCACGGCCACCACACCGGTTATTTTGGGGCACTCGTGTCCCCACCGTGGTGGGCCCGGAGCCCAGCCCTCCTTGGGGTCACAGCGCCGGGGTTACCCTCCCAACCTCACCACCCTCGAATGCCTTCGCCTACGCCCCCGGGGGTTGGGAGGGGCTCACCCACCATCTCGGACCAGCTCCTCCAGCAGCCCAGCCCACTCGGAGCGGAAGATGTCCGCGCCGGTGAGGCTGCCGTCGCCGCCGATGACGCACAGGTTGGTGATGCCGTGCTCCACCAGGTTGCGGGCGGCCCGGAGCCGGCCCGCGCGCGTGGTGAAGGCCTTGCAGCGGGCGCTGCCGATCACCGTCCCACCCTGGGGACAGAACGGGGCACGCGGCTCGTCACTCACATTTGGGGAGCTGGGATCTGGGGTCCCGCGGCCCTGTGGTGACCCTCACCAGCTGGATGATGTTGGAGACGCTGAGCCAGTTGGCTTGTTTGATGTTGTCACCCCCCTCCACCAGCCCCTCGTAGCCCTATGGAGAAGCAGAGGGCAGAGGTGAGGGGTACCCCGGCACAGGGGGGTGGATTCCCCCAGCCATGATGGGGAGCAGGGGGGTACCCAACCTCATAGATGAGGAAGACCTTGGCTCCCACGTATATCCCCATGCGGGTGACGGCGCGGACGGCGGCGTTCATGCCTGGAAAAGTGATATGTGAGCTGGAGTATTCCCATGGGGTCCTGTGCCCTGCAGGGGATGGGATCCTATGGGTGACCCCGAGGTGTCCCCTCGAGCGGAGGGAACCCCATCGGACCCTGCACCCCACAGGGAATGGGATCCTATAGGTGACCCTGAGGTGTCCCCTTGAGTGGGCGGGGAGCCACGTGGGCTGAGACCGGGGAAACTCAGCGCACAGCTGGGCCTGTGGACGAGAAACTGCCCGGGAGCGAGTTGCTTATCCGGGGGGAAAACGGGGACGGGGACGGGGAGACAGGGACGGACACACCCCCTCCGTGGGGCTCCCCCCGTGGGGCCCCTGCCCTCTCCCGGCGACGGCCCGAGGGTGACGGGGACGGGGAAGCGGCGCGGGTGGGGGGCACGCGGGGGGATGGGTCCCCATCCGCCCGCCCCGGGGAGGAGCGCGGGCCGCGGACTCCGGCCCCGGGAGGTC
>VZRQ01004630.1:1189956-1212423 GCA_013397975.1 Machaerirhynchus nigripectus | reverse complement strand
CCCGCCGGGCGCACCTTGCGCGTCGCCGCCGCTGGTGAGGACGGCGATGGCCATCCCGGCCCCCGCCATCCGCAGCCGCTCCAGCTCCGCCGCCGCCATCGCTGCGCTCCCGGCACCGGCGCCGCCGCCGCGGACACGCCCCGGGACACGCACGGACCGGGGACACGCCCCGGGACACGCCCCGGGACACGCACGGACCGGGGACACGCCCCGGGACACGCCCCGACCGAGGGGAAACGCCCCGGGACACGCCCCTGCCGCCGCGGCGCGACACACGGGGTGACACGTCGCGCCGTGTCGCGACATGGTGCGCCATATCGTGCCGGACAGTGGGCACACGCCCCGCCATCCCGGACCGCGCCGTCCTGCGCGAGGTCTATCCCAGAGTCCTGGAGGGATTGGCTGATGGAGCTGCCCAGCTGCTCGCCAGGATATTCGAAAGGTCCTGGCTGTCCGGGCAAGTCCCAGGGGACTGGGAAAAAAGGGAGTCCTTTAAAAAGGCTGGAAAGGAGGAGCCTAGGAACCGGGCCCACCGGCCCATCAGCCTCCCCTCTGTGCCTGGGAAGATCAGGGGACAGACCCTCTGCTGAGGACAGGAGGGGATTCAGGACAGCCAGCACGGCTGCACCAAGGGCAAGTTCTGCCAGAGCATCCCCCTGGGGTGCCTCCATCAGTGGACCAGGGAAGGGTTATGGATGTCATTTATCTGGATTTCTATAAAGCCTGGACACAATCCCACCCAACATCCTTCTCCCAGCATTGGAGAGAGCTGGATGCTGTGGATGGACTGTTAGATGGAGAAGGAATTGGCTGGATGGTCACACGCAGAGGGTCAGTGGCTCAGGGTCCCGATGGCCATCAGTGCCCACTGGTGTCCATAGTGGGACCAGTGATATTTAAGGTCACTGCCACAGACAGAGGGATGGAGGCGCCCTCAGCAGGTTTGCAGGTGCCACCAGGCTGAGGGCACAGTGACACCCCTGAAGGACGGGGCCGTCCAGAGGGCCCTGGACGAGCTCCAGAAGTGACCCCTGGAAATCTCATGAGGTTTAACAGCACCAAGTGCTGGTGCTGCCCCTGGGTCAGGGCAACTCCCGGGATCAGTCCAGGCTGGGGATGAGCAGATGGAGCAGACCCTGGAGAAGGACTTGGGGGTGCAGGTGGTGAGGGCTGGCCATGCCGCATCCCAGGATCCCCCTCCTGTGCTGGGCTGGTCCCCAGCGTGGGCAGCAGCAAAGGGACTGGGATTCTGCCGCTCGGCCCCGCTCAGGTCAGACCCCACCTGCAGAGCTGCCCCAGCCCTGGGCCCAGCACAGGGAGGATGTGGAGCTGCTGGAGAGAGCCCAGGGGAGGCACCAGGATGAGCAGAGGGATGGAGCAGCTCTGCTGGGAGGAAAGGCTGGGAGAGCTGGGATTGTTCAGCCCGAAGAGGAGAAGCTCTGGGGTGGCCTCATTGTGGCCTTCCAGTGCCTGAAGGAGCCAACGAGGAACCTGGAAAGAGACTATTTCCAAGGGCCTGGACAGAGGGGAATGGCTTCAAACTGCCACAGGGCAGGGTTAGATGGGATACTGGGAAGAAATTCTTGGCTGTGAGGGAGGTGAGGCCCTGGCACAGGGTGCCCAGAGAAGCTATGGCTGCCGCACCCCTGGAAGTGTCCAAGGCCAGGTTGGATGGGGCTTGGAGCCACCTGGGCTAGTGGAAGGTGTCCCTGCCCCTGGCAGGGGTGGAACAAGATGAGCTTTCTGGTCCCTTCCCACCCAAACCCAATCCATGACTGTAATCCATGCCATAGCAGGCTGTGTGATGCCATTATGTGCCACCCCAGGCTGTACCATGCTCTGCCAATGAGATGAGCTGCAGCTTTTACTAGAAATATAATGTTTAGAAGTTTTTAATTTATAATTATTTTAGTTGTAATTAAAAAACAAACCCATGGAGGAAGCCCTTACATGGATTTCTCAGCCCCACTGCCCAGCTCAGCTGCCCAGAGCGTCACCCCTTTCCAGGGAGGGGGATCCTGTGCCTGGGTGCCCTCTCCACACCGGGTGGGTGCAGCGTGGTGCTGCGAGGCTGCTCCCTCCAATCCTCCCCATTCCCTGGGAATGCTCCCCCATCACCCTGTCCCCCTGGTCTCCCACATCCCCCGGGGGAGTGGGACAGGGCCCTGCCCACCCAAGGGATGGGGAAACTGAGTCAGGTGCTGGCTGCTCGCCCAATTCCATCTGTGCCCCGGGCGGGGGGAGCTCGGAGCCTCATCCTGCATCCTCAGGCGCCGCGGGGCCCGGCATATCCGGCAGGGAAGGGGTGCGGGTGGCTCGGGTTAAGGAAATGGGAGAGACCTGGCCGGAGTCCCGCTCTCCTCCTCCCACAGCCCCACCTCCCCGGCCCGCTTAACATCCCATGGGCCGGCCGTGGGGCCACCAGCGCGTCCCCAGAGCGGTGCCCGGCCCAGCGCGGTGCCCGTGCCCACGATGCTGCGGCTGCTGCTGCTCTGCGGGGCCCTGGGCTGCGGGGCGGAGCAGGCGGGTGAGGCAGGGACGCGGCGCTGCTCGGGGACACCGGGGTTGGCGCGGGGACGCGCGGGGCTCGCGGCGGGTGCCGGGGCGGTGGGTGATGTCCCGCGTCTCCCGCAGCCCCGCTCGCCTTCACCATGCTCCAGCTGACCCGCGTCTACAGGGGCAATTCCATGTTCCGGGGGAACGCCAGCCTGAACGGGCAGCTCAGCCACCTCCTGGACGAGCATAATGTCACCCAGGTGCTCCCGCTGGAGCCCCCGGACGCCTGGGTCCGGCGGCAGAACGAGGTGATCACCTACCTGAAGAACTTCAGGCAGCTGGTGCAGCTCTTCAACAAGGAGAGACCCACCAACTGTGAGTGGTGCCCGGGGGACAGGGACGGGCCCCCCGGGGAAGGGGAGCCTCTCCCGCGCTGCCAGGGCACGGGGGTGGCTCTCCAGGGACGGATGAGCGAAGGGATGCGGACATGGCCATGTGCAAAACGTCCCTGTGGGCAAAGGGAGCCCTTCTGTGGAGCCGGGAATTTCTTACCCTGGGAACGGGATGATGCTCAACCTGTTGCTGCTCCCCAGGAAAAGGGCTGGGGGCTGCAGCCTGTGGGGTGAGGAGGTGTAGGAACCCTGCCTGCTCCCTGCCTGTATCCCACCTGGATCCCGCTTGCACCCTGCCTGCATCCTGCTTGCTTTCTGGCTGCTCCCTGCCTGCATCCCGCAGCTTGTGGGGAGCTGTGGGAGCTGCTGGCGATGGTTCCATGCTCCTGCCTGCTCCGCTCCATTAACCTGTCACCTCTGCTGCTCCTGCCCGGGGTGCTACCCCCAAACCAGTTTTGCCCCAACCCCACGTTCCTGTACCCTTGGGGAGCCCGGTGTCACCGCGGGGTCTCTGACCCGCGCCGCCCCTGCCGGTGTGTCCCTGTGCTGCATCCGCGAGAGCCACGGGCAGCTCTGTGCCCAAGACCTCCCCGTCTGTAAAACCGGAGCTGTGCTGTGCGGAGATAAGCGAGGGAAAATAAACCTGGCCGCTGGAAAAATCACTGCCACGACCAAACCGAGGGGAAGCCAAGCTGTGGGCGGGCTGGGTGGCACGAGACTGAGGCCGTGCGAAGTCGGTGCCCAGCGAGGGCCACGGGGCGCTGAGGGGGGGAGCGTGGTGACCCTGTCCCCTCCCTCTGTCCCCGCAGTCACCCAGCACCTGTGCTGCCACCTCGGCTGCCGCCTCTTCCCCAACGGCACAGCCCAGAGCTTCTACGAGGTGACCCTCAACAGGACGGCGTTCCTCAGCTTCCACGTCCCCAGCGCCACCTGGGAGCGGCGCTGGCGCGGCGAGCTCCCGGTGGCCGCCTTCGCCCAGGAACAGCTGATGAAATACCCCATAACCACCCAGGACCTGCAGTATTTCCTCAACACCACGTGTGTCAGCATCCTGCAGGCTCAGAGCGCCAGGACGGGTCCGTGGTGGGGCCGGGGCTGGGGACAGGGACACGGTGGCGTGGCCCGGTCGTCACCTCCGTCCCTCTCGCCTCTTGCAGGAGAAGTCAGCGGCCGATCGCGCGCTCCACTGGTGCTGGGGCTGATCCTGGGGAGCCTCGCCCTGCTGGGCATGGCCGTGGGCATCTTCCTGTGCACGGGAGGGAGCTGCTAGCGTGGGCAGCTGTCCCATGTCACCCCACGGACACAGGGGACAGACCCATCAGCTCCCCGTGCATCCATCACCACCCTGTGGAGCCAGGGGACGGACCCGTCATCTCCCCGCGGGGTCAGGGGATGGATCCATCATCTTCCCAAGGATCCAGCAACTCTCCGTGGATCCATCACCACCCTGGGGAGGCAGGGACTGGATCCATCACCCCTGCAGAGAGACAGGATGGATCCATCATCCCCCATGGACGCAGGGACCAAGCCCGTCCCTCAACAAGGGATGCACGTCCCCAGAGCCACAGGCTTTGCTCCCCAAGGACACTGGGGGCTTCCCAATCCTGTCCCAGCTGCACTGACCCCTCCGGCAGCCCCCAGCCCTGTGGACGGTCCCCACGCAGGGCAACGCACTGGCACTCCACACACAAACACTGGGCACGGATGGAAAAATGGGGGGAGAGGGGTGTGTGGGGGGAAAGCAGCAGGAGAAACAGCCATGGAATGGTTAAAAGGATGGTGTTAAACCCTCACTTATCCCTGTTCTGGCGGGGATGGAGGGAGGATGTCACACCTTGTGTAATAAAACCACCCATCAGCTCCCACCACACCTCTGGCTGCTCTCATTCCCCTCGGCAGCACCGATGTGGGGCTGTGGATCCATCCTGGACCACGGCTGCTGGTGCTGGGTGGGCTTGGTGGTGTTGCCAGCCCCTGTGCCAGACCTTGGGTTGTGTGCTGTTTTCCAGGCCTCTGGAGAGATGCTGGAGGTGTTTGCAGGAGGTTTTTGCACCTCCTGAGCTCATTTCAACCTCCCAGCTTTAGTTTGACTCAGTTAAGTCATTTTCCCAATGTTTTTCATTTCCTCGCTCGGTGTGAGATGCTGAGGTCAAGCGCACACAGCTGTGAGGGGACAGTTTTCCTTTGCCACAATCCAAATCCGAGCTAAAAACTCCTCTTTGACTGCTTAAAATTTGATTGTGTCGATAAGAAACTCTTGGCCACGTTTCCCTTTCACCCAGAAGGGGATTTTGAGCTCTCCTGCTCATCTCCACTGCTCCGGCAGCAGGAAGGGCTGGGGATGAGCCAGGAGCTGGCTGGGGACAGCACAGGAGAGAGGCTTTCCTGGATTAGCTTCCAGCTCTTTCCTTTCTAAACACCCTGTGAGCAAGACAGGGTGGGATGAGGGGAGATGGGAAAAGAGATGAGGGACAGAAGGGATGGGAAGATGACCTTAGGGGTTGTCCTCATGGAGGGATGGAAGAAGAGGTCTCCAAAGCCCACATCTCATCACCCTGGCTCCCAGCCACCCCCGGAGCAGCCCCCGCCTCCCCTGGGCTCCTGGGGCAGGGGCCGGGGTGCTCCCCACCCTTGGCGGGCTCTGAGAGGCCGGAGAATCCAAAACAACACGGCTGAGGCACGGGAGCGTCATCGCTCGGCCCCGGGAGCAGCGCCCTTGGCAGGAGCTGTGCTGCGGGCCGGGCGCGCCGTGTCCCTGCCGCCGGCACCCAGGGACGCCAGGGCAGCGCCGAGGGTCACACGTGCTGCATTTGCTCCCCACAAAGGGATTTGAAGCCGCTGCATTCCCGGCTCTGCTTTGGGTTTTGGACTCGGCGCATCTCTGCTGCCTGCGGATGTTGCACCGTGGTCGCCAAGACCCGGAGTGATTCCCATTCCCAGTCCCCCTTTCCTGGGGTGCAGCTCCTTGCTCCGGCTGGGATGGCTGAGCGTGGATGCTGTGGGATCCCCACGGCTGCGAAGGGGCGGGGATGGCACCCAGGACAGACCCAGGCGGGAGACACCGGGCGGGAGGCCTGGAACAGCAGAGCTTGTTTTGCTTTTTGCTCCAGAAATGTGTCATCTTTTGGACAGATGAGCAAGTCTGAGCTTCTCCACCTCAAGCAGCTCTGGAAAAAACCTTTTTCCTGCCCATGTGTGCATGGAGAGCGCTCCAGAACAGAGCTGACTCTGCTGCTCTCGAGTTTCCACGGGTGGCTGGGGCAGCGGGGATCCCCCAAAAGTGCAGGACCCCGAGGAACAGCCTCATCTCCATCAGTGTCCATGGGCAAGGCACCCAAACCTGGCACCTCCATCCCAAGGCACCTCCCCGGGTGTGACCAGCACCTGTGTCCGACCTGGACGCAGTGGCCAACAGCAGAGGGGTTATGGTGGCAGCATCCACCTCCAGCACATCGTAGCCCTAACATTTCTCTTCCTCATCCCAAACATCACAATTTGTTGCCTCTACATTTCTCTTCCTCACCCCAAAACCCTCAAGTGCCTCATGGTGGGGCCACTGAGGCCTGGCCGGGTGTGGCAGTTGGGGACACATGGCCCGGCTGCCCCAGAACTGGGAGCTGGGCTCCCGTTCCACCACTGCTCGGACACGGACCAGCTTCCTGGCAGCCGGCAGCCACACGCATGGCTCATCCTTTCCCAAAGCTGGCCGCTATTCTGCCCTGGATCACAGCTCGGGACAGGCGCCAGCGCGTATCCCATCAGCGAGGGGTGGTTTTAATTTTCTCCTCGAAGGATTTTTGGGTTCTGCAGGAGGGTGAACAAGCCCGCATGGAAACCTCTGGCAGCTTCAACCAGCTCCCAGAGTGACCCACCCCGGTTATCCGCAGGGATTGCCAGGCAAGGTTTTGTTCCTCACGCACGGTTTCCCTCAGCCCACTCTGCTATGGCTGTCTTGGAAAAGGACTGAGATAAAACGCCCAAGCCTTGATCCTTGTTCCAGTGAGGCAATGCCCACGTGCCAGGAACCAGCTCTTCCCTTCGCCCCTATCCCAGGGGGAACTTGGATGGGGTGGGCAGGTCACCCCGTTCCCTTTTGGGCATCATCTCCCTCTGCAAGGCCGGCATCTCCGTCCGTGCCCTTTGGGAGCCGCCGTGCCCCAGGACAAAGGGCTGGATGGCTCCAGCAGCTGCCCAAAACCAGTGATGGGCTCCGGTGCCTGCTGGGGTGGGAGGGGGGAAAAAAAGTGGGGCTGATGGGATGCATCTGGAAGGAAGTGGGATTATCCCTGTAAACACCCCTTACGTACTCGGAGCCTACACTGGTGTCATTGTGGCTTTTCAGGACTAAACAAACCCCGTCCTTCCAAACTCCCGGAGGTCACAGCCCCAGATGTTTTAATTCCTGGCTTTTGGGACGCCAAAAGGGGTTGTTAACCCCAGGGGCTGCACTGGGGTGAGGGGATCTGCTTTTTTTTGGGATGGAGGCTGGGATCTGCTTCCTAGCAGCCTCCTGCTCCCACGTGGAAGCGAGCAGCTCCCTGGAAAAGCCTCCCAGCACAGGGAAGGGCCGTGCTGGCCAGGCCCTCCTTGCAGGGCGGACAGTGTCCAGCGCTGTCCTCTTCCCTTCCCGCTCACCTCCCAGGTCAGCTGCAGGAAACAGAAGGAGAGAGTTGGCTGCAGGCCTGGAGCAGGGACACGGGGCAGGCGGAATGAAAGCAGCGGGTACCACCCATCCCACACCTCTGCCCTGCCCCAGAGGGCTGCCCTCTCCCTGGGGACCGCTCCGGAGCGAGCCAGGCTGCTCCAGCAGCTCCTGCAATGCAGGTGAGCAGGGTTTGGGGCTGCTAGCTGGGAATCACAGGAAGGATTCCAGAGAGGAATCATCGCTTCACCTTCCCCTCCCAGCCGGAGGCTCCCACTCCAAAATCCACACGTGCTCAGAGCAGCCTTCTCCTGGCACCAGTCCCTTCTCCCTCCTTCCTCCACTGCCCAGCCCTGGGGCAGAAACGTTCAGAGAGAGATAAGGACATGAGAAAACAAGATTTTTCTTTGGACAAACCCACGCTTGCTCGCACTGCGCTTTCAGAGAAGTTTCTCTGGAAAAACGTCTGTTTGGGAACACTTCCACCCACTTCCCGGAGCTGGGAGCAGCCTTTGGTGTGACTGAAGCCATCGGGAGCAAAGCCCTTCTCCCAAGACCACCACACCAAGGGCTGAAACTCCTTGGAGCAGCCCCAAAATGTCACCATCCAGTCCGGGATAGGGAATGTGGCTCTGGGTGCAGCCAGCCCAGCCCGTGGAGGGACAGAAGATGCAGACACAGCTGCAGGGCATAATGGAAACGTGGAGCTGAGCCCTGTACTCCCTCCCATCATCAACCTGCTATGGAATCCTCAAGCCATCAGCTCCTTCCCCTCCCCTGGGATGGGAGGGGTCCAGCCGAAGGGTGGGAACACAGCACTGATGGAGGTGAGGATATCTAAAAGCCAGCCTGTGGTGAGGTCCTGAGGGAACACAAGCAGCTCCTGCAGGTGCTGAAAACCATTCCCTTCAGGGATAAACCAGGACCCCGTTTCAGCCAGGCCTTCCCAAAGCAGCACGGACGTCTGGAAGTCCATTCCAAGGACAAGTGTTTTCCTAGAATTGATGCCTCCATCTGAACCCTCACAATCCTCACCGTTCCAAGGATTTAGGTTAAAAGAGGCCCAGGAAATTTGGGTTCACTTGTTCCAGTTTGGGAATGGCGTTGCTTACAAAGGACTGGAAATTCAAGCTGTGCATTACAGAAATCCCAGCCTGGAGGCTCACAGTCAGGATCCTTGTTCGGTGCCAGACCCAAGATGTGAGCACCTAAACCTCGTGGGAAGCATTTCTATGGATGAAGGAGTCCATGGGTGCCACAACTCGCTCCCACCAGCTCTGTGCCACCGGAGAGGGAGACAGAGGATGTCACGGACACCGAGCACCCTCCGCACCCCCAGTCCTTGGGGGACAAATATTTCCCCATGATCCTAGAAAAAGCACAGCGTGAGTGGGCCAGAAGCAAAACCAGTGGGAATGCTTGAGCAAGCACTGCTGTTGCTGCTGGGCAAAAGCACGGAAGCCCTGGAAGCTTTGTCTGGAGGTGGGAAAGCCGTTGGACACTGGCTCCAAACACACCCCACAGCAGGGGGGAAAGGGTGGAAGGAAGCACGGGTGCTTGGTTGGAATTTGGGGCTTTTTTTCCTGTTTTTCTCCTTGCTGCTGTGCAGGCCAGGGCTCTGCAGCCATTGTTGTGTTCTCCGAAGAGTCTGGCCCCACAATGCAATAAAAACAAACCACAGGAAGGAAAGGAATTAGCAGGGAAAGGAAAAGCAGCGGTGGGAACAAGGACTCAGGCCCAAAATAAACCCACTGCTGCTGCTGGGGGTGCAGGTAGGAAAGGTTACGCCCTCCCCTGTGGGAGAACTTGGAGCTTACGGGTGAAATCCCGGCTTTTTGGGCTTATTGCTACAGGTGAGCAGCATTGCAAGGGGCTGGAATAACAGGAAACAGCCCCATGCACAGGGATATGGGAAGGAATTTATTTGAAACCTGAGGTTTCCTAGAAACTTGAACTAAGAGGGAGCAGAGGCAGAGCTGTCTGCAGCACCTGGAAAAGGCTGGGCATCATGGGCAGAGGGAGCAGCCTCAGCTGGGATTACCACTTCATCCTTATGGATTCTGAGGAGGGGCAGAGAGCAAGGCTTTGGCATTGCGGGTTTGTCTCAGCTGCTCCCCAAGCCCCTGCTGTGCTCTGCCAAGGCAAATGTCCAGAGGATCCAACAGGAAATCTTCCCGGGGCTGCTGCTTCCCCTGCGTCACTCCCACTGGAGCTGCAGGGGGGGGTGGGACTTGCTGGACCGAGGGCAGCATGGACACAGGGGCTGTGCTCACCTCGAGCTGCTTCCAGCTCCCAAGGAAGGAAAACAGGGAATAAACTGAAAAAAACCCCACACCTTGAGGCTGCATCTGCTGCTGCTCCCCAGCAAACACTTCCCTGTAGGCAAACCAGAGCCCATCCACTTCCCAAATAGGGAATGGTGTAGGGAGAAGCTGGAAGGATCCCACTGTACAGCCCCCAAGATCCCTGAAGGAACTGGAAGGAGCGTGAAGCCAAGGTGGGGTTGGGCTCTTCTTGCAGGGAACAAGTGACAGGACAAGAGGAAGTGGCCTCCAGTTGCTCCGCGGGAGGTTTAGATTGGATCTGACAGAAAATTCCCTCCCTAAAAGGGTGGTCAAGCACTGGCACAGCTGCCCAGGGCAGTGGTGGAGTCCCCATCCCTAGAGGGATTTAAGAGATGTGTGGATGTGGCACTTGGGGACTCTGGGCAGTGCTGGGGGAATGGTTGGACACGGTCTCAGAGGGCTTCTCCAGAATTACTGATTCCATGATTCGTGTTGCTGCCTGGCACAGGGAAGCCCAGGTCTGTCCCAGAAACACATCACCAGGGAGGTTTTGCCATTCCAACTCCAACAAACACTTTATTCCCATCGGCCTCACCCGTCCTCACGGAGGACAGAGCGCAGGAGGGGAGGGAGCTTTTCCACTCTGGTTCCATGTGGGGGCAACGAGGGACAAGCAAGGCCATGAGGAGCCATTCCCAAATTCCAAATTCCACCATGACCGAGGAGTGCAACTTCAAATTTCAAACCGAGTGTTGACTTTTGGGACTTGGTAGTTAAGAGAGCCCACAGAGGCCTTGAGAGACTCTTTTCCCAACCAATTGTGGGGCCTAACACAGCCCAGTGCACTCCCAACAGCACCAGTACTCCTGCCCCAAAACCAGACTCTGAACCAATACCTTCAGAGGGGAAGGAAGGGGAGGAAAGGCTGGGATTAAAAATATCACCCCAAAACAACAGGAATTTGGAAGAAATTTACACGAAGGACATAAAAAGCAGGAGCAGCTATGAAAATAGGTTGAGATGGCCAAGAAAAGTCACATCAAAATATATTTAAAAACCAGAAATTCCAATCTGTGTGGAATTTAAAACTCCCTTCCCCACCTATGTTTTCCTGCTCAAGGAATCTCTGTTGTTCCAGGACGTGGAACATGATAGGCAGCACCAGTTATGTCCTGAAAAAGTATTTCCCCAAACTCTGAGCACTTCCATAATTTACAAACCAAAAATGAGCTAAACCTCAACCATCCCCCCCCCCCCCTTCCCCTTTCGACAGTGGGCAGGAGAAAAGACTGCAAACAAATCTGACTTTGCATTTCCAGGGAAGTCCCAATTTTTCCGCACGTCAATATCCCTGCAATCCGTTGTAGACCTTCTGCACCGATCCTTGCTTCAACAGCTGCTTGAGACCTGCAAGGCAAGGGGAGAGCAGAGCAGACGTCACATACAGAGCACAGTGAGGATGTCAGGATGACTTTTCCAACTCTTCTTCCCCATTCCTGAAATCCCGTACGCTAAGCATTCCAAGGACCTGCCAGTTCAAGGCTCTGTCAGTATCAAGTGCTTACCAAACAGGCTAAAAGAGTGAGTCAGCCCTTAAATCCATAATAGCTCATCTCCTGGGGTCGGCACGACAGGGCAGGGCTGGCAGGTCTCCACTGCTGCTTAAAGGGCAAGTCCACATGGAGCAGAGGAAGCAGAGTGGCAAGGATGGGATGTGTCACTGTTTTTCCAGAGATTAGAGAGGGAGTCCCCTCGGATTAACTCAGCATGCTCACTCACTGCCCTGGGGCCCCTCAGGACATGGCTCAGAGCAGCCTCAAAAACCACTGAGCCCAAAACAGGACCCAAACCAGAAGGAAACTCCCAACACTGTGGGTAACTTTCAAATAAACTTCATTTAAAAGAAGAACTTGGAGGGGCTGGAGCGTGCCCAGGGAAGGGAATGGAGCTGGGAAGGGGCTGGAGCCCCAGGAAAGGCTGAGGGAACTGGGAAAGGGGCTCAGCCTGGAGAAAAGGAGGCTCAGGGGGGACCCTCTGGCTCTGCACAACTCCCTGACAGGAGGGGGCAGCCAGGTGGGAGTCGGGCTCCGCTCCCAGGAACAAGGGACAGGATGAGAGGAAATGGCCTCAAGTTGCTCCAGGGGAGGTTTAGATTGACTATCAGTAATGAAACAAACCAATTTACTTGTACAGAAGAAAATTCCAACCTTTCAGGCACGCAAACCCTTCAGGAAATCCTGCTAAAAACAGTTTGCCTCCCTGCAACCCTTGTCCTGCTTGTCTATCCTCAAACCTTTCTGGCTACACATTCTACTGGCCTTGAAAACTGGTGATGCGATGCATAAGGGTCACAGTAGCTTTGTTAAAATACTGGAAAACTGTCCTGGAAGTAGTAACTGGAAGCAGGACGTCTCTCTGCCTGAGAGACGTCTGAATTCTTTTCAGGAACACCAGGACAAAGTGAACCCCTGTCCAAGAGCTGCTCATTATTACGAATAGGTCATTCTCCAAGGCAAATTCACTTCCTCTCCCGCATCCAGAGGAGGCTCCAAGTCACTTCCCAGCCGGTGGGTGAGAGGATGTGGCTCCTGGATGTGTGGTTCTTGGAAAGGAAGGCCGTAGCTGGAGAAAGGTGTGCTCCAGGAACCCTGAAGACAGTGGGATTAGCACCATCCCACACCTCATTTCCTGGCAGCTCCCACACCTCTGGCAGCTGCCTGAAGGACACCCTCGGTAGTGCACAGGATATTTCAACACCTATCCGAGGTTTAATCAGGAATTCCAACCAGGAATCCCTAACAATTGGTGCTACTGCACTTCAGGCACTTTTTACTGGAGCCTGAAGTCAATTTTTCCTATGAAACGTTGCTGCTACCAACAAGAACTGACAGGTTACAGCACAGAGGGAGAAGAAGCTCTCATCAGCAGCCATCAATTCCCACTGCAGGAAAGAAGGGATATTATTTCTGTGACTCCAAAGCTCAGGGTGGTGCTCTCGGAGCCAGAGTATCTTCTGACAGCCCCAGGAGCAGGACATGTGGTCAGGAGATAAGAAATGAGGACCACTGCCAACAATAAGGAAAAAAAGGGATGTTTTGAATTCTGAAGCCTACAGTTTTCCACTGAATGTGTACACTGAACTGCTGCCACACACAGAGATAGACCTATTCCCTCATAAAACTCCTGCAGTCACGGATGTTTGGAGATACCCAGCATACAGAAAGGCATCCGACTGCCTACCCAGTCACCTTCCCCTGGGAAATGTGGAATTACTTTAGGAGGGACAGAAACACCCAAAGCCCTGTGCCTGAACACACTCATGCCAGTGCCATCATCTCTCTGTTCCCGGATATCCACAGAGGTGTGTGAGCAATTCTGTCAAAAACATGGAGGCTTCTGTCACTGCTCTTTGCCCAGTGTCCTCTAAACTCCCAAGAGCAACAGCTGGAATAACCTCACATCTGTTTCAGAGCTGCTGTTGCCTGATGAAGCTTCTGGTAGGGCAGCAGAGCCTGGACTGAGATTTCACAGTGACGTGGTCATTGTGCCCTGCACAACACTCTTGGAACAGGAGGGAAAGCACAGAGATAAAACCATGAACCAGCCTCACTCTAAGCCCAGCCCAGAGGAACAGACCTCCCAGCCCAAACAGCTGCAGGAAGAGCCACGGGGCATCAGGAGCTGCAGCCACCAACTGGACTGCACATGGCAGCTGGCACAGCATGGCCAAGGCAGCAGCAGGTGCCAAGGCTGGAATAAAACCCACCCAGGGCTTGGCTTCCCACTACAAACTCAAGGAGTCCAGGAAATCCACTAAAAGAAGCGAATCCACTTCAGAAGAAGCCCTGGAAGAAGCTCTGGGGATGGGGATTTCCTGAAGAGCTGCATTGGTATGTGCCAGGAATATCTCTGTCCCATGGCAGAGGATGAGGCCCTTGATTCCTACTGTGACGCAGAGCAGCTGGAGCTGCTGTGAGGCACAGCAGAGGCTGCTGGAACAAGGAATTCCCAGCTAGGAGCACAGGATTTGCCCTCCTGGAAAATTTTAGGTTGCCTACATGGTTCATCAGGTTTCCATCTGAGCACTGAAGATGAGCAGCAGATCTCTCCTGGGGGGTGGAAGGAGCTGTGGGGAGGAACAAACCTTCTCCTGACGCAGCGTGACATTCCTTACCCTCGGCAGCAGAGGGATTTCCACAAGTCTTGCCTCCAAGAAAGTAGCAGCAGGGGCTGGAAAACCCTTTGTGATCCCATTCCAGCCGAGGCAAAGCAGACGGGCTAAGCCCAGCAAGGCTGTGGGGTCAGACAGATGGGCAGCTCCAAAACAAAGCACCTGCAAACTTGCCAAGAGCTGCATTCCAGCAGCAGCACATCCCAACCTCACCAGCCAAGCTTCCTTGCTTCCAAGGGAAGTGGGAGTTACTCACAGGCCACCAGCCAACTGTGTTGTGTTGGACAAGGGGCACAGGGACAGCACAGCCCCTCCTGACTGCTCCAGCCCCTGGATGAGCTGTGCCAGGTTCAAGGGGGGGGCTCTGGACACGCACCTTCCCGCTGCTCCGGCGTCAGCTGCTCCTTGGGGAACTCCACGTCAAAGGTGATTATTAGGGAGCCTTTGATGTTATTGTTATCAAAGTTTGGAAGACCTTCTCCCTTCTTCCACAGTTTGGCGCCAGGTTTTGTGGTTTTATCCCGGGCAATGTGAACCTGGGGAGAGATGGAATTTTAGGACAGTGTTACAGGATCAGGATCCCAGGGATCGTCAAGGTTGGGAAAGACCTCCAAGATCACTGAGTCCAAGCCATGGCCAATCCCCACCTTGTCAACCAGAACAGAGCAGTGAGGGCCACATCCAGATATTCCTTGGACACCTCCAGGGTCGGGGACTCCACCACCTCCCTGGACAGTCCATGTTCTGTGTGTGCACCCCAGTACTCCAACACTCTTTCCAACCCACTGGAAAGCTCCAACTGGCATTGATTCCTTGCCAAAACCAGTGATATCCGATGGGTGCAGGCAGTTTTACTGGACACGTGCCAGAACTAACACCACCCACTGCTGGGACAGCCTGGCATACACCGTGCACCCCTTGTAGAGAGCCCATTTTGGCTCCTTGGGAACTGACCTGGAATGCTCCAGCAGAGGGAATTCTGTAGATAAACAGACCCTGAGCAAGCCAACCCTCAGCACAGAGCTGCAGGTGAATTCAGGATACACACAACACCCTGGGCCTCACCTTGTGCCCATCCAGGTGGGCAATATCCATCTCAAAGCCTGTCAGAGCCTCGACCAGCGAGATTGTCACGTTTGTGTACAAGTCATCTCCTCTCCTTTCAAACACTGGGTGCCTGTGGAAATAAGAGCCATTGAACTTTTCTCCTTCTCCAGAGGGGAAATAGGTCCTCGAGCTTCTTTCCTTCCATTTGGGAGCTTGGAGAAATCATAAATAGGAAGGGAAGTGAGGAATGAATCAAATTTAGCCTCATTTTCCTGTGTAAGATATGCACTGATAAGTGCCTTTTCTATTTCTAGGGCACTGAGTGGTGAGGTGTGGCAAGAAGTCCTGACTCACACAGCAACTTTTTTAGTAGTGCATTTCCTTAGAACAGGGAGATCGTGTGCTAGGGAAAAGGAGGTATTTCATCTGAATCACACATAGTGAATTCAGGCCAAAAAAATTAAGATACTTTGATAATTCCAGGACTCACAGCATCAAATCCAGCTCCTCCAGCACCACGAGGGTTGAGCATCCTGCACAGCCCTGAGTGCCAGGCCTGCACCTGCCCTGCTGAAGGGCAAGCTCCATCTGGCCAAGCAAGAGCCTAACTAGGCCATGGACTTACTTAAGAACTTTTATTCGGAAGCGCAAATCTCCTGGCTCCCCATCCACGTGGGGCTCACCTGTGTGGGAGAAAGGAAAGCTTTGTTTAAAGGAAACAGTTAGGAAGGAACAAGTCGAGAGACAAGCAGGATATTACAGACTTGCAGCTCACAAGTCAAAGAAGAAAAAAAAGCAACTAATTGATCTTTAGATGACCCGAATTCTGCCTTAACCAATCCTAAAGAGCTTAAGACTTTCTGAGTGTTGCCTCAGCAAGGTCACACCTCTGCTGTTCTAGAAGAGCTGTCTGCATGTCAGTGATGTCCTTTAGTCACGGAAGGGCTTCATCCCCTCAGGCAGAGGGGATCCCTTCACAGGCTCAAGCCTAGAACGGATGCTCCTGCTCAAGTGTTACACAAAACATCAGATTTGGAGCCGGTTTTGTGCACGTCCCCACTCCCAGCTACGGCACTGGAACTGTGTTATCCAGGCTTAGGAACACGCTCCTGCATTTCAGCACGTGCAGAGGACGCAGCACTTCCAACCACACGGGGGGGCTCTGCCAGTGCCAGAGAAGCGTGGAAGAGGAGCAGCTCAGAGCTGAGCACACACTCACCTTCCCCGATGAAGGGATACTCCATGCCATCCCTCACCCCTGGCTCTATCTCCACCTCCAGCGTCCGCTCCTCGTTCACCAGCCTGAAAACGGGAAGGAGCAACCCAGCACTCAGTTTTCAACTTTATTTATTTATTTCAACTTCACCTCAACTTTTAATTTGTGTTACTGGCGTAAGGAGGACACCCCCACAAGCTCACACGTGCTCTCCTTGCTCACATCTAAACCTAGAGGGTCAGTGCTGCCTTTTTGGTGAGCTGAGACTCGGGGAGTAGAGGAGGTGAAGTTAAGAGCTCCCAAATGCACAGTCAGAAGCAGGCGGTGTGACTACAGCGTGGCATTCCATACCCAGTTGTTCCCAGGTGTGAGCTTCCCGTTCAGATTTAGCTGGGGAACTTCTACTGCAGTGTGACTGTGCGAGGAATAAAAGGTTGGAAGAGGAAATCGGGGAGCTCTACACCCAACAGGGGCGGCCGTCTCTGCTGTAAGAATAAAGAGTGGCTCCCTGGAAATCAGAACCCGGTGTTAAACCTTCCTGAACTCCCCGATCTTCCTGGGAACGCAGGCGCGTTCCCCCACCTAGCGGTGGGTTTCGGTATAAACATCCCCGTATCACTACATAAAATCAGGGAATTTATGGTTCTGTGGAGCAGGAAAGAGCACCAAACTCACTTGACGTTGGGACATTCATCACAAACGACTTCCTGAGTCATCTGGAAGCGCCCAGGCCCCAGCTGGGTGGTTCTCATCTCCTGCCTGCAGTTGCATTTCCGTTTGCCAGGGGCCTGTCTTGCCACTGGCTTGTTCCTGACAACCTGCAGGGAAAGAGGGACAGGTTGATGCCAGTTTTCCTGGGTCTCCACAAGGGTCTGGCTATCTCTGAACACAGAATGGTTTGGGTTGGAAGGGACCTTCAAGATGATCTAATTCCAGCCCCATGCACTGGGCAGGGACACGTCGTGTGGTGCTGCCACCGTAGCTCCAAATGTGGCCTCAGCCACCCTAAACTTGACAACTTTTCACCTTGTGATCACACATTAAACACCAGAAAAGCTCTCTCTGCCACCACTACTGCCATTCTCCTTCCTTTTCCACGCCTTCCCACACAGGAAAGGTACCACTAGGATGGAACACGCCACGCTTTGCTTATGACGCTTCCTTGTCCCACACACAACGGGGAAATTATCTGGAGTTCCCCCAACAGCCACAACAAAAAATCAACCAATGGAAAGCCAACGTGCAGACAGGAGGGATTGTCAGCACCAGAGATGGAGCTTGCTTAAAAGAAGATAATAATTTTCCATATATTCTTCTCAGTTATATCATCTGGAAACTTGCAGTTTGGCCACAGAAGGAGGCTAAAATTCCTCAGTGTGGTTTTGGCAAGAATTGCAAAGTGAATTTGAAGCTTATGAACAGCCCCTCAAATATCCCTAAATTCTACAGAGGGACAATTCCCACCTCTTCCAACTGGGCTGCTGCACTAATCAAGCTGAGCTGGTGACTGACAGGCAATAAATCAGTGCTATCACACTTTATGGAGACACTGCCAGATACAAAAGGTGAATAACTGTGAGGTTTCTTCAGTAAACTACAGGAAACAGCAACCACAACATCCTCCACTGCCAGACACAGAAAAGGAGCATCTATTTCAGGTCTCTTTCTTGGGAGAGGATATTCTGAGCTCTGGTCAGGCACCTCCAACCTGGGAACACCTGGAAACATGGGGACAAGTGAACTTACTTCTACAAAGTTTCCTGAATACACCTCCTCCAGTGTGACCTCCAAGTCCACGATGATGTCACTTCCACGGGGAATATTCCTGTCTTGCTGGCGAGGGTTTCCTCCAAACATGAAGCCAAAGTCCCCAAAGAAGCTGGAGTTAAGCACACTGATTAGGTCAGGAAGGAATTCTGGGCAACTGCTTCTACTCCACTGAAGAACAGCCTCCTCGCAGTCCTAAAGCTCCAGAGTAAATCCAGGAACCTCTCTTTGCTCCTGCAGAACACAACTAAAGCCTTCAAACAAAGCAGCCACTTTAGAAGAGTTTCCTGCACTAGAGAAAACAAAATTTGGAGCAGAACACTCGAAATCTGACCTCTCCATACTGCACTGCTGCTCAGCTGCCACTACCACAAGGTGAAAACTCTGAGTAGCACTGCAAGTCACAGCTAGCAGGTTGGTTTTCAGTAGTTTGAGGACAACAGGGATGAGGAAAATGCCCTAGGAATCCTGCATATTGTCCCTCAGAACGGAGCAGAGCAGCAGTGCAAGTCCTCACCCAGGATTACAGGAGCTGAGCAACTTCTGGAATTATTTCAGGAAATTTATCCAAAGGGGCAGAAAATTGGGTTCTGTCCAAGCAATGTGCAAGTGCCTTTGGTTTTTAATGCTCCAGATCCTAGAGGTGCTGTGCAAGCAGCCACAGCATTGCTTTGCAGAAGGAAAAGTGTCCCCAAAGTGATGTGTGACAACAGGTTAAACCCCAATCACACACAGATAACCTGAGAAAGTTTCCACATGACTGAAGCAGGTGCTGCACCTGAGAAATCACCCACAGTGCCCAGAGGTGCCCATGTGGGAAGTCTCCACTGGTGGAGACTCACCCACTGTGAATGTATTTCTTCCAATTCTCAACTCCCACATCAGCCACCCTGGGCCAGGTAAAAACCCCATCAAAGGGGTGCTTGAGCACCACAGAATCAGAGCAGCAGCTGTAGGACAGCCCAAAGGGGTTAAACCTCCTTACTGGGAGAAGATGTCTCCGTGGGAGCTCTGGTGCCCGTCCTTCAGGCCCTCCTCTCCGTAGGCATCGTACTGCTTCCTCTTCTCCTCGTCCGACAGCACCTGGGAAAGGCAGGGATGTAGGAAAGGCTTTCACCTGGAGCTGAGGGGAGGTGTTGGACAAGGCTCTGAAGGCCCCCAGCACTTTTCAGTGGGGACACTACGGGAGCCCTGCCAGTAGAAGAGTGAAGCCCATAGATAAGCACATTTCATTCATGAAAAAAGCAGGAGCAACGGGGAAAATGGAAACATTGAGTTTGTCTGAAATATTAAAAAAGAATCAGAAGGAATAGCTCAAATCCTACAAAGCAGGACACACTGAAACACATAATCACATACCAACACCCCTGTGTCTCAGCCAGGACTTTTAAGACTGTAAAGCATCGATTTTATTTCCTAAGTTTTGATCTTTGCTCTTCCCTGCCTCAGAGATCCGGAAGTCTCTGGTCACATTTAGTCTTCCTTGCCCTTCCTCCCACACTGATCATATTTGGAAAGGCCAAAGTTGCCAGGCTGGCTTTCAGAAGGCTGGACAGGAGTGGGAACAGGTGGAGAAGTGACTCAACAGGTGGAGAAGCAGCTAAAAGATGAAAACCAGCCTCCCTGTGGGGTGTTTGGAGAAGTTGTGGCTGCCCAATCCCTGGAAGTGTCCAAGGCCAGGTTGGAGGGGCTTGGAGCACCCTGGGACAGTGGAAGGTGTCCCTGCCCATGGCAGGGGGTGGGACTGGATGAGCTTTAAGGTCCCTCCCAACCCAAACCATCCAGCGATTCTGTGGAATTATAACCACTGATAAATGCCAGCATCAGGGAAAAAAATCAGCAGTGACTTCACTACTTTCACCCAGTAGGTGAGGGTTCAGTTCTCCCTTTGCCACTTGAGATTCCCAGGGAAACTCCTCCCAAATCCATCCTGAGACTCTTTGCAGAAGAGTCTCAGCTCCCTCCCCTGGGATTAGTCTCCCTCCTAATTGAAACAGCTGAATTCAGACCATGCAGCTCTGGGCTGGAATCACCGAGCCCGTGAAAACGAAGAGACTGAGCAGGTTGATTAACCTACTTTCCCCTCAATTTTTTGGGAAAGCTTTGCCATAATCAGCTACCCAGACCCTGAGCAGCAGTGCTGTTAACAGAGGCTTTACAGCAAGGGAAAATCCGGTTTAGGTTGTAAGAGACACCAAATTCTGGCTCCATTTAGCCCAAAACAACCAAATCAACTCACTGTATCCCACAGCTAATTCAGCAGAAGGATTCCCAAGCTGTCCTGGCTAAACACAGATAAAGACCTTGCAGGGAGGGCATCAAAAGCTTCCTCCAAACCCCCCACACACCAGTACTGGATTTCTGATTTGA
Source organism: Machaerirhynchus nigripectus (assembly GCA_013397975.1). NCBI lineage: Eukaryota > Metazoa > Chordata > Aves > Passeriformes > Dicruridae > Machaerirhynchus > Machaerirhynchus nigripectus. The sequence continues at coordinate 1,192,037 of VZRQ01004630.1, read as the reverse complement.
TTTTACAACCATTTCGTCACCCAGCTTTTAAACAGAAAGAATAATCCCAACTGCTGGCAAAGATTTAAATCAACTGGAACTCCAGGAAGAGGCAGAGAAATCCTTTCCCAGCATGAAGTGCCAACAAGATCCCAGCTCACAAAAGCAGCACCAAGCTCACAGCTCCACATGCATCAGTCCTGAGGTGCTGCAAATGACAGGGAATTAGTTTTATCCACAAAAAAATTTCTTTACGTTCATTTTCCCTGTGATAATTAGGCCACGTTATTTAAGTGTGAACTAAAAAGGGGTCCCAGCTCTGAGACAAAACTAAAGTGAACAGTTTTCTTTCTCCACACAGAGAAATAAATTCCAGCTGGTTCTCTCACTTCCTCATTTGAGAAATACTTGCATATCTGAGGAGCACCAGGGATGGAAGGAAGCAGGAGCCAGGCTACAAACCCTTTCCCCTGCAGCTGGATTCTTCCCAAAGGACCCCAACCTCCCACCCAAAGAGCAAGTCACTGCTAGGAATTTTTGCTAATGGAATTTTTCATCTCCTCAGGGTCTCTCTGCTGCACAGGGGAGAGCAGGAGGAGTCCAACATTGACAGAAGGAGGACAAAAAGGACATAAAACATGGAAGAAACAGCCCGCATTCCATCACTACCTATGTACAGCCAAGGAAAGCAGGCTTTGACTTCAAACCTTTGGGCAACACAACAATCTGTATTTGATTTATTTAATGCACTGTGCCATTAGTGTGAGGGATCATTTGCATGCCACAACATTATCGTGGAATCCTCCTGTGACCCACAATTACGTTTCTCCCTTAATAGCCTCTAAACCCAAGGCCAGCACCTTTCACTTCCCATCAGCTCAGACTCATCCCTGCACACACTTGGAGCTGCTGCACCTCCACTTCTCCCTGGAGGAACTGCTAATAAAATTCAAAGAACTTTTAAGCTGGTGCCTTGGCTTCCTCCTGGCTGAGAGAGCTGAGGTGTTGGATTGTCCTCCGGCAGGAGCAGCTCGCCAAGGAACCCGGTATCCTCTGTATCTTTGTTTTTCATTTGGGAGAGTGTCTGGAATTGGATGTATTAACAGAGACAGGATGGAATTTGGTGTAGCAACAGCGGGAGGATGGAAATTGATGAGAAGGAGAAGAAAGGAAGGGAATTTGATGTGGAAGGTGTCCCTGCCCGCGGCAAGGGGATGGAAGGGGATCATCTTTAAGTCCCTTCCAACCTGAACCACACTGGGATTCCGTGATAACAAAAGGTGTAGGATAGAATTCAACATATTAACAGGGGGAAGGTGGAATTTGACATGGTAACTAGGGGAAGGCTGGATTCCAGCTGCACCTTACGGGAGAGCCTTCACATTTCCTACAAACCTCCTTTCCCATCCCCTGAATGCTACAGGACGAATCCTCACGAGTCTCAATGGCCAAGCTCCAGCCAGCTTTACTACGAGCCCCATCCACCCTTCCCAGCCCGGGGAGGACATTCCCGGCTCCCGGCCTCACCTCGTAGGCAGCGCCCAGGTCCTGGAACTTCTCCTGCGCCCGGGGGTCGTCGGGGTTCCTGTCGGGATGGAGCTGCAGCGCCAGTTTGCGATAGGCCTTCTTGATGTCCTTGATGGAGGCGCCGCGGGACACCCCCAGGATCTTGTAGAAGTCTCTCCTGTCGTGGGGGGAGACAGAAGGTGAGGGAAGGGAGAGGGGAACGCGGAGAGGGTGAAGGAGAGCGGGGATGAGAGAGAGGGGGACGGAGAGGGGAGTGGGAGAGAGAGGGGATGGTAGGGAGACGGGAGGGGACAGCGGAGAGGGGAAAGAGGTGAGGGGAAACAGGAGAGAGGAAAGCGATGAGGGAATGGGAGCGGGGTCCCGTCAGCGCCGCGGCCGCCGACCCTGAGTAAGGGAAAGGCCCGACGCTGAGGCGGAACCCTCCCAGGCCCGTGGGCGCGGCCCGGCGCACTCACCCCGCGGCGGCCTCCCCGCAGAAGCAGAGCAGGAGGAGGCAGAGGCGGCCGATCCAGGCGGGGGCCATGGCGGGCCCGGCCCTGCCGGCTGAGGAGGAGCGGCGGGAGCGGCGCGTCCAG
>VZRQ01004630.1:1137552-1187093 GCA_013397975.1 Machaerirhynchus nigripectus | reverse complement strand
GGAAGTCGGGATGTGGGGGGGAGATTGGGATGTGGGGGGAGGTAGGAATACGTGGGCAAAATAGGAATATGTAGTAATATACAGAAATATGGCAAATAGAAATATGGAAAAGTAGGAACAGAAGTATCCAGAAATGTGGAAATAGGTAGAAATATACAGAAATACTAAAGTATAGAGAAATCAAAACATAGAAATGTAGAAAATAGGAAACACAGAAATGAATTTAGGAATACGGAAAAATAGATATAGATAAATAGTATAAATAAAATTTAGGAAATAAAACCCAGGAGTGGGAACTCGGCTCCTGTGGCTGACCAGGGATCTGGCAATGGGGTGGGACCTGGTCTAGGTTTCCATGTCTCCAATCCAGCCCCTTTCCTTCAGGGACATGGCAGTGGAGCCAAGGCACTTTCCCCCTTAGGATAAGGAATTTAACTCCATGTTTTGTTTCCCTGGCTGCAGGATCCCAAGAGGGGCAGTGGGTTAGGGAGGATGGGGAAGGGCTTAAGGATTGTGTCTTACAGGGAGCATTTCCCTTTTTAAAACACACATTTCCTGCTTAAAACTTGCCCTTAGGATCTTCCTGCTAAGCTGAGTCTTGTGTTCAGGGACAGGCTTGTGGAACTGGAGATTCCTTGCTCAGGGCTGGCTGGAGCTTGTGGGAAGCTTTGGCTCCTCCTAAGTAATCTTGAAGTGGTTTTGATCCTTCAGTGTCTCTCAGTGTCTGAAATTTGTGGTACCTCATGCTGCTGACCTGCCCAGGAGGCACCAGGGCTGGTGTGACTGGTGTGGGAAGCACCATCCTTGAACTTCGGGGCTGATTATTTTCCCGAGGGATTGCTGGACCCCGAACTTTTGTGGACTTTGTTTTGCAGTGGAAGGAACAACCAGGAGAGCCAAGATTGCCTGCAGTGCCCGGGTGGTGCCCGAGGTGTCCCCCATGGTGATCATGAGCCAGGTGTACAGGCAGACCCTGGCCAAGAGCTCGGACACTCTGGTGGGGGCTCACGTCAGAATCCATCGCTGCAATGAGTCCTTCATTTACCTCCTGTCCCCTCTGCGGTGAGCTTTGGTTCTCCTGGGACACAGCTGGACTCCTGGCTGACCCTGAGTGTGTCCTGGGGGCCAGGAGGCCAATGGGATCCTGGGGGGCATTAGCAAGAGCGTTCCCAGTAAGTCAGGGAGTGATGCTGCTCCTCTGCTCAGCCCTGTGAGGCACAGCTGGGGTGCTGTGTCCAGCTCTGGGCTCCTCAGGAGAGACAAGGAGCTCCTGAGAGGGTCCAGCGGAGGGGGAGGAGATGATGAAGCGACTGGAGCATCTCCCTGACAAGGAAAGGCTGAGGGAGCTGGGCCTGGTTAGTCTGGAGAAGACAAGACTGAGAGGGCATCCCGTCAATCCATGCAGAGATGTCCAGGGGGGTGCTAGAGGGTGGTGCCAGTGACAGGACAAGGAGCAGTGGCCATAAACTAAAGCACAACAAGTTTCACCTCAGTATGAGGAAGAACTTCCTTCCATGGAGGGTGACAGAGCACTGCAACAGCTGCTGAAGGAGGACGTGGAGTCTCCCTCTCTGGAGACATTCCAAACCCACCTGGACACGTTCCTGTGTCACCTGCTGCAGGTGACCCTGCCTTGGACTAGATGGAAGTGCCTTCCAACCCTGATGGTTCTGCATTTCTTTGGCAGATCCGTGACCATCGAGAAGTGCCGGAATAGCACCTTTGTCCTGGGCCCCGTGGAGACCTCAGTCCACGTCCAGAGCTGTGACAACGTCAAGGTCATCGTGGTTTGCCATCGCTTGTCCCTTTCGTCCACCACCGGCTGTACTTTCCACAGTCTCACACCCACGCAGCCCCTCATCCTCTCGGGGAACCAGTCAGTCAGCTTTGCCCCTTTCCACACCCATTATCCCATGCTGGAAGACCACATGGCTCAGGTGGGCTTGGCCACTCTGCCAAACTACTGGGACAGCCCCATGCTGGTGTGCAGGGACAGCGGTGACACGAGCGTCTTCCGGCTCCTGCCCCCCTCGGACTTCTACACCTTTGTGATTCCCTTTGAGATGGAAGGAGACACTACAGAGACGCCAGGGGGGCTTCCCCAGGAGTACCAGGAGGTGCTGAGCCAACGGGAGCAGAAGGTCCAGGTGTGGCAGCACATGGTGAAGGAGGCAGGGCTGAGCAGGTGAGTGCCCCCCAGGAAGGGCAGAGCTCGGCCACGTGGACAGAGAGGGTTCTTTGCTGGGGTTCCACAGAAATCCTTGAAGGATGGGTTGGGTTGTGGGAGCCATGTCTTGCAGGCCAGCCCTAGAGCATTAGGAGTTAGCAGTCCTGGGATTCTGCTTGATAAAGTGTGGAAGAGTAATGCTCACAGGCATAGCTCAGAGTTGTAGCATCCCAAAATGCTTTGGCTTGGAGGGGACCTTAAAGCTCATCTCGTTCCACTCCCTGACATGGAACACCTTCCACTGTCCCAGGTTGCTCCAAGCCCCATCCAGCCTGGCCTTGGACACTTCCAGGGATCCAGGGGCAGCCACAGTTTCTCTGGGCACCCTGTGCCAGGGCCTCAGCACCCTCACAGGGAAGAATTTCTTCCCCATATCCCATCTAATCCTGTCCTCTGGCAGTGGGAAGCCATTCCCTGTGTCCTGTCGCTCCAGTCCCTTCTCCAGAGTCCCTCTCCAGCTCTCTCAGGGTCCCTTTAGGTGCTGGAAGGGGCTCTGAGGTCTCCCTGGAGCCTTCTCTTCTCCAGGTGAACACCCCCAGCTCTCCGTGGCCTCCTCTGGAATCCAGAAGTGGCACATCCTTGTTGTGCTGGGAATCCCAGAGCTGAAGGCAGCTCTGCAGCTGGGGCCTCACCAAGTGGAGTGAAGGGGGAGAATCCCCTCCCTCGCCCACGCTGCTCCGAAGGAGGTGCTTTCTCGTGGTTGCATTTTCCCAGCTTGTGAGACTCCAGGAAAAGCATTCCCAGATACTGCTGGGGTGAGGGATCCACCCTGGCAGTGGATTGGGCCAGGGCTGGGTGTGCACCCTGAGCTGCCTGGGGTCCCTCTTAGCCCAGCCTTCACCCTGGGATTGGAGCTGTCCCAGCCCTCGCTGAGGTGAGCTGGGAATGTGCACGTGGATCATTGCAGCAGATCACCTTGTGGGCAGTACCTTTTAAATTCCTCTGGAGCAGATCACATGGAATCCTCTGCCCAGCTTCCTTGGCAAGCACAGAATGGGGATAAACCCCCATTTCAAACATTCCTCTGGAAAGACTTGATGAGAGCAAGTTTTGTTCCCTAAACTCTGCGTAAATTGGGGAGATTTTCTGTCTGTTCCATGTCAGTTGATGACTGGCAAGGGGTATGTAACTGGGTGCTGATAGCAGTGATCTTGGAGGAATTTATCCTGTGGGAAGCATGGAACAGGAAAGCATTCCTGTCAAGACTTCCCATTGTATGAGGCTGAGGAGTTCCAGCTCATTTGATGGTTCCTTGTTTTGGAGGAGCTCCTTGTGCTTCCCATATTCCTTCCTGAAATCCAGGTGCCTCTGTGCTGAGCAGGGAAAGAAAAAGCTCGAATGGGAGAGGGAAAGGATTCTGGGGTGGGATTTTGCTACAGGAGGAGGGTGGCAGAGCAGTCGTGACCTAGAGGTGGGGACAGAAAAGCACCACAACTCCCAGCCCTGAGTCTTCAGGGGCAGCAGAGAGGGAAAAGACTTCAGCCCATGTGCTGGAGTCATCTCTTGTGTCTGTCAGCCTCATCCATGGTGCTTTCTGCTCCAGCTGTTGTTCTCCCAGGGCTGCTGCTTCCCACCACAGTTTTAGGAAGGCGTTTGGCCTGTCAGAACCTCCCTGTGAAAGAAGTGTGAGGGAACAGGGATGATGGGCTTAGATTTGCCGCCGTCTGCCGCAGTCACGGGAGGCAAGAGCTCGCTGCTTATTCCATAAAAGGGGGAAAACTCTGGCAAGTTTAGAAGCTTGTTGAAAAGAAACTGGGCAGCTGACAGTGGAAAATGTCTGTTGTCTCCTGCAGGCAGGGAAACAAGAAGGGAGACAAGTAGGAAGCTTAGAGCAAACAGGATATCAGGCTTGTAGAAAGAAAAATGCTGCTGTGCTTTAGCAGGGAGGTGAAAGAGAGTGTTAGAAATAAGAAGACGTCTTTCAAGAAGTTGAAGTTGTCTGATTGAGGAAAGTGGGGCAAAAAAAGAATGTAAATCCTGCCAGGCTGAAAGTAAAACCCCCGTAAGACAGGACCAAGAAGACAGCTTGAGGAACAACTTGCAAAAGCATAAAATCCTGTTTATTCATTTTCCGAGCGTATCAGACAGAAAGTCTTTCAGGGTCAGTAGCAGATCAAGGCAGAGAAAAAGCTCTTGGAGAAGATAAATCCACAAGGGAAGAAAGAAGTGGCTGCCTTTGTGTTCACTGGGGAGGAATTTGGGTTAGTTTGTGTCCCAGAACCCTGCTTTTCGGGGAAAGGCCCACATGGAAGAGAGCATACAGACAGCAGCCTTGAAAAAAGGATGTGGATACGTGGGACAAAACTGAATAGAATGGCCTGGATTGGAAGGGACCCTAAAAACCCAGCCAGATTCTACCCCCTGCCATGAGCAGGGACACCTTCCACTAGCCCAGGTTTCTCCAAGCCCCATCTAGCCTGGCCTTGGACACTTCCAGGGATCCAGGGACAGCCACAGCTTCTCTGGGCACCCTGTGCCAGGGCCTCAGCACCCTCACAGGGAACAATTCCTTCCCCATATCCCATCTATCCCTGCCCTCTGGCAGTGGGAAGCCATTCCCCCTTGTGCTGTCACTTCAGGCTCTTGGAAAGAGTCTCCATCTTTCTTGTAGCTCCTTCAGGCACTGGAAGGCCACAGTTAGGTCACCTTGAAGCTTCTCTTCTCCAGGCTGAACAATTCCAAATCTCCCAGCCTTTCCTTAGAGGACGGGTGCTCCATCCCTCTGATCACCTTCATGGTCTCCTCTGGAGCTGGTTTCCTGCTTTTCCCAGTATGGAATGGGGTCAGCACATCAAATTAGGAATGGGTTCAAAGCAAACCCACATAAAATCTCCAGAATATTGAGAAATGTTCATGTTTTATTGGTGTTCAGAAACGAATTGTGTCAGCTTGAAAAAAATCCATCAGGAGCTGCTCAACTCCTGTGCCACCTTTGGCTTAAGAGATTCCAGATGTGAGCTGGTCCCAGAGGGCTGGAATGCGGTTCTGGAGATCCTTTTGGGTATCTGACCAGTGTCAGTTAGCCTGAGCTGAGTGGCCCACCCTGTTACTGCTGGGCTTGCCAAAAACACCCCAGAAGTTCATGATGAGCAACGAGAACGATGTGAAGAGTGTTTATAGGTGCATTTTTTCCCTGACCTCCATCCTCTCGGGTGCTGTCAGAACAGAATTTCGTGTCCTTAGTGCTCGAGCACTGGTTGCTAATCTTAGTTTTCTCCCTTTTCAGACAGTTTTTCAGCTGTGCTCTGAGGGGAAAGTGGAGGCAGCCCTGGAGCAGGGTGGTTGTGGTGGTGGGATGGGGAATTTTGTCTGACTTCTCCAACTCCATCAGGTTCTGCCTTTGGGGTTCATTATCATCACATTCACGTGGCAAAAACCTTCTCTGGTTGTCTCTGCAAGGTTCAGGAACCAAGCCTGGTTCTTCCTGATACACCTGGAGGCTTGTTTGGATAGCGAAGATGTGGGAGAAGTTTAATACTGTAAATAAATGTGATTTTTCCATACTTCCCTGCTGATGTTTCTGTTTCAGGAACCAGAGGAAACAGTTCCAGACGCTGGTAGAAAACAAATTCTACGAATGGCTGGTTCAGACAGGGAACAGGCAGCAGCTGGACAGCCTGGTCCCTCCTGCCGTGGGCTCCAAGCAGGCAGCAGGATGACATTCCTGGGCAGGAGAACATTGCTGGGCAGCAGAAGGAAAGGGAGGTGAGTAAGAAGCCTCCTTCTCTTGGTTCTTCTCTCCCCCCAAGAATTGTCCCATGTTTGTGTGCACAGCCAAGGCAGAGGTAGGAAAAGTAGGAGTCTGTTGAGTGAATGTTCTCCCAAGAGCCTGGCATTTGGGTTTAGTTCTTATTTTCCTGTCAAAACCCCTTTTCAGCTGAAATCTGTGTCCTCAGCACTGCCTTGTTGTCAAGTTTGATTTGTTGGGGGCATCTGTAAAGGGTAAAAGATACAAAACTGATTGGAATAGCTGCTCTTCCAAAGAAACTGTGTGTGTTGATGTCTACCCATCTCAGTTTTTGCTAAAGAGAATTGAGTGAGGCTTTGGGTAGTTCTTAGGGTGAGGCTTTGGGTAGTTCTTAGGGTGAGGCTTTGGGTAGTTCTTTGAGTGAGGCTTTGGGTAGTTCTTTGAGTGAGGCTTTGGGTAGTTCTTTGAGTGAGGCTTTGGGTAGTTCTTTCAGTGAGACTTTAGGTAATTCTTACAATGAGACTTTGGATAATTCTCACTTACTCTTCCCAAGCAAAAGTGGTGTACGAGCTGGAGGCCTGCCCTTATCATGCTCTTCTGCCATGGCATGTTTCAAACCATTAGAAAGTTGTCTTATTTTTGATTTAGCCTTTGAATTCATTTTCCTGTGCTGGCATTAGAAGTAAAATTGACTCCTTTTGTTCTGTTCAGAGCTCTGGGAACAGGCAGTGATCCACTCAGCCCAGTTCTCATTCAGACTTTGTGGCCCTCCCACCTGCACCCACTGGATCTGACACCCAGCCCTGGTGTGGATTGGACTGCCCGGCTGCCTCAGGATTCCCTGATGTTCCTGCCTTCCCAGGAATGTGCTGTTGGTGACTGGGAGGTGCCTGGCACTGGAGGAAGATGAAGTGTGCTTTGTTGCAGAGCTGTCACCACAGTTAGTGTCCGTGGTGAGCAGGTATCCAGCACACCAGGTTTCCTGGGACAAAGCTGGGTGCAGGCCCTGGGCATCACCTCATGGTACAAACCAGCTGTGCTGTTTTTATAACTGTGAAAAAGAAATGTTTAAATTTTTTATGATTAAAATCCAACAGGTTTTTTTTAATACCAATATAGCACTTATGTGAATGAAATATGAATTTTTGTATATGGTTGCATTGTTTTGACAAATGTCAATAAACCAGAGTTGTTGGATAAACCTGGCCCATGTCCTAGGGAAGGGGTTTTACCTATACAGTTGGTCTTAGAGGGACACAGCATCTTTTATCTTAATGAAATGTGAACCTGTCAGAGGGAGAAAGTGCTAATTTGTGAGGAAAGTGGGGCAAAAAAAGCAGCTAAGTCCTGCCAGGCTGAAAGTAAAGCTCTGTAAACTTCAGCCGTGGAGCTGGAGGTCTTGAAGGCTGTCCTGGCACAAGGTTTTGGTACAAGCCCTGTTCCTCTCTCTCGTAATTTTCATAAGGATTATCAGCTTGAATAAGCACCATTCTCATGTGCTGGTGGGATGTGTTTTGGGGAGATGTGCTCATAGCTCAGCACCTAAATAAGCTTGGAAAATAGGCAAAGGCATTGCATGGATGAGTGGAAGCAGCAGCTGGTGGTGCCTTGGGAAGAGCTATCCAAGCTGAGAGCAAGGGCAAGGCACAGTGCTCTGGAGTGCACAGCCTCAGAATTCCTCTGAAGGTCTCCCTTGGCTCCTGGGTGAGGTGAGTTTATTTTATTTGTTCTATTTATGTTTATTGTATTTAACCAGCCATTAAAGGAGGGATGCACGAAGGGACCATGGCTTTGAGCTGTGAACCTGCTGACAGAACCCAGCTTGTGCTTGGACTCTGATCTTCAGGAATTAAAAAACGAAATCAATCCAAGTGGCCTCAGTGAGAGCAACAGCTCTGGGTGATTCAAGGCTCCTAAAATGGGAAGAGGAGCAGCTGCTGAGTGTGTGTGCCCCAGGCTCTCCCATCTGCCTGCATTTACAGAGCTGCTGTTGCGAGAGTGCTTGTCCTGACAGATTTGAAAGAGGGGCTGCGTGTTTCGGGCGCTGCTGTGCCAAATTCGTGTCCCTTTGTCTCACTAAGCCTTTGGGCTGGGGCACTGAATAGCTGCAGAGGTGGTTTTTCATAATGCACTGGCGGGGGGGTGGCTGTGGAAGCCAGCGATCCTCGGCCTCCTGCTCCGAGGGCCGGAGTGTGGCCGAAGGGAAAACTCCTCTGCTCCAACCTCAGGTGCTGGGCTGAGAGGTTGGAGTTGAATTTGTGGCACTTGCAGAGACAATCAGAAATCTGGGCACCGTTCCTTGTGTGAAATCACTCGCTTTGTAGGGGGCAGGGAGGTGGCCACACATCAGTCTTTTCCCTCTGTGTCAGGAGGTGTTTGGAGTAGTGTGGCTCCAGCTGAGGGTGTCCCAGGAAAATCTGCAGCCTCTTTGCTGCACAGATGTTTCCATTGAGAGCTTTCAATGCAGAGCTGGCCTTTGCAAGCTTCTGGTGTCTGTCCTCAGCACTTGCTGATCGTTCCTTAGCTGCATCCTTCACTGCACTGGAACATTCCCTGATAAATGCCGTGTGCCCTCCTTACAAATGGGGTTGGTCTCTAAGAGCCAATGACGATTCCTTCTTGTTTAACAAGCTTGGAAGGGAGGGAGCAGCCAAATCACCCCCCAGTCCTCCCAGACTTGGCAGGGGGCTGCGTGTTTTGAGTGCATTTGGCAGAGTTTTGGTGTTCTGACTCAGCAAATGGTAACAAAGGGAGGATGGCGAAGCCTTCCTTTATTCCATAATCCTGTTTGCTTTTCTGGAAATCGGCTATAGCCTCAGAATCACTGACTCAATTTTTGGATCCTATTCTCATGACAAAGCGGCTGTCTGGTTTAAAACAAGCCCGTTATAAAAAGGGCACCTCGGATCCTGGCTGTTTGTAACAGCTGCTGACGTTCCTCCGGCACAGGGGAGCTTGGCTGGAACGGAAAATGTCCAGAGCTGGAACCAAGGTAAGTTTATTTGCAGTGTATTCGTGATTTTGGCTAAAAGTGCAGAATTTAGCAGGGATGAATTGTGGAGAAACTTTGTTTTCTTTGTTCTGCTGACAGCTTCCCCCTCTGTCAGCGTGTGGGTAGGGGGAGATGCTTGAAATCCCGCTCCTCACGTGGAGGGAAGCTGGAGCTGAGCCCTCCCAAGTATTTTCCCAGATTTTGGCTGGTTCCTCTAGGTGTGGCTCTGCCAGAGGACGGAGTCGAGCGCAGTGACTGGTGAGGGGGCATTTTGAAATGGTTCTAAGTCAGCAGGATCTGATGCCTTGTAACTTGGGGGTGGAGGGGGCCGTGCCAGCGGGGAATCGCTGCGCTGGCAGAGCGGAGTCTCATGGAAGGCTCCCGAGGAGCCTTGGGAGAGCCTGACTCCCAGCACCGGCGGAGCTGCCACATCCCTGTTCCATGGTGGAGCAGAGGGTGTGCTGCGACAGGAGGACTCCTGGATGATAAGGGAATGGTGTTCCCTGCGGGATGCACGGCGGCCTTGGGATTCAGTGCAGTCGGCAGGGATGGACTGGAATTGGAGGAGGAGGAGGTAGGTTGGGAAGCTCAGCTTCAGCTGGAGTGACATCTCAGGTGGGGATCCAGCTCCTCAGGCTTGGGCTTAGCAGAGCTGAGCTGGCTGGTCCCACAGAATTTGTACCGGGGCTGGGACTGGGCAGGGAGGAACAGCTGGGAAAGGAAAGGAGGGCGAGGGCTTGGGCCAGTGTCCCCTGTGGAATGTCAAACACCTGTTAGGAGCCTGTGGGAAGAACTTCATCCGAGTCTTGCTTTTGGGCTGGATTCCTTTTAGCCTGTGGAGGCTGTAAGACCCCAGGGGGTTTGGAAGCACTGGGCAATGCTGTGGAAGATCCAGTCTTGGCTTTTCCGTGTCCTTCCGCTCTGATCTTGGCTCTCAGTGGTTGGGCTGTAGGTCTGGGAAGCCGAGGAGGGTGTGCTGGTGGCTCCCGGCTCCGAGGGGTGCACGCTTTCTGTACCTGTGCCTAAAAAAGGTGCTGGGGAATTGCAACTCCTCCATCCTTGAGTCTCCTGTCAGCTTGGGAAGCCTTGGGCACATCCTGCCTTTCCCCTGCTGAAAGCTGTGTCCCCTCGGAGTGTGCCACGGGGAAGTCACGGAGTATATGCTGCTGAGGGGCAGCAGGATGGCCAGGAGGAGTTATCTCCTATTTCTCTGTGCTGTGCCTCTTGTTTAGCACATTCCAGGGAGAAGAAAAGGGCCAAGTAGGGAATTAAACACCATTTCTCACAACCCCGGCGAGTGATCTGCCCTGGAAAGGGATCACTGCTGGCAGAGGAGGTGCTACTGGATATTTTTTATGGGTTTCCTTCTAGCTGAGCTGCTGTTGAAAGGAAATAGGTGATAACTCAGGTGAGGTGACCAAAGTGAGAGTTTTACATTCCTGCAAGGAAGAGCTGCTCTGGCAAACGTGGTGTGCCTGGTAACCCCCAAAAGGCAAGGTTTGGGCAGGGAGAGGTTAACGGGTGAGTGCTGGGAGCAGAGCTCTTGGAGGGTTTGGCTGAAGGAAGGTGGTTTCCCCCGCGTGTGAGAGGGGACAGAAACAGAGCTGCAAATCTGGAACTGGAATCTGTAACTCACCTGTAATTACTCTGTGGGTGAAAACATCCACCTGCTCTGTTGGTGCCTGAATCCGTGCAGGAGAGCTGGGAAGCGAGGGTCTGAAATGAGCTGAGGGTGTGTCTGAAGGGCGGTGCCGGAGAATGGGTGGGCAGGATCCCTTAAATTTTGGGATTAAACCAAGGAGCAGCACTTTGGTTGGACACAGCTCTGTAAGAACAACCTTAATGTGCCTTTGGATTTCTTTGGCTTTGTGGTTGTTTTTTTTTTTTTACAGGGAAACATTTTCTCCCTGGAAGCATCAGGTAGCTTTGCCAGGCTCCAGTTTGGTTGTGTTAGGCTGGGTGGGGAAGGAATGTCACTGATGGAATGGTTTGGGCTAGCAGGGACCTTAAAGCCCGTCCAGTCCCACCCCCTGCCATGGGCAGGGACACCTTCCACTACCTCAGGTTGCTCCAAGCCCCATCCAGCCTGGCCTTGGACACTTCCAGGGATCCCTCTGCCCCGAAAGCAGATCTACATTGGGCAGAGATCATCATCAGCCATGTTGGACACTCATTATGTGGACAGGAATGGGACAGGATCAGACCTTGGGGAGAGAGCTTGGAGAGAGGGATCAGCCATCCCAGCAGAGGATAACGCTGAGCCAGGAAGAGATGAATCCCTGCAGAGGGTTTTCTAGAGAAGCTGTGGCTTCCTTGATCACTGGCTTCAAGAAGAGGGTGACTGGTGGTGCGTGACTGCCAAACCCAGTGAGCAGAGCTTTCGCTGGTGCCTTTGTGGCAAAAAAAAACAGCTGGGCCAGGCTGGCAGATTTTTTGGGCGATACCTTTCGGGACAACGATCCAGAAGCAGGATCTGGAAAAGGCAGTGGATTGTGGCCAGGAAGGCCTGGCCAGCATGGTTAACTGCCCAGGAGTGGGAAAACAGGAACTGGGCATTTCAATGCTCTGCTTGCACAGCCTTTATTTGCTGCTGGAAGGGTCGGAGTGATTCCCAGCTCTCCACTGCGTGAAGGTGGGAAGAGCTTGCTCAGGATGTTGGGGGACAGGTTGTTTTGTGTGCACCGACTGCTTCGTGATGGCAGATCAGTCCGTGAAATTAAGAGGAAAATAGCATTATCCTAATAAATGTCCAGTAACAGGCCACAAAATCAAGAGCATGAATCCTCTGGTATGATCAGTCCGACTCCCCGGATCCCTTGGTCAGGCTGGTGGGACACACTGACCAGCCAGCTGCAGGAAACCTCCAGCTAATTTAATTTTTAGCACAAAACAAGTGATTAGAAATAAAAAGCGAGTGAGTTGTCCTGGATTTGGGTTGAAACACCGATTGAATCATTGCATGATTTCTTTAAGAGCAGGGAGATTACATCGATGCCAGTAGCCAAAGCAATGGAGGCGAGGTACAGCAGGGGGTGGTGGTGGTGTATCTTAATGGTCAAACTATGGAAAAACATGGCAAAAATGGATTGTGGAACACTGCACGTTGGGTGTGGCCAGAAAGATTCTCTCTGCAGCACCTGGTGTCGTGAGCAAGCAAGGGATGTAGTTGAGATAGATGTGATGGTTTGGGAATCCTCTTGGAGAAGAGCAGATCTTGATGAGTAATTGTCACATGGGAGGACCTAAAAATGGGACTGGAGACAGGACTGGTCTGGTGTAGGGCTTGGCAATATTTCCATGAAGGGATTTTTGAGGAGAACAGGGTCTCCTATCCAGGGCTGGCTGGGTGGGTGGTGCCTTGGGTGGGAGGAATGGGATTTGCTCATCAGCTCCCAAAATAATTTCAAGCCAGGTTGTGATCAAGCAGGATAAAGTGCTTTGGGGTCAGCAGCCCAGCTATAGAGCAGCTCTTGGGAAAGAAATTATGGGGAATTTGTCAGAGGTTTCGTGAACTTGCAGCAACCAAACCAGAACAAGCCAACTGCAAATACAGTCCTTGGAGATCCATAAAACTGCTACCCACCATGCACATGGGATGCTCTCTTAGTTTCTCCTGGCACAGGTAAAGCTTGTGTGATGTCCAGCTTTGGGCAGTGAGTTTCGAGAAAGGGAGTTTTGGGGTGTTCAAGCAGGAACAAGGATGGAAGACATGACCCAGGAGGAAAGAGAGTTCTCCACCCCCTTATCAGTAGAGATCTTGCGGCAAACACTTGGTAAGCCAATACAAAGGAAGTCATGGAATCAAGGCCGGAAAATCATGAATTAAGGCCAGAAAAGCCCTCTAAAGGCATCAAGTCCAACTGCTAAGCCAGTGCTGCCAGACCCACCCATGTCCCCAGAAATCTGCTTTGTACATTCCGTTGACTTCTCACAGCTCCCTGGGCATAATTCAGTAACTCCTGATCTAGAGAAGGTGGGAGGGAATTGTTTTGGTAGTGTTTTGCTGGAAAAAGGACAGGGACTTCTCCAAGGGAGTGTTGGGTTGGACTGGGACAGAACAAGGGTCTGGGAAGGGCAGAGCACTGGTGGCAGTTGGAGGCACTGGGGCCAGACTGGTGAATTGACTGCAGCTGGTCCCGTTCCATGGCTGGTCTTGACTTCTGATCATGGTCATGATCCTCCATCATGGAGGAGTGGCACATGGAGGAGGGCTCTGCTTTCAGACATTTCCTGCCGTGATGTGGCTGGAATACGGGGAGATGTGCTGGATGGGGAACCTCCCCGCTCTTCCCCCTCTGCTCATTTCAGGTCACCTTCTATGAAGACAAGAACTTCCTCGGCCGTTACTACGAGTGTGACAACGACTGCCCCGATTTCCACAACTACCTGAGCCGCTGCAACTCCATCCGTGTGGATGGAGGCACCTGGGTGGCCTATGAGAGGCCCAACTACGCTGGGAACATGTACGTGCTGACCCACGGGGAGTATCCCGACTACCACCACTGGATGGGCCTCAACGACCGCCTGGGCTCCTGCAAGTACATCCAGATCGTAGGTGTCACCCCCTTCCCCGGGGCATGCTTTCACTCACACCCATCGTGGGAGGGTTTTCACGTGGGGAAACACGGTGCCTGTCTTCCTGGGGAACCACAGAGGGGGTGGCTGCTGGGGGTTTGCTCCCGCCGTCCTGCTCTGGGAACAGCAAGGTGTTTGGCGAGAGGAGAAGGTGAATCTCCCACAGTCTGGGAAAAGGCAGATCCCTCTGAGCATGGGTGGGTTTCCATAGGAGCAGCGGCGTAGTTTCATTGGCGTGTTCCTCTAGGGATTTCGGTGTCCAGGCAGGTTGCTCCAAAGTCTGCCTCTTGCCTTTTCCCGGGTGTGTAACCAACTGATCCCAGCAGGCTCAAGGCCTGTAACAGTGGGATGCAGATTTTGCAGGAACATTTGGAATGAGGGGCAGTTTCCTCTCTAGCAAGCCAGGACCCCTTCTGGTACAGGGAACGGAACCTGTGTCACCAAACCCCTCTGGGCAAGGAGACACCAACCCCAGGAGCAGCCCTGGAGTGCCCAGGAACCGTAGGGATGCCTGGAGCACTCCTTGGCCATGCTTGGAGCAGCCTGGTGCCTCCTGGTGTTAGGAGAGCACAGGAGGTGTGCTCATCCCCTCCTAACTGATGATGGGGACAAAGGAACAGAGGGAAGGATCCTTTTGGGAAGCCTGTGGGGAGGAGCATCCTTTAAAACTGGGATTGTGGATGAAGTGTGGATTGGTGCTGCCGCTGAGGTTTTGCCAGTAGTGGGGCAGGCACTGGTGATCCGTGGGCTGCTGACTCGGAGCACGGCCGTGAATTCCCACTGCATGGAGCCCATCTCACAGCTGAGAATGGGTTTTGCTTTTCTGCCTGGGCGTCTAACGCCCCTCTGAGCCTGTTCTGGCTTTGAGCTGGGTCTAAACCCCTTTGCACAGGGCAGGGAGAGTTTCCAGCCCCTTCAGAGCACTGATCTGGCTTAAGACATGGAGCCAAAACACGTGCGAGTTGTAAGAGCAGCACAGCTTCCTCCACCAGGATGGAACGTGGGAGCCTTATCCTGCCTATCCACCTGGTACCTGGCTTTTCCTCCTGCCCTGGGGAGACCCCGAGACCCCGCAGAGCTCGGCTGGGGCTGGCAAGCAAGGGAGCGGGCTGGGGAGGCGGGGGAAGAGGTGTCCAGGCAGCTGCAGATTAAACGCTGCCGCGGTGCCTTCGGGCAAGGAGCGCTTCCAATCCCGGTGGGAAGCAGCGCTGCCTCCGCAGCAACACGGCCCCGCCGGGGTCAGCAGCTCATTAAACTCCTCTCCGCCCGGAGGAGCGCGGACTGGAGGGGGTCTGGCTCTCTGATGCTCACGTGGAGCAGCTGAGGGGTTCAAGCCCGCCCGGGATAGCGAGCCCGGCACTGCTAACTCAGCCTCACCCCTGCCTTCCTCCCCACGGAGCGGGGCCACGGTGGGGTTTGAGCTGGAGATGCTCTGCTCCAGCTCGGGTCCTCTGTACCCTCTTTGCACGTGATGCCCTGTTAAAATTTACCCCGGCTGCCTCTGCCTGTGCTTTTGGGGGCTGACGTGAGATTTCAGCCCTGCCCTGGTGTGCTGGGGGTGGTTGGCACCTGATTTGAGTCTGGCTGTGCCCAGACTCTGCCCCCATGTCAGAGCTGGGACACGTCAGTGCCTCCATCCGATGCTCTGGTTGCCAGTGAAGTCCCCCAGAGAAGCTGTAGCTGCCCCACCCTTGGAAGTGTCCAAGGCCAGGTTGGAAGCGGCTTGGAGGAACCTGGGATAGTGGGAGGTGTCCCTGCCCACGGCAGGGAGGTAGAACTGGATGATCTTTAAATCCCTTCCAACACAAACCATTCCATGACTCTGTGATTTTTCCCTCCCCTTTTTTTTTTTCCCCCTTCTAGCCAAGCGGAGGCCGAGGCCACATCCAGGTGTTTGAGAAGGGAGATTTCGGCGGGCAGATGTTCGAAGCCACCGAAGACTGCCCCTCCATCATGGAGGAGTGGCACATGCGTGAGGTGCACGCCTGCAGGGTGCTGGAGGGCGTCTGGGTGTTCTACGAGCACCCCAACTACCGGGGCCGGCAGTACGTGCTGCCCAAGGGGGAGTACCGCAAGCCCGTGGAGTGGGGCGCGGCCAGCCCCGCCGTCCAGTCCTTCCGCAACATCACCGAGTGAGCCAGCCCCGTGAGCGGGTGCCACACCCCCCCAATAAAGCAACTGAGTCGCTCAGCTCCGGCTGGTCCTGCTTTATTCCCGGGATTTGCGCGCGGGTTGTGCCGCCTCGGGGGGAGCTGGGGTGGAGCGGAGCCTTCTCTGAGCGAAACACCCCCCGCCAGCCCCAGCTGCCTCACTGTCACCCCCTTCCCCATGCCCTGCCCTCTGTCCCACTGCTCCTTTAGGAAAAGGCCATCCCGAAGTTGGCGCTTGTGCTCCAGCGTTTGGCCGCTCCGGGGGAGCAGTGGGACCACACATCCCTGGATTCCAGTTTTCGGTGGTGGCTGTGGGCATGACTCTGTGATGTGTCCCTGGAGTCAGGGGATCCCGTGGAGTCCCTGCCTGCTCTGTTGCTGCTCCATGGTGGTTTGGGAGAAGGGATGAGGTTTTCATCAGTGCCACGTGCCCTCCTGGAGACCCTGAGCAGGCAGCAGGTGTCCTGGGGCTGGAGGAGTTTGTCCTTCTCCTGATGCACGGGGCGACAGGACTGGAAAAAAGTGGAGATCCCAGATGGAGCAGGAGGGGTGCAGCCATAATCTCCACAGGGAATGCTGGGGACCCTGGCAGCCCGGCGTGTCAGGTACAGGATGTCCCCTGTAGCTGTGAGCCAAGGGATTCAGATGCTTCAGCTGGGGCTGAGCACCGCATGGAGCTGGGCAGCTGGAAGCAGGAGAGCAGGATGGATGTGGGATAGAGGCAGTGAGGGCCTCTGGGAGTTGCCCTGGCATGGGAGGTGGCTGCTGAGAGACCCTGAAGGGCAGGAAGAGCTCCCTGGATACCTAAGGGTGTCCCAGTTAGCCCAGTTTTCCACCGGGAACATCCCATTTTGCCCGGTGCTGCCAGACGTCAGGCAGGTCCCAGGCACTCAGGAATAACTGATGGCCGGGCGCTCTCCCCCTGGGAACCCCGGGGCCCTGCAGCCTGTTTGCACACGGAGCCGAGGGCCTTTGGGATAATCATGCTGGATGTGGAAGCAGAGCCCTCCCAGCCACGCTCTGCAGTCTCTTCCCGTTGATGTATGAGGTTATTACGGAGACACGGGGCTGCCACCTCCCGGGAAAGCTGCTACCGCTGGGGAATGGGAAGGAGCTGCCAAGAGGGGCAGCTCCAGCCCCCTGGGCTTCCCCCGGCACAAAGATGAGCTGAAGAGTCACCTTCCTCTTCTTCCTCTTCCTCCTCCTCCTTCCCTTTCCTCCTCCTCCTGCTGTCACCTCTCTCCCTCAGTCCCCTGCCCCATTCCATCCCTTCCCTGCAAGGGGTGATGCATCTTCACCCACTTCCATCCCTCCTCCACTCCTCTCTGTCACGGATCAGCAGGATACAGAAATCCAACCGCACGGTTGGGTTTCACTGTATTTTTCCCCATAATATTTCTCCAGGACCAACCAGCCCCCAGCCCCAGCTCCCATTTTCCTGCTGGCTCCTGGCAAAGCCCTCCGAGGGCAGCAGCTTGAGCACAGCCTGGCTCCTGGTGGTTTTTTTGACAGTGAGCCTGTTGCTGTGCCTGTTGTGGATGGAAAATCTCCTGTAGGTAGGCGAGCTCCGCCCAGTGCGTTTCCAGCCATCTCCCACCCTGATTTTGGGGAATGTCCCACTGTCCCCATCCCACACGCCCTGCACTGGGTGGGTTTGGGATGCTCCAGCTCTGTGGCTGCTGGTGTGCATCCACCCTGGAGCACTGGAGGAGCCAGACCTGGACCTGGTTTGCCCTCAAGGTGATGTTTTCCCATGTCCTTCCCTTTCACCGCCGATCTCCCCACTTTCAAAACCCAATTATCCCAAGCCTTCCCTGCTTCTCCTCGTCCTCCAGGCTCTTGCCCTTGGGTGAACGTTGTGTCCTCAACGTCTGCAGCCGACACAAACAACAATAAACTGCTGCTTGGGTGGTTTTTTGCCATTGGTTTTTATTTGATTGTTATTCCAGATGACTTTTTCCATCGGGGGCTCCCTGGCCACGGCGGCACACGGAGCAGGGCGCCCGTGGAGATGAGCGGGGAGCGCAGCAATCCGAGCCCAGCCCTGCTGATGCTGGTTTTTCCTTGACAGCTAATTTCCATTTCCCAGTATCAGGGGGTCTGCTCCAGTAATTGGCATGCAGATTGTGTCCGGTGGGCCTGTTAGACACGAGCAAAGGCTCTGCTGCTTGGAATAAGCCAACCCCAGGCTGATGGATGGGGTGTAAGGAGGTCATGGGGAGAGAGAATATCCAGATGCCCGTGTGCACACACCTACAAAATTTCCCATTCCATGCCCTCCCCCCATCCCTACTTTCTTTATCCGGCAAACTCTAATCTATCATATTTCATTGAGACAAATCCTGCTCCATTTCTCTCTCTTTCCCTTTTTCCCTCTAAGGGAAATGTGATGGAACCTGCTCCTGGATTTAATGAGAAGATGGTGCAGCGTAGCAGGAATTAAAGAGGTGCCATGCTTCTTTAGCAGTTGGGGATCACACGGAGCAGGCCCAGATGTTAATTACACTTTGGGAATTAATTGGTATAAGGCATTCCTCTCCTCTGTAATCCGGTGGGTGTGTGAGGACTTCTGGAAGCAGAGACCTCCAGGCAGGTGTCTGTCTGTCCCCTCTCATCCCGCCCAGTGCTGGCTGTGACCAAGGGGCACCGGCTGGCTTGGAAATCTTAAAGTCACCTTCATTTCCATCCCCTTGGTGCCCAAGGACCTGCTGTAATTCTTCCCTCCTTTTCTTCCTGTGCCACTCTCCTCCAAAATTTTTCTCCAGCTGCTGGAGAAAGCAGGTCTGGATGGGATGGGGCAATGGGGGGAGGTGGCTCTGTGTTGAAGGAGGAAAGAACATCCCCCTCGGAGCTGGTCATTCCCAGCAGATTCCAGGACATCCTGGTCCTTTCTCCTCCTCCTTGACCCATCCTTGCTGGCCTATCCCTTCCCTCCAGCTCTGCTGGCAGACAGGGGAGCCTCAATCTGCTCCCGCAGCACCTCTGCTGCTGAAATCTCCCCAGTTCTCCAAGGCAAATGGTCTCCAGTTTCTTCCCTTTTGCACCTTGGGCTCAGCCTGATGCCATGCAAAAGCTGCTGAAAAGCTGCGAGGGGGTTATTTTGCTGGAGGACAGAAATGATACACTTGGAAATGAAAAATATTCCATGAATGCTGCAAATTTGTTCAGTCCCTGAGCTGGCTGGTGGTGGCCCAACATGGGGCACGGATGTCCATCCATGGGATCTGGCCTGGAATTTGCTGCACAGTCCCAGTGGGACACTCAAACTCAGCTCTGCCACCCCCAGATTGCTCATGGGCCCTGACAGTGGGACAGAGCCACCACACTGGTGTGACACAACCAGCCCAGGCTCCCATTTTCCCTCCTCTTCTCGAGGTCCTCAAGGCTTTGTGGGTCTTCCCTTGGCGTTGCTGATGCTCTTTGGTCTCGAGGTATCAGCGCCTTGATGCACCTTTGTTCTGCCAGCAAAGATCACTCCTGAATGAGAGCCACCATCCCTTCCCTCCCATCTCTGGGAGGGCTCAAACGGTGTGTGGATGTGGCACTTAGGGATGGAGATGTGGCAAACTGGAGCAATTCAAGGCCACTTTGGTAGGAGTTAAAGAAAAGCAATGTTTTCAAGACTCCAAATTTAATGGTTTTAGGGTTGGATGGAGAAAGAAGAGATGTTTAATCTTTTTGTTTAAACTTTCTTGAGTTTAGGTCTTGATTTTCAGTTTAGGGGTGGGCTTGGCAGTGCTGGGGGAACAGTTGGTGACCTTAGGGGACTTTTTCAATCTGAACAATTCTATGATTCCGTGATTTCACAGTTCCATGATTCTACGATTCACTGATTCTAGGATTCCACGATTCTATGGTTCATGATCCGTGATTCTGTGATTCGGGGAGGCACTTCATTGCCATCTGGTTCCCTTGGAGCCCTGCCACTTCAGATCCTGCATTTCCCACCATCTCCTCACTGAACCCCAAGTCCCTGAGTCAGGGATTCAGCCTCCACCTCAACCCCTGCCTAGGCAGTCTGGAGGTCCTCCCCAGTGACTGCAGCCCCCGCTTTGGTTTTGGCAAAACCACTTTCCAGGTGTTGTTTTTTCCTCTCTTTTATGTGAGACCCACCCTGTGCGTTCCCTGCTGGACTCGGCTGAGCTGTGGTTTCAGGATGCTCCTTCCATCCTGCTCTGAGCCTGTGGGTAAAGTCTGGCCCAAATCTGGGCGGGTAGCTTTGGAGCTGGTTTGTGTCTCTCACACAGAGATGTCCTGGAGCCTCCATCCGTGTCTGGCCACCGTCACACACGTCCTGTCACCCAGACGTGCCGGGCTGGCCGTGTCCGTGAGCGGTGCCGTGGGAGGGAGCTGCCTCTCCAGGATGTGTGTACGGGCTTGAGGGATGCTGGCACCCCAAATGGGGCTCTGAGATCCCCTAGAATTGCAGAGGGGAAGGAGAGGAGAGGGCAGGGGAGGAGAGAAAGAGGGAGAGGGCACTTCCCAGGGCGCCATCCCTCCCTTTGCCAGAGCCCAGCAGAGGGCAATAGAAGCAAATGGAAGAGACGAGACCTTGCGAGGGATGTGCGACAGGAGCAGACTCCAAGGCAGGGGAGGGATGTGCAAGGGGATGTTCAGGCAGAGGGATGTGCAGGAGCGGGGAATGTGCGCCCGGAGCGCTGTGCAGGGAGAGGGGCTGGGGGGATGCTGAAGGAGGTCGGAGCAAAACAGAGCAATTCAAGGTTATTTTGATCGGAGTTAAAGCAAACCGGCGCTTTCTGAACTTTTAAATTCATCACTTTGGGGCCGGATGGGGAAGGAAAGGGAAATATTGAACCCCTTTGTTTAGACTTTCTGGATTTTAGGTCAGTTTTTACCGAAAGCGCTGCACGGCTGAGCACCTCCAGTGGATGATGCTGGGAGGAAAGCCCCTGAGAATTCCCAGCCCCAGTTATATTCCACCTGGTTAACTGTGTGACTGAGCCCAGCTCAGTTTCTGGGTCTCTTGGGAATCAACTTCCACACGTGCCTGGAGCCTTCCTTGGGTTCTGCCTGAGCCCTGGCAGGAGGGACGTGCTGGGCTGGGGCTGGGACCGCTCACGGGCTCCCTTCCTCCCTGCAGACGGAAAAGCACGGCAGGCTGCGGGGGGCAGCAGCAGGGAAGAGATGGGAACAGAACCCCCTTCCACCTTCCTGCTGCTGGAGCAGCTGGGACAGAACTTGGGCAGGAGCCTCCTCTCCTGCTCTCTGTTACTGCTCCCTGCACGCTCCTGCCTGGCTGGGTGGGTATTCCCAGCTGGATTTCCTACACAGCCGGGTCACCTCCCTATGGTTTTTAAGCGTTNTTTTATAGTTTTTTTTTTTTTTTTTTTTTTTTTTTTTTTTTTTTTTTTGTCCAAACTCTCTGGAGTCGCAAAGGGATGCTTAACAAGGAGAGCTTTCCATGGCGGAAGCGTGGTCCTACAGCTGCCCTCACAGCCGGGGCAGGGCATCTGCAGAGACACAGCGGGGNGAAAAAACAACGATTATTTCAAAAGGAAAGGTGAAATCCCTGTGGCCGGGAGCTGCAGGTGGCAGGGAACAGGCAGGAACCTGCCTGGATGCAGGATGCCCAGGAGGGCCGGACACTCCAGGGAACAGCTGGGGGGTGGGTTATTTGGGCAGAGCCCCACCACGGTGCTGCTGCTGCTGCGGGGTGCGACCTTAGGGAAAAAGGATGTTTTGTTGGGAGTCTGGCGTAGGCTTTTTGTTGAGCTGGGCTCTGGTGTTAGAGGAGAAGAAGGAAGGGTCGTCCCCACCTTCCCCTGCGGAGCTCCCCAGCAGCCTCATTAAGCCCGTCCTTGCCGAGACGAGCGCGGCGCGATCTTCCCATCTCGGCGTTATCTCCCGATCTGCCTCCTCTCCTGCCACGCTTCCAGATGCTCCTTATCTCCTCTCACCTTCCCAGAGAGCCAGCGTGCTGGGGGCAGGGCCGGCTGCCCACACTCCCCACCTGTGATCTCCCCGGCTCTTATCAGGCTCCGTGAGTCCTGATCGAGCCCCTGTCTCAAAGTCAAACGGATTTCGTGGCGGGGCGAGCGCGCCCAAGGTCGGGCGGTGGCGGCGAGGCTGCGGGCACCCCGCTCTCCCCCTGCGCCCCGCTCGAGCCCGTTCCCCCAGGTAGCGCCTCTCCCCATTTATTCTCCAACATTATCAATTACATTTGGATTATTATTCCTCATTGAAGCCCAAGTGAGCCGCAGACAGCTATTTCCTAATGGGGAAACGTTACAGGCAACTTATTAGCGAACAATGCGTCATTAAGGGGGGAGAGCTTCAAAGGCTCCTAAACGCATTTCAAAGGACACAATGCGGAGCGGATCCTGCCGCCGCATATCTGGGGGACATGGGCGAAATTTGTGACAAGGAATAGACCGGGCCCAATGTAATTAACTAATTCTCGATCAAAGGGGTTTTAGAACTGAATGGTCAGGGAATTCAATTATGGGTTTCCTAATGAACCACTCTGTGCCAAGGCAAGGGGATGTTTTCCTCTGGAAAAGCAGGGCTGAGGATCAGGGCTAGGATTCCCAGGGAGGTTTGGGAGAGAAGCACCAGAGAGCTCCTTCCGGGTGTATTTGGTGCGGGAGGAACAGACATCATCGAATCATGGAATCCCAGAATAGTTTGGGTTGGAAGGGACCTCAAAGCCCATCTCATTCCAACATGCCATGGGGACGGGCACCTTCCACTAGGCTGGGTTTCTGTGAGCTCCATCTGCCACCATCCAGGCTCTCTGTGATGGCCGTCTGTCCTGGATAGACAGACAGGATGTCCCTGTGGTGGGACATGTGGCCCCTCCCTCTGAGTTTGGGCAGATCCACAGCTCTTCGGAGCCAGAGCTGCTGGAAGGGGCTGTGGGATGCAGCAGGACGGCTGTGCCAGGGCTGGCGTCTCCCGATCCCCTCCCTGGAAAACCTGGGTAAGGGAGATTTCCTCCTCAGCTGCCTGAATCCAGCCTCTGGCAAAAATAGCATGGTTTTCTGCTCATGAAAGGAGCATCTTCTAGTCCTCCACTAGTTTTCTCTTATTATAGAAAGTTGATTTGCTCACTTTACAAAGGGAAATGTATTATGAATTTTCCCTTCATTCTCCCCCTTTTTGTTGCCCCGTTTAACAACCGATTTGTGTGTCGCATGAAAGTTACACAGTTCTTTAGATGCGTTTGCTATTTTATTTTCTTTCATTCAAAAATATGTCAGTAATCTTTTTGTTAACATGAAAGATAAAGGATTAGTAATGCAAGATGCAGTTTTCTTGTAACCTTCTTGAAAGCAGACTATAGTTTCTTATCTGGCTCTAACATTCATTTTCCTGAAATGAAAAAAAAAAAAAAAAAAAAAGAAAAAGGACTTCTTAAAATGAAATAAACTATATTCGATTCAGATGAGCAGCACCAGCAAAGGAATTTATTGCAGCTGGCAGAATGGAGCAGCTGCACTGAAGTCGTTCTGCCGCAGCACTGGGGACCTTCCCAAGGAACAGCGCACACGGATCTTCGGGCGCCTGGGAAACGCTGCAGCAAAGAGAAACCGCTGTGGAATCATGGAAAGGTTTAGCTTGGAAAAGGCCACTGAGATCACGGAGTCCAGCTGCTCCCCCAGCACTGCCCAGGCCACCTTTAACCCATGTCCCCAGGTATCACATCCACACTGCTTTTAAATCCCTCCAGGGACGGGGACTCCACCACTGCCCTGGGCAGCTCTGCCAGGGCTGGACAGCCCTTTCCTTGAAGAACCTTTCCCAGTATCCAACCTGAACCTCCCCTGGTTCAACTTGAAACTGTTTCTTCTCATCCTATCAGGAGCAAACCTTGTGTTGACATCATGACATCTCCCAAGATGTGTCTGTCCAGTTGGCTTTGGAAGCTGCCATGTTTGCCTTGGGGACATCCAGGATGTCCCAGGCTGGAGATGGGCCACCATTTCCTGGGCTTGGTGCTCACTGCGGATGCACAGGGAAGCTGCCAGGGAAGCTGTGGCTGCCCCATCCCTGGAAGTGTCCAAGGCCGGGTTGGATGGGGCTTGGCGCAACCTGGTCTGGTGGAAGGTGTCCCTGCCCATGGCCGGGGGTGGGATTGGATGAAGCTTAAATCCCTCCCAACCCAAACCATTCCATGACTGATTCCACGATCTTCCACTCATAGCTCGTGAACAAACAGGGATTTGCAGGACTTCCAGCTCCTGGGAATTCATTTGAGCAGCGTTGGGTCTCCGGGAGGTCCCACCTTGCATCACCTCACCTGTCTTGGCTCCTGTCCTCCCTGCCAGCCGGGGACAGGGCTCCTGCTTTGGGCTGTGCAGGCTGGTGGTGGCAGCCAGGGAGGAAAGGACATGGGAAAACATCAAGGAGGGGAAGAAGAGAGATGGGAACAGTGTGAGGGGCTACCAGGGACCAGCAGGTGTTTGAGAAGAAAACAGCTTAATTTTTGTGGAATGGTTTGGGTTAGAAGGGGCTTTAAAGATCACCTCACTCCGAATTTGGTGGAGTTGATTCCTTTGTAGATGCAGAGGATGACAGCAAACCCAGGGGGATCAGGGGCTGGTTTCCACAGCACCAACATCCTCCAGTCAGTAAAGCCAGGACAGCAGACAGGGAATGCTGCAGCCCAGGAGGAGAGGGGATCCATGTGGGCACACCGGGATGTCCCCCTGCCCTGCCCACCCTGCTGCTGTGCCAGCCAGCCTCTCCCACCAGCCTGACAGCTCCTCAGGGGTTAAATCCTTCTATGAACTGCTGGGTTTCTGTGGCAATCAGCTAATGGGTGCTCGGCATCTAAACAAGGTATTTTCCCCCCATCAGGTGGATTTGGTTATTATTGAGTTGGCCTGACAAGGAGCCAGCATTTACAACTTTGTTTATAACCTGGTTTGCAGGGAATACTTTGTTTTGCTCCAGAGAAACTTGATATTTTCTATTCCAGAGGGGAATGATGATTTCTGCCCCACACAAGGTGGATTGCAGGGCTTAATAATTAAACAAAACAAAGAGAAGCATCATCCCGTGGGCTGAAATCTTTGCCTCCAGTGTTTAATGGGGCTCCTGTCCTGCGCTAACAGATCCGTGGTTTCATTCGAGGGAAAAGTGTGTTTTCATATCAAAGGAGCCCCCCTGCACTGACCCAGCCTTCCCTTCCCCCTCTCTGCCCCGGCACACATGCTATTTTAATATTTCATATATTTCATAAGCTTTTATGCTTCTAAAAGAGAAGTGAATTTGTGGAGAGTTGAGCTCTCCAGAGCTGTACTTCAGAGCTGGGAAGTAATTCAGGGTGAAGCCTGTATTAATCTCAGGTGAGAGAGATATTTAAATTCAGGCTACCAGTGTGAATATAAAATGGGGATCTCTTTACAAAAATTTCAAATTGTAATATGCAAAGCTTAAAGAAAAGAAACCCCAAGGGAACAGCTTTCTTCTAGAACATTTTGTTCCAACCATCATCTCTTTACCTTTATTTTTTTATTTAAAAAACCCTCCCTTTGCCATTTTGTATTTTTAAATTAAATCTTTCAGTTTTTAAAATGAAATTCTTTATTGCTGGCAGATGGTGATGGGGAAGGGGGAGCAGGATGTAAGTGCCTGGCTGTGAAAAATGGTGCAGGGACCCAAATTTTAGCCGGCACAGAAGGAATAGTGACCAGTGGGAAAATAAATCCCTGTTTGTTTGGCCCAAGGAATGTGGGGCCACCTCCCCACTTGGGGGATGCTGCCTGAATCCTGTTTTTGGAGAGAAATCTCTGCTTGGAGGGAGGAGAGAGGCAGCACTACCGTGTCCTTGCATCCTCCTCTGCCAGCACTGGGGAGCACTGGGATGAGCTGGTCCATCCCTTCAGCCTTCTCCTGCTCCACAGATAGACTTCAGAACGGATTTACAATCCTGGCCAGCAGCCACATTCTCTGAGTGCATTTTGGTAGGATGGGCATCACCTGCAGGTGTCTGTGGTGGGCGTACTGAGCCAGGATATCCCAAATCCCATGGGACCATTCCTGGGAGAGCCCCGTATTTGCATCCGTGACAAACACCTCGGGCTGCAACCAGCTCCCA
The DNA here is from genome assembly GCA_013397975.1 of Machaerirhynchus nigripectus. Classification (NCBI taxonomy): domain Eukaryota; kingdom Metazoa; phylum Chordata; class Aves; order Passeriformes; family Dicruridae; genus Machaerirhynchus; species Machaerirhynchus nigripectus. Next base: position 1,161,398 of record VZRQ01004630.1, on the reverse strand, counting down.
GGTCAGGAGGACTGGTGACAGATGACATGCTATTATCAGCTCTGTCAATTAATTAAATTATGCATTATGCTTATGAGGGTGATATACTGAGCCACTCTAGATTAAGTGTCGCAATTAAGTCTTTAATTTCTATTTAATAAGTAAGTTGTTATATGTTAGTAAAAGATCAATTAGTTGCTAACAGAGCATTGATCCAGGTACAATGAGTGTGTCAGGGAAACATCAGGGCTGACACGGAAGGGGCTGGGGGATTTTGTGCACAACACGTGTACAATTAGGACTTTAATAAAGACAAGCAGGGGGCATCCGGGTGGGCTTGCGATATTGCTCCATGCATGAAACCTGGCTCTTCCCAGGCTGGCAGGGCTGGCACAGCCAGCACAGGTCCAGTCATAGAATCCCAGAATGGTTTGGGTTGGGACCTTAAAACTTATCCAATTCCACGTCCTGCTGTGGGCCAGGACACCTTCCACTAGCCCAGGGTGCTCCAAGCCCTGTCCAGCCTGGCCTTGGGACACTGCCAGGGATCCAGGGGCAGCCACAGCTTCTCTGGGCACCCTGTGCCAGGGCCTCACCACTTTCACAGGGAAGAATTTCTTTCCCATATCCCACCTAACCCTGCCCTCTGGCAGTGGGAAGCCATTCCCCCTTGTCCTGTCACTCCAGGCTCTTGTACAATATCCCTCTCCAGCTCTCCTGGAGCCCCTTTAGGCACTGGAAAGGACTCTGAGGTCTCCCTGGAGCCTTCTCTTCTCCGGGTGAACCCCCCCAGCTCTCTCTCCTGCGCTGTCAGTGACAGCATGGGATGGACCTTCCAGGACCCCAAAGAAAGGCCCTCCCACCCGAATGGTCTCCAAACCAGGTGTTTTTACTGCTTCCTGCTCTATAACCTGTCCATCACGGCGTCTTTCCGTGTGCCTGATGCACCTCCCACCCAGACCCCCTTCCTCCCCGACCCCTATCCGAGCCCGCTCATCCCCACTGGGAAATTCCGGGTGAGCTCGGAGTGGTGGGGAGCCCGCGGCTGAGCTTCCAGCGGGAGAGGAGGGAAGCGCCGGGCTCCGGCGGGCGCCAAGATTCCAGCTGAATATGGATGNCAGGCGCTGCGCATTCGAAAAGAAATTAAAACACTCCTCCTAAATACACTCCAGGCAGTAACAATGGCAAAGTTAAGAAGGTTACGAGACTTAGTTGTCCCAGCAACATGTCATCAAGTTGGAATGAGCAGGAAACACAGATAACGGGGAGAAAGAGGAGGGGGGCAGAAGAGGAATAAAACCACGGGAGGAAAAATGCCAAGAGATTGAGGAAGAAAAGGGAAACCCCTTTTTATTTGCTGTTTCGTTAGGATGAATCTGATTTTATAGTCTCTAAAAGAGGCTAAAATATAATCTCCTTTTGTGTAATGCATGTGTTAGGAAAATGTGTCATCAGCAATTCTTCTGTACACTCCAGCAATAGTCAGAAAATTAGCAGGGATATTCAGGGCAGGCTACAAAGAAAAACAAATGGAAGACTCACATTTCCAGCCTGAGCTGTCATTCAAGAGCGTTTCCAACTTTTTATTCACCTTTTTGATTGTCCCTTTTGGTTTTTCTCTGCTGCAGCAGCAGGGCTTGGGGTTTCCAGAGGAAGACAAAGCAGAGGAGGAGGTTTGGGATGTAGCTGGAACTGGCTGGAGAGCCCAGGGCTCTCCTGGTTCTCCCAGTGCTGAGGGCTTTTGTGCTTGACGCTCTACGTGGGTGTAGGAAGAAAGCACGTGTGGTGCAACACCTGGCAGAGGACAGAGAAACAGAGGGGAGAGAGAAATGAGAGGCTCGTCCAAGCCATAACCCCAAATCTGGTCCCACACGGGCAGGTTATCCTTATTCCAGGTGCCAACCTGGTGCTGAGGCTGTGTGGCACATCCACCCCAGCTGCCTTCTGTACAGGGGCAATCCCAAGTGTCACGGGAGCCCACAGCTTTTGGTGGACATGTCTCCAAAGCCTCGTGGTGCTCATCGGTGCCCACTACTGCCGGGTGCGTTGGTTTTGGGCTCCCCAGAAGGACACGTGTTGGTTTCATGTCGGCATCTCCCCCTGGAAGTGTTCCAGGCCAGGCTGGATGGGGCTTGGAGCAACCTGGGATAGTGGAAGGTGTCCCTGCCCATGGCAGGGAGTGGGATGAGATAGGCTTTAATGTCCCTTTCAACCCAAACCATTCCACAATTCTCTGATTCCATGATATTGATGTTTGATTCCTGGCTAGAGTCACAAGGCCAAACTTTAATTAAAATAGTCATTAATCACTAGTCCTGTGGTTGCTGCAGGAGGTTTGGGTGCTGCTTCCTCTGCTCCCAGACGGAGTGCTCTGGAGCGCTTGGCAGCACATTTGGTTCCAAGGGGACGATGATACTGGGAGAAATGGGGCTGAACTGGGAGAAACTTCAGCTGGCTGCGGTAATCAGTTCCTGGTGGGCAGGGAGGAGCCCCTCCACCATCCCCCAGACCCAGCCCTCCCCGGAGAGGAGCGAGGTTTGTGCTGACATGGGGAGTGAGGAGAGGATAAAACACCAGGATGAGGGGGGATGGACATGATGATCCCAGAGAGTTATTCCAGCTCTTTGTCCCTAAACTGGACTGAGTACCCCAATTCTATGCACTACCTTTAAAAACCCTGACCCGTCTTTTTTGTGTGTTACCCTGAAACTCACGACACCCCCAAGTCCCTCAGTTACAGCTGAAACCTCACACTGTGCCTTGGCTTGCTCCACGCTGAGATATATACATACAACCACCCAAAATGATACTGATCTCTGACAACAATATCTCCTCTCTCCTTCCCATCTGTTTCTTCCACAAATATTTATTTGTTGTGCCTTTTAAAAAAAATTTTAATTGTCTCTTGCTGTGGCTTCTTGTAGTGGATTATATTTTACAGCAAGTCTTGGTTTAGTTAATTGATGGGGAGCTTTGCCTGTGAGGATTCTGTAATCCTTGGCATTTTATCTCTGCAATAATTGCTGTGTTTGTGATTATTTCAAAGGACTCGGGGAAAGCAGACAACAGGAAAACAGCTCATCCACTCCTCTTTTGCAGCTTGCCCAGGCACCTGGGTGGGCTCCTCCTCTGCAAGATGTTCCCTGTGCAGCAGAGAAGGAAAACCAGGGTGAGGACCTGGGGACCTGGAGCAGGCACAGCAATGTCATGAGGTCACTGAGGGCCTTGGTGACACGGTGGCATTGAGGACTGGGAGTCGTCTTTCACCATGAAAAGATGCCTTTTTGGTAAAAAGGGTTTAATTGGGGTGTTGGTCTCTTCTCCCAGAAAAAAGTGACAGGACAAGAGGAAAAGGCCTCAGGTTGCACCAGGGGAGGTTTGGATTGGTTAGTTGGGAAAAATTCGTCACCAGCAGTGTTGCCTAGCCCTGGCACATTAGCCCAGGGCAGTGCTGGGGTTCCCACCAATCCCGGAGGGATTTAAAAGCCGTGTTGGTGTGGCCCTTGGGGACATGGGTCAGTGGTGGCTTTGGCAGTGCTGAAGGAACACTTGGACACAACGATCTCAGAGGGCTTTTCCAACCATAGTGATTCCATGATTCAGTGATGGATACCTTTCTGGCTTTGGCCCAGCTGTGAGCCCCAGTGGGCTTGGATGTGACAGCAGGGATGGTGGGGACATGCCAGGTGGGGGACACAGAGTGCACAGCCACGCTTGGGTTTGCCGTGGGACTTGGGGTGCGAGGCCGTGTTGGTGTTTGCTGCGGGATGTCAGGAATGGGGCCACGCTGGTGTTCACCAGGGAATGCTGGACACGAGGCCACACTGATAGTGGCCTTGGGGCACTGGAAGTGAGGCCAAACTGGAATTCACCATGGGACACTGGGGATGAAACCACGCTCGTGTTTGCTGTGTGATGCCGTATGTGAGGCCACACTGGTGCTGGCTGTGGGTGATCAGACACGAGGCCACACCGGCATTTTCATGGGATGCTGGCCATGAGACCATGATGGCTGTGGGACATCAAGCAGGAGGCCACAGTGGTGCTAGCAGTGGGACTTGGAGGATGAAACCACACTGGGGTTGGCCATAGGACACTGGACACAAGGCCACATTGGTGTAGGCCATGGGACCTCGGGCGTGAGTGTTGGCTGTGAGGCCACACCCGTCTTTGCTGTGAGACAACTGGACACGAGACCACGTTGATGTTGGCTGTGGGGCGTTGAGGATGAAATCACACTGGCCATAAGGCCACACTGGTGCTGGCTGTGGGACACTGGACACAAGGCCACAGTGGTGTTGGCCATGGGACGCTAGGGGTGAAACCGTACCGGTGCTGACCATGGGACATTGGCCACGAGGCCACGCTGGCACTTGTGTGGAACACTGGCCACACTGCCACGCTGATGTTGTTTGCCAGCTGGCCACTGGAGGCTGCTGCTGTCTTTGTAGTCACCGGCAGCTGCCTGCGATCCCGGAGCACCCACAGAGCTCTGCCCGGCCAGCACGGCTGGACAGGAGGCTGAGGCTCCTGGTTCTCCCCCAGCAGCCCGGGGCTGAGCTGGGAAACATCCTCCTGCCTTTCTTTCTGTCCTTCACAGGAAGGAGGGTGAGAAGCTGGGGAGTGATCCTGGGCTTCTGGGAAGGAAGAGGCATTTCTGTGCCACACTCTGAAGCAGGATGGTCTTCCAACTTCTCAGGGCCCAGGTGTGTTTTTTATAAGAAATACAGACTTTTCCATCCTCTCCATGCACTTTCATAGATTTAGAAGCTGTTTAAAAGGGAGCCAGCCCTGGTATTGTGGACAGCCCTGGCATAAAGCCAGAGCCCTGAGTGAGCTGATGCCTCTGGACTGCTCTGAGCGGGCTCACCTGGGACCCTGCCCCACACACCCAGCTGCCCATGGGCTCAGGAACTCCATTTAAGCGCAGACCTGGGTGTTTGCTCCTGGCATAGGCCCTGCTGCAAACTTGCTTGTCTCCACCCTTGCCTTTCTCGTGGGTAGGTCTGGAACACTGGTTGTGTTTAGCCTGTCTTTGCCCCATCTTCTGAGGGGTCTCTTGTGATGGGCCTCGGACTGCTCCAGCCCCTCCTTGTTTCAGGGGCTGCTGGTGGAGCCCGTTGCCAGCACTGGGTGGGCTCTGTGGTGCTGAGGGGCTGTGCCGTGGTTGGTGAGGGCGCTGCTTGCGCTGGGATCATCCTTGGCTCTCAGTTCATCCCACCTTGGACAGCAGTGGAGCTTCCTGCTGTGTGGTACAGATGCGACCTCACTGGAATGACCCTGCTGTGTGTGACTTGCTGGTTGTCAGCCTGAGGGCTTTCCACTACTTTGAAATTCATGGATGAAAAGCGTAATCCAGGTGGGACATGCTCTGAAAGCAACTAAATGTAAAGCTTGGGTGTGAAGCGAATTCCGAGCTGGACATCCAAGCATAAAATCATGGAATGGTTTGGGTTGGAAGGGATCTCAAAAATCATCCCATTCTGTTCCACCTCTGCCATGGGCATGGACACCTTCCACCAGCCCAGGGTGCTCCAAGCCCTGTCCAACCTGGCTTTGGACACTTGCAGGGATGGGGCAGCCACAGCTTCTCTGGGCACCCTGTGCCAAGGCCTCCCCACCCTCACAGGGAGGAATTCCTTCCTAATATCCAATCCAAGTATCTCTTATTTAGTTTAAAATATGGAGAGTGACCTGACCTCTCCCGTGGACGTGTCTTTACTTGTGCTTTCATGATCCAGCTGTTTTTTGTGAATGCATCACGCAAAATGTGACGCTTCCGGTGACATCCCATGGGGAGCAGAGGCCATTTGAGTTCCATGGCGTTGTCTGGAGAAGGATGAAGGGAATGATGTGCTGGTTTTTAAGAGCTTACATGGATTTGGTGGGTGCGGAGCAGGCAAGTAATAGAAATCACAGAACTTGTTTCAGCCACAGAGGAAAAAATGTCCTGAAAAGATTCTGTAGCTTATCAGGGTGCTGGGAATGTGCATTCACCTGCTTGGCTCTCGGGATAGTGGGAGGCACAATTTCCCTGAATGACGGCAGTACACGCTACATGGAAGACAAAATGCTTCCATGCTTTCCATGCTATAACTGGAGTTTTGGTTGACTTCATCTGAATCAGTTCTCTGGGCTCTTTTTGCCTGTTATAATTTGCTCAAGCCCTTGGAATACACAAGAGAACTCCCTAAGTTACACGGGTCTCATGACCCACAACAAAATGCTTTCAGTGCATCGGGTCTGCCATGCTGCGGCAATCACAGGTGGTGTTCCTTACCTTCTCCAGGTGTCCTGACAGTCCTCTCCAGCTCAGCCCCTGCATCACCTTGGTGTGATGTGCACCAGCTCTTTCATGCCCTTGTCTGGGTGTGGGGGTGGCTGCGAGCTCTGTGCTGGGAGCAGGAGGGGGCAGTGGGATGTGAATTCTCTCCCAAACCCTCTGTGAGGCAGAACCGTGCAGAGCTGAGAGCTCAGGGCACAGGAGGGGGCCTTCATCAGCCTGAGGAGACTGGATTAGCTCCTGGAGATGCTTAGGGGGTCATTCAGCTCTCCTGCTGCTGCTTCATAAATATGTTCCTGGTGGTAAATCCAGGGAATTGTCATGATGGCAGGAGTGGAGCTCAGCTTGATCAGTTCCTAAGCCTGGTTGCTGAATTCCTGTGTTTTCCTAAACCTGTAAGGGCTGGAATTGCTCATGGCACTTCTGAGTTGAAGACCTGCCCAACACCTGGGCAGCTGTGCATGAAAATCACCTTCTGTCCCTGGAAGAAAGGAATATCAGGGTTATCTTTGGGACCTAATCCTCAGGATCGACTCCTTGTAATATTGGCACCAGGGAAGGAGGTTGAGTCACAGATCCTACAGCTCTGTGAGAGACCAACAGACAGAGACCCACAGAGACTGGAAACCCCTCCAAGATCACTGAGCCCAACCATCGCCTCTGGCAAAGAAAATTGGGCTTGCTTGAAGCTCCACGATGCCTCAGTCCAGAGTCTTGTCAACATATTCTAGGAACCTACCTCCAAAACTCAGGCATCTGGGTGCTGAAGGGTGGAAATGGGTGCTGAAATGCAGAGGTTGGATTTGGGAGAAAAGGAGATGTTTTTCCTCATGAAGAAGGCTGGTATCTGAAGGGAGAGGAGCACCTTGGAAAGTAAATCCACAGGGCAAGTGGGAGAACAGCTGAGATGGAGCTGCAGGGTCTGAGGCCGTGCTCCTGGCACACAGGAATGGCTGCACATTCCTTCTCCAGCTCCTCAACTCCTAGGTCCCGTGTGATGAGCAGAGATCTCCGAGGTGATTGATTCCAGTCCCTCCTGCTCAACTGCAGATGGATCCCAGAGGCCACCGTGGCCTCTCTCATGTCCTCAGACTTATTTCCAATACCTGCAGCAAATCTGTGATGCCCTGAGGTCTCTGTGCACTGATGGTGACAGCCTGAGATTCTGGCTTTGCCCCCAGAGCTGATCCCGACTTGGAGGTGACCAGGGAGGGGTTTTATGAGTAAAAATGAAATAGGCTGGTGCAATCAGTTCTGAGAAATACTAACTGTGACCCAGAGGTAGGGGAGGCTCGTGTGGCAGCTCTGCCAAGGTCATGAGACTCACCCCATGCCAGCACCTCCCTGCCAATAACACCATAACAGAACCACTCTCAGTAAGAAAAACGTGGCATTTGAGGCAGCTTCACTTCTGGCAGAGCAGAGGTGTTTTTTATTCCACAGGGGGAGAAATTTATATGCAAAATGATGGATACAATTGACTCCCTGCCTTCAGGCATGTAGGGGAAGAGCTAAAAGAGGTTGAGAATGCAGAGGGACGAAGGTGCGGAGAGCTGTGGCCAAAGTGAGACAGCACTGCCAGGAGTGGGTTTACAACACCTTTGTATCCCAAAGGCAGGGGAATTTGGGATCTCTGCTGATGCAAGGAGACTCTAGGAAGGGAGCAGATTGGCAATGGAGAGCAGGATTTGTTCCTTTGTGTGTATTTAAGCTGGCTCTGATGGCCCTGGATGGTCATCCCAGGTTCGTGCTGGGTCTTCTGGATAAATTTGTGGGCTACGTTTGTGAGCTGCTGTTCTGCTGAGCCAGACGTGAGGGGATGGCCTCAACTAGATCCCAGTAATATTCTGAGTGTCCCTCAAATCCCTTTTGTCTTGGACCATAAAGGGGAAAATGCAATGTGTTCCCTGGAAAAGCCTTGCTGTGCCAGCCCTGTCCCTGACCCCACTCTTTGTATGCAGAACTTGCTGCTGGGAGTCCTTAATGTCTGTGCTGCTTCATCTTCCAGGGGTTTGGATCTGGCACGAGGGGCGTGAGCCATTTCCTGAGAGCCTCAAGCATTTGGGCAGCATTTCCATCCTCTGGCTGCCAAGGTTTTCCTCCTGCCTGGGGAAGCAGCGGGAGCACTCTGGAAATGACGGAGACGGGAACACTGCGGTTTGGAAGCAGCAGCACCGAGGGAAGAAACTGTCCTTCCCTTCATCCACAGAGTCAGTCCTTGATCACCTCCTGTTCTTCATCTGCTGGGGAAGGCAGGGAGCAGGGAGGGAAATCTCATTAAAGACCTTGCTGTTGGGAATGGCTGGATAGCTCATTAGAGTGGGCAAAATGACTCGTTTCCTCTGTGCAGGTTTTTTTTTTCCCAGGAACTCCGTGGAGGGAAGGAGTTCATTTAAAAACAAATATTCGCAGCAGCGTGCCTGCAGGACATGCTGCTCCAGCACGGGATTCAATCCCAGCACCCAGGGAAGAGCTCGGCGCTCGTTTCCGAAAGGAAAACCTCATTCGGCGCATTTGGCTTTTTTTTTTTCGGGTGCCGCTTGATTTGCCGTGTCCCAAATCGCAGGGATGGGCCTCCCGTGCTGGAAATCGTGGGAAGCAAGAGGAGGGAGAGGTGGAGTGGGTGGGGGGGTGACCATCCTTTCCCAGCAGCCCACCCCACGCCCCAGCGCTCGCTCGCACACGCGGCCGCTGCCGTCGCGCCGTGCTCCTGCCAAGAGAAACTTGGGAAGGGGGGAGAGAGCCAGGCAGAGACAGCAAGCACACTTATCAAGTGGCTTGGACCGTAGCCGATTTGAAATATTACTAACCTTGCATTTTCAAATTTGATGCACAACAACCAAGATGCTAATACTTTCCTTAGTTTAGAAAAAAAAATCCTTTCACCCATCTCTTCTAGCCGAAGATTAGGAGAGAAGCTTTAAGAAGATTTAAAAAAAAAAAAAAATCAACTTCTGAGCAGCGGAAAAAATGGTTTGTGATTCAGGGGCTCCGGGCAATTCATCATGGAAATTGGGTTTCTTAGCCGACATCATGTGAATCCTTTCGGCCCTGTCAACTTTTTAATACATTACATTGAGAATGTAAATCGTGTTGGTGAGGGGGAAAGAAGAGGGGGAAAAAAAAAAAAAAAGAGAGAGGAAAAAAGAGAGCTGCTTCATTTTGGGTTTAGAGGGGAGGCAGCTTGAGGCCTGTAATTCATATTAACTAAATAATAATACTAAAAAAAAACCCCCTCTCTAAATCTACAGATATGGATATACACCTAGGGAGGGAGGGGGAAGGGAAGTGAACAAGACAGCCCAAAACTGAAACCATTTTATCCTTTTGAAGGGTGAGTATTTGAGAGGGGGTTTGTTATGGATTTATTTTTATTTTCTTTATTTTTTTTTCTATTTGGGTTTATTTTATCCCTTTCTCAGCTTGAGCTCGTTCTTCCATCAAAGAGAAGGGCAAAATGAATGTTTTGGAGGTGGAGGAAGATGGAGGAAAGAGAAAAGGGAAAAGCTGCAGTAACGTCTGGGATCTTTTTGGAGTTTGGTGGATTTTTTTTTTTTTTTCCTCACATCCAGGTGATTTGGATTAACTCTTTCATGGGCGGTGGAAGCTCACGCTAATTTTTTGGACATTTTAGAGGGCATGAAAATAAAACTCTGGATGGGGAGTAGCAGGTAGTGCTGTGAGATCCCTGAGCCTGGGCTTCATGGAATTGCAAACCCGAACCTCTCGGTGCATTTACTCCCTGAAAATGTCCTTTGGGAGGTTCACTGGGAGCTAAATGGAGCACAAAGGCTCCACATAAACCCCTGGATAGGGCTTAGCTGCTGCATGGGCTCCCAGCTGGCTGGGAGGTGGGGAAGCCTCACCAGGCATGTTCTCGTTAGAGCTGGTGGCTTCTCCTGTGCCTTGAAATGCTCCTGGCATTAGACAAGTGGGATTGATCATCGAGGAGAGGCAGGGAAAACAGAGTCTCTGGCCTTGTGGGGGAAAAGGCCTCTATTTTTTTCTCATTGGATGGTGGTAGGTGGAGATTGAGACTTATTTAAGACCTGCCATAAAATAATTCAGGGCGCAAGGGACGTCTGTGGGGCTGTCTGTGGGTGTCCTGCTCAGAGCTGGCCAGGCTTCTGCATCCCAAACCTCTCTGCTCAAGGGCAGCTCGGGAAGAAGGCAGGGAAAGAGGTGGAAGGATGTGTCAGGAGGGATTATAACAAACAGGACAAAGAATTGATTGGTTTCAACACAAATTATCAGCATCAACGTAATCGTATGAGAATGGAGTTACGAAGAAGGCTCCTTCAGCACCCGCAGAGAGGAAAAATGGCTGCAAATGGGAATTGTAGCTGGGGCACATCTAGAAAAATCAGGGAGTTGAGCTTGTTTGGGCTGCCAAGACTTCTTGGAAGGCACCTGAACAGGGTAAAGCCCTCTCAGAAAAGCCAGATGGACGCTCCCCCTCTGGAATGCTGCAGCCAGTTTTGGATGTCTGCCACAGGCAGAGGGTGGTGGGGAATGGAAAGGGCTGGAGCCCAAGGGCCGAACTCCTGGCTGGGGGATCTGAGCGTGGCTTCGAGCGGGTAACACGACGTGCTTTCGCCAGCAGTGTCTGCTCTGCAAGGCGACACCCAAGCGGAGTGTTGGAGGTGTCACCAGTGTGGCACACAGGCCTGGGGGTGTTCTCCCGTGGGCTTGGGTGGGTCCAGCACACAAGAGATCTGTCACCAAACTGCTATGTGGGGAGGCAGCCCCTTGAGAAATGGTCCTTAGTGGCTATATGGGGGGCTAATCAGGCGAGTCCAACTCTTCCCAGCTGCCCACATCCAACACTTCATCCCCCTCCCTTTTTTTTTTCCAGCTGTATCAGGAAGGACCAAGCACTTCCCACCTCTCCCATGGGACAACTGGTTTATCACTGGTGCCTTCCTTGCTTGGCATCTGTGAAAGTCCTGAAAGAATGATGTAAAGCTGGAGGTGTTCCCTTTACTTGTGCCTTATTAACTGCAGTTTAACTATTTAAATAGTGTTGTAAAAGCAAATATAAACCCTGAATGCTTCTGTTAGAGTTTAATAATCCTGAGTTTTATTCCTCCTTTGACTGCTGGAGTTGGGTGCTGCTCCTCACTCCATGCTGACAGCAAACACCGATCTTGCCACTTTTCCTGGAGATATTTGCAGGTGAATTTGTGGACACACTCACGTGGACGATGCAGTTATGCAAATCAAGGGGGTTGATATTAATAATGCACAAGGAAGAGGTTGGGTGTTATTTTTATGCATGGGAATATTCCTGTGTGCGACTTTGAATTCCACAGTAAAGCAGTTGATGTCATCGATGTATTATTTAGTCTGAAGCTGGGTACAGCATTTCCAGGGGGCTTTTTGGGCCTGGTGTCCTTCAGAAATAATGAATTTCCCTTTTTTTCTGCTTCCAGGCCTGTACTTCTGCACAGCTGCAGTTGGAAAACAGCCCTTCTCCTATCTTGTTTCCATTTAAGCATTGCACCCATGGCCAGAACTTAATCCTGGATGGTTCCAGCTCTTGTCAAGAACCTGGTCTGCTCCAAGTTTAAAAGGTTCTGGAAGGGTGAAACCAACACTCTGTGGGAGTAGACTCCAAAATACTGGAGTTCATTCATATGATGATGTCCAAAGACTTTTGAACCCGCTTCCCTGTGAGAATGGGGAGGCCCTGGCACAGGGTGCCCAGAGAAGCTGTGGCTGCCCCTGGATCCCTGGAAGTGTCCAAGGCCAGGTTGGACGGGGCTTGGAGCAGCCTGGGACAGTGGAAGGTGTCCCTGCCCATGGCAGGGGATGGCATGAGATGAGCTTTAAGGTCCCTTCCAGCCCAAACCATTCTAGGATGGAAATTTCATTGATGGGGTCACCTCTGAGGGTCTGAAGGAAGGATTTTCCGCCTCCCCTTGTGGGTCAGGAGAGACAAATCTCAGGCAATGAGAGACCCTTATCAGCTGATGAAGGTGGTGCAGGAAATTCCCTGCTCAAGCTCAGACACATCATCCCCTCATCCTGCACAACCTAGGTGCCTCCAACCTCAACACCTGCAATCCTACAGGAATCTCCCTCAAGGGGAGCTTCCAGAGCCTTTGCTTTCTCACAGACGAACGCGCACATTCCCAAGTCCTTCTAGGAAAGCCTTAGGCAGGTTACTCGGCTTTTTTTTCCCCTCTGGTGCTTCAATCCTCAACTGCCACTTGCTGGGATGGTGGGAATGAGTTGTTGAGGCTGTCAGGGCTGTGCAGCACATAATGAAGTGCACACACGTACATCTATACATTCATACGTGGGCAGGCTTATGTTGCAGTGCTGTAATACGGCTTAATTAGGACATCGCTCAGGCATCTGGGACTATGCCTAAGCTGGAGGGTTTTTTTTTATTTTGGTTTTCTCATTTAGGTTTTAGTCAGATTCCCAAGTGAAATAAACAAAAGGCTAATTGCTTTTGGATTTTAATTACCACTGCAATACCTGGGTTTATTGTAGGAATTGTGTTTTATAGGTGGTGAAAGGATACCGCCAGCGAGTGACAGATTCTCAGCTGACAACAGTGCTGTTCAAACCAAAGGAATTCTTTGCAGTGGGATCCAAAGGACAGCACATTCATTTGCTAAACTCCTAATTTTTTTTGTTGTGGAATGTAACTTCAAGACTTGGCTGACTTTTAAACATGATATAATTAAGCACGCCTGAAAATGCATTTAGAAAAAAAAAAAAAGAGAGACAAAAGTAGAAGTGCTTTATAATCCACAGTGTTAAGTCTCTTCAACGTTCCTTGGATAGTTATGCTGCTGCTTTAGTCGGGGTGACACAGCACAGTCCTAATACATAATCCCAAGTGACTCCTCACACAGTGACTCACACAGTTACCAGAGCTGGTTGGTTCCTATCTGGTTATCTTTAATACCTTGATCCGTACACATCCTGTAAGCTTTGCCAGGTGGGTTATTCCGCCGATTTTCCAAGACCACAAAATAGGCAAATCCTCATTCTGCATCTATTTATTAATCCTAAAAGTATTTGACATATTTTTTTTTTCCTACCCAGCTGTATTTTCTTGTCCACGATGTCCTGATTGAACAATTGCAGAAGAAAAAAATCCTTCCTTGAACTGCTCCTAAACTTTTTTTTTTGGACAAGTTGAAAACTCCAGATTTCCATTTTCATTGGTGGGCAAAGGAAATAGCAGCAGTGAGATAATGTATTTCAAGTGTATTTATTCCAAATATGTCTATTTGGGGGTAATATTGAGTCTTACATAAATTTTTATAGAACAAGCCTTGCACTTCTCTAAAAACAGGGAAACTCACCTGAACAACTTTGAGCTTTGTCCTTCAGAGTGAGAAGAAATAAGAGGTGAAGAAGTGAATTCATAGCCGAATGAACCATCAAACCCTGAGAGCCCTTGGGCAGAAGCAGAGTGTGGACTTGATAGGCATCCTGATTTTTTTGAACCTGTGGGCAGGGGGTTTGTGGAAGGACAAAGCATCTTCTGTGTTGAGACCTCTTTGGACGTGTCCCCACAGGTAAGTTAATTATAATTTTGGAAGGATTTAAGGTTCATCTGTTGGGAATTCAGGGAAAGGGCCGTACAGATTTGAAACATGGTGGTTGCCTTTCAGCAGAAGTCTAAAAGAAAGTCTTGCAAACCAAATTTTCTCAGAAACCATGGGATGTAGCAATCAAAATTAAACTGTGTTTCTTTGGAGGTCCTGTGCTGAAAGTCTAATGACTCATTGAATTACTCGTTTTGGTTGGAAGGGCTCTTAAGGCCATCCCATTCCACCCCCTCCCACGGCCAGGGACACCTTCCACCGTCCCAGGGTGCTCCAAGCCCTGTCCAGCCTGGCCTTGGGACACTTCCAGGGATCCAGGGGCAGCCACAGCTTCTCTGGGCACCCTGTGCCAGGGCCTGCCCACCCTCACAGGGAAGAATTTCTTCCCCATATCCCATCTGTCCCTGCCCTCTGGCAGTGTGCAGCCATTCCCCCTTGTCCTGTCACTCCAGGCCCTTAGAAATATTCTCTCTCCATGTTTCTTGTCGGCTCCTTCAGGCACTGGAAGGCCACAATTAGGTCATCCTGAAGCTTCTCTTCTCCAGGCGGAACAATCCCAACTCTCCCAGCCTTTCACCTCGTTTCATTTCAAGACTGGAGATGAGAGCACACTTGGGCCTGTTCAAAGAAGGGTTTGCTCACACCATTGTGCAGCTCCAGCTGGTGCCTTTCTCTCTCAGCTCAGGGTTTTAACTCTTTGAGAGGGCTGTAGAAATCTCCTCGTCTTTGTTGCCTTGACTGTTTGTCCCAGAAAAGGGACAATCCCTGGTTGTCCCAGTATTTTGGGTTAGGCCCCCACATCAGAAGGAATTTCTGCATGGAAAAGCTTGTCAGGTGTTGGCAGAGGCTGCCCAGGGAGTGGTGGTGTCCCCAGTCCTGGAAGTGTCCAAGGAATGCCTGGATGTGACACAGTGCTCTGGACTGGTGGCAAGGTGGGGATCAGGCACAGGTTGGACTTGAGGGTCTTGGGAACCTTTTCCAAACTCAGTGATCCTGTGGCGGGAAAGGAAGGGTTTGCACTTTGCTGGGATTATTAAAACCGAGTGGGATTTACAATTATTGCTCCATTTTTATACTGGGTACATGACCCAAAGCCTTGGTTGGTCTCGGCTCTGCTGTGTCAGGAGCGGGATGTTTCTCTCCATCTCTTCTCCCTCGTGCCTCCCAGTGCTCCCAGCAATGGTGCTGTGTCCCATCAGGAACCATGGTGGAATTCACTAATTCCCAAATGATGCTGCAATTACCACGCGGTGAGGCTTATTCTTTTGGGAAAATGGCTCTTTTATGACATCAGGTTCTGGATTCTCTCTGACCAAGGGAAATGCGAGAGCTGGCGCAGTTTGTGTCAAGTGGATGAACTCTGAGACTAAAAGACCCTTGAGATGACCCTTGAGGTGAAGAGTCTTCATCAGGAATGATTGGAGTGGGATGTTCTGGGGCTACTTGGTGAATCGAGAGGGGAAAACAGTGACTGTGTTAGTGCTGCTCAGTTAAATCACACCGGAACAGAGAGTGGAATTTCGGGGGTTAAGGACAAAATAGAACACCAATTGTTTTAATACATTAGGGAGAGAAGTTGTTTTTTGTTGAGCATTTACCTCGACAAGGATGGAGCTTGTTCTGAGGCAGAATTGGAAGAAATTTTGAGCTGTTGAAAACTTCACTAAACCGAGTGTTCCAGCTTTTAGGAGAGCTTAAGTGAAGGCTAAAAGGATCTAAGTTTTATTTGGCAAGACAAAGATTGTTGCTATCAATAGAGATGCAATGCATTTACAGTGTACTTATACTGGCAATGTATGGGCTGGTAGGGGCCAGTGAGACTAATCCAAATTATATCTCAAAGCCTTTTCATATTCCTGCACGGAACTTTTAACAAAAAGGAAACATTGCTATGGGGAAAAAGGGTCTCCCCTAAAAACCCTTTGGTGAAATCATCTTGTAATTTAGAGAAAGAGAAAATATTTGAATGGGAAGGCTGGGACCTGCTGGGTTACTGCTGTGGGCCTTTCTGGTTGGAGAGAAAAAAAAGGGTTTATAGAATTCATCTAGGCGGTATGAATTGGTAAAATGTACTGATGGATCCAAAATGACCCAAATCAAACAATGCACTTTTCAACGCCATCAAATGCAAGATCAAATAGCAAGAAAGATTAGGAAGCACTGATGGGCTCCAGGAGGTCTTAATTTAGATATATCTATCTAAAAGGAGGCAGTGAATTTGAGGGGATTTTTGAATTTGAAGGGATTTTTTGTGTCCTTCCTTTTGCTGTCCCCAGACACAGAGGGTTTTGTGACACCTGGAGCAAATAAGGGATATTATCTCCACTAATGGAGCTGGGATGATGGGAGGCAGGACTCAGATGTGGGCCTCACACACTATGAGGGGGCACAAGCGCATCAAAAGCTGTGGGTTCAGCGAACACCTGCAAGTGAGATGGAGTCAGGAGACCACGAGGAAGCTCTAGAGGGTAATTTGACTGTGGTATCTCAATGTCAACACCTGCACCAGGTACTAGAGGGATCTCTGCTCTAACAGACCCAGCACTTCCTACTGAACTCTTAGAACAGAGATCTCCTAATGGAGCTCCTAATGGGAGCACTTGGTTGGGCTGAAGTGTGATAAATTCCCAAGGAAAATAAGATGCTGACAGTGAGAGCCATTAACTGCTGGAGCAGCCTCTCCTGAATCCCTCAGGAGCGTTGGCCTCCTAATTCACAATGAAAGGGCTCTCTGGAAGGTTCCCTCCCATTCAGCCACTGCCATGGAGCAGGCTCCAAGCGTCTGAAGGAAGTGGAAATCCTTCTACTGCCACACTCAGGAGTTGAAACTCTGTGATCCTCGTGGCCACCACGGCCTTCTGCAGGCTCGGCCCCCACTCACTCCAGGTAATGCAATCAGGCACAACCCCCCTCTCCTCCTCACCAACGCCTTTGGCACAGCTGCTTCCCTGGAACCGGGAAGGAAAACCTCATGGAGCTGCTGTGATTTAATGCAAACGGATTTCCCAGATCCTGGACCCACCAGATTTCCCTGGTACAAGATGCCCCCGTTGCATTTTAAAATAGGTGTGACACGAGTGGGCTGTAATGCCTGGCTGGCCCTGGGAGTGTGAGCACCCTGGGTTCCTCACTGGGACTGGAAACTTGTCTCCAGCCAGGAGAAGACACATCCAGCCATGGGAAGTCTCACTCTTCCAACACCACTTTTACCCTCCCTGTGCCTCAGCCTGGCTTTGAGACAAGTGTTTTAAGTTTCTTTTCTAAAACTGGAGGGGTTTCCTGCCTTTGGGGTGAATTCTGCTGAAGATAACAAAATCAGATTTCACGTTCCGACCTTAATCCATCGGTCTCTTCCTGGCAGCTGGAGCAGGCTGTATCCAGGAGCTGGCAAAACAAAACAGGCACAAGGTGTGAAAGATGCTAAGAATGAGGTGTCTATATACGATAACAACTTGTTAGTACTTTCTTTACAATTATTTCATGCCCATTTGCCCTCACTCGTCTCCTCTTATACATTTATTTTGCTTTTTCTCTTCCTGCTTCTCTCTCCCAGTCTTGTTTTCCCTTCTCTCTAGTCTGTCTTGCATGTATCAGCCTTTCCTGCCACAAATCAACCCTATTAGAAGCTCCAAAGGGATTCTTTCCAATGGCCTCCCTTTGTGAACTCTGCCTTTTTTTTCTTTTTAATCTGCAGTGTTCCACATTACATTGCCATTGATTTAATAGACCACCATGAATTTTACTGCCTGTCAAACAACAGCACAATTATTTTGAATTCTATTGTGGCAGAGCTTGACACCCAGCTCTGGATCACCTTACACTTTTCACCCTTGCTAAGAGTGCACTTGAAAATCTAGGATAATGCTCTGTGTGATTCCAGGATGGTGTTTTGTGGCATTGTTTCAACTCAGCATTTCAGGGATTGAATGATTTGGCCGCTGATGGATAAAGACTCCCACTTACCTTAATCTGGAAATGACGCATGGAATGTGGAAGTTATTACAGGGTGTTAAAAGCCCAAACCAATTCCCTTCTTCCCTGCTCCCAGCCCTGGATAAATGAGATGGGAAGAAGACACATTGTAACGGTTGGCTCACTGGTCATGGGCTGATCCCAAAAGCTTCCCAAGCAGGATGCTGAGTCCTCTCTTGCTGGGCATTAGGGTTAGGGTTAGGGTTAGGGTTAGGGTTAGGGTTAGGGTTAGGGTTAGGGTTAGGGTTTGGGTTTGGGTTGCTCTGTGTGGAAAGGGGCTGGATCCGTGTGCCTGGAGGCACATTCCCCACGGAGAGGCAAAAAGTGTTGAGTACTTTGAGAGCTGATGCTGGCACTCACCAGTGTGCAGCAGATTTCTTACATGGAACGAGTGAATTACAGCTATATCCAAATAAAGAAATGCTTGGTTCATTCAGGATGAATCAGCCCTTTGCACCCCTGTTTAAAGAGCTCTTTCTATCATCTTGCATGCCCAGGGTAAATTGTTTCCCCAGTCACGGGGATAACAGGTTGGGTCCATGTTGTCCCAGTGGCTGCACATGCAGAAGAGCTCCAACTCTGAATATATTAAGGAATTATATCCTGTGAAAATATTCAGGAATAGAAACAGGTTTATTGGTGAAAGTTTGGACTCATAAGAATGAATGACTTACTGAGGGCAAAAGTGAGTCTGAGTTGCGCCTGCGACCTGTTTACGCTGTCTTAAAGTTTTATTCCAAGATGCTTTCCTATCCCTGCTGAACATGGTCCTCCCCACAAAGAAATGTTCTCCTCGGGGTCTGAGGCAGATGGATTTGGATTGTGAGTGATCACAGAAGGCTGTTTTGATAATCCAGATGGATTATGGGCTTTTCCTTCTCCAGAACTTCCCTGTTCCCAGGAGAGCTCCTGGCTGTGTCAAGGGTGTGATGTCAGTGTGTGGAGATGCTCTTCCTTGCCCACCCCTGAGTCAGGGCTTTGGGGGAGCCTTGCTCCCCCTGTTCTCTGCAGTGGAGAAGGTTTATTGTCTCCTCTCAGGGAGCTGGTCGATGATACACACATCTCGCTGGTCTCTGTCACACACAGGGCTTGAATTTGTCCCGTTATGGACAAAATTTGTCCTATTTTTGGCTCAGGGTGGGAAATTCATGGGCTGCATAAATCTCCCAGGGAACTCGTGCAAGATGTGGTGGCTCTGCAGTGCATATGCTAGGAACCTGGCAGAGCAGACAGGTCTCTGTGCTTTATGGCCTGGGCAGAAGTAGGATTGAGCCCAGGTCCCAAAATTTTAAAGTTTAGAAGGACCAGTGCCCTCCTTCCCCAGCATTGTGACAAATATGCCTTGTGATCCATTGTGGAGATCCCAGTCAGCCAGAATAATTAGGTGGCAACTCAATTTATTGCCTGCAGCCCTCTAAAGCTAGGAAGTGCTCTTTCAGCCCTCAGCCGGTATTTAATCAACGTATCATAACTTTTATTAAGCTAAATGCAATGCTCCTAAGATACTAAATTTAAAGTGTGCCTGAAAACCAGGGCCGTTTTTGTTTGATTTACATATCACAGCATCATGCAAAGAGGGCCCAGGGTGACAAGGAGCCTGCATTACAGGCTCAGGAGGCTCCAGAGAATTTTGTCCTGCTCTGACACCTCTGACACATCACCAGGCACCAGGATGGTGGGAGTGGGGTCGGAACCTTTGAGGTTCTTAATTATAGATGAAGAAATTGAGTTGCAGTGACAGCGGCTTCACCTCAGCATCAAAGGGCACCTCTGGGTCTTTCCAGAGGTGTCTCCTCCAGGTCCACAGGCAGCGAAAAATGCTCACACCCTTCCCAGGAAGAAGAAAAATGCTGTGTCCACACACTGAGCTCTCCTGGGCATCCCATGACACCTCCCTGGGAACATTGCCCAGGGCCATGGTGGAGTTCCCATCCCCGGAGGGATTGAAAAGCCGTGTGGATGTGGCACCTGGGGACGCAGGTCAGTGGGGCCTTGGCAGTGCTGGGGGAATGGCTGGACTCTGATCCTGGATGTGTTTTCCAGCCTAAAAAATTCTGTGATTTGGACACCTCCTTTGCCCTCCCACATCCTGGTCCAGTCTCCCCAGTGCTCCTCAAAGAGGACTCCACCCCTCAGTCCCCTGCACCTGCACATGAGCAGAGAAGCTCTGCTTGTACCCCCCCTCCTGAGCTGCCTTTGCCACCTTCTGAGCTGGGCAGTTCCAGAGGCATCCAGGTTCAAATGCCCAGGACAGGTGGTTGCAGGTTGGCTTGGCCAATTTGTGCCCAAATCACACCTGTTCCTGCCTTGGCCAAAAAAATCCCCTCTGTAACTGGTGCCACAAACTTGCCTGGGCTGAACGGTGGGACACCCGTGCCCAGCTGGGATGGATGAGGAGGGTGAGGCAGTGAGAATCACACCATCCTTTCCTACTGTACAAGATTCCCAGGAGGCTTGCCAGGAACTGTAAAACTTTGGCAAGTGTTGGAGACTGGCTTAAAGTGCTAAAGACAATATTTAAACCCCATGGAAATCTTAAAACAAGGGTGTTATTAAAGTGGAATTAAGGACAAAGGAGTTGCTAATATCTACAAGAAAAGGGAGAATTAAGAATGTTTGGGTTTAAAATAGTATTAGGATATTAGCTGAAACCTAGAAATAAGGTTTATCTGTAAAACATTGTCTCTGAGAAGGTTTCAATTCATGGAAGAGATAATAACTTGCTTTCAAACATCTCATAACACATTCCCTTGTGCCAGGGCCATCCAGGAGCTGGGAGGGCAGGGTGCTGTGTGTTAGTCTAAATTATAAGAGCCACTCAAATGGCAAGGGACAGGATTAAATCCCAGCATAAATACCCTTTGGAAAGAATACGAATCCTCATGCCTCAAGGGAAAAGACAAATTCAAGCGAGAATAGGAAACTTTTGAAAGGAAAAGCTCCATTTTGAACAGGAAATTGTTAACCGTGGTAAAACTTTGTTATTGCCTGGCTGGTTTCTAACTAGGGAAGGCACAGAGGAGCTATTTTTTAATCTAGAAAAATAAGGATTTTCAAAGCATAGTCTTTCCTACTCACTATGTTCTGAATGTGAGTTAGTTATGAATGTTTTTGCAGTTATCAAAGACTTTATTTATTTATTAAGATCGATGTAGTGGTAAAATTAGGAACTTGAGCAGGACAGAGTTGTATTCTAGGCTTGCCTGGAGGCTGATGGCCTCACACCCAGGTCTGGCCCTTGGCCATAATTTGGTTTGGAAGGCACAAAAGCTGTTGGTCCCAGGACGTTGCCATGGCCAGCAGGGCAAGAGAAGGGATATTTCTTCAACAGTGGGAGGACACATCTGGAACACTGTGGGCAGTTTGGGGACCCCAGTACAAAAGATGCTGCCAAACTGGAGCAAGACCAGTGAAGTCCAATAAAATGGTTGGAGAAGAAGACAAATCCAGTGGGTTGGAGCCCAGGACACATGGAAGGTGCTGGGACATGGACAGAGGGCTGGGAGGATTTAAATCGTTGGAGATATTCACCATTTGGCATTTCCTCTTTGAGGTTCATAGAGTCCCAGAATGGTTTGAGTTGGAAGGGACCTTAAAGCCCATCCATTTCCACCCCCTGCCATGGGCAGGGACACCTTCCACTAGCCCAGGCTGCTCCAAGCCCTGTCCAACCTGGCCTTGGACGCTTCCAGGGATGGGGCAGCCACAGCTTCTCTGGGCACCCTGTTCCAGGGCCTCACTGCCCTCACAGGGAACAATTTCTCCCCAGTATCTAATCTGCAGCTACCTCATTTGGGTTCCTCCAGATGGAACCTCCTCCAGCTCCAACCTGCCTTCAGTGCCTCACATGGCTCTGTGCACTGCGGTCTTCAGGCTGAGGTTGCTGAGGTGGCTGGTGGAGACCCAGCTGGACCAGGGCCGCCAGAATCAGCAGAGCTGGATTCCAGTGTGCGGTGCTCCATGAATCAGGAGACACCTGGCAGCTGGAAAAGTGGCGAAGAGCCAGACAGGGACAGGTTCAGCTCTCAGCCAGAGCCTTCCAGTGGGAGAATGTTTGTCACGTGCAGAAAGCAGCAAAGTTTGGGTGGAGCTGTTGGAATTTGCGTACGTGCAGAAAATTTTTTGCATCTGAAGCTGCCCGGCTCCACTGGAAGCTGTGGAGCAGAGAGAAACTGGGTTGTTTATCTTCTCTGAATCCATTGCAGACTCCAGGAAGATTCAAGAGACTTTCTTGCTGGTTGTCCATGGGGACTAAGGCATCACCTTATATATAAAGATAGTTCTCCCTCTGCCTGGGGCGGGTTAGAGATGGAAGGGAACCAAAGCATCCTTGAGACTTGTCTAAAATACCCAATGGAGCAGCTCCCTGTGGCTCAGGCAGAAGGTCTGGAGGCAAACAGGCAGTGCAAGGTCATTCCTGCATCCCGTGGCTGTCTCCTAGTCAGGTGGAAGTTGAGTATCACTGGCAAATGCTCTTGTCATTAAATATATCCTTTAGCACACAGATGATTCCTAAACTAAGCTATAATTATTGATGGAGCTGGCAGTGGTGCCTACAGTTCAGGTTGCCAAACGTGTCCCCTTAAAAGATTCTCTTTTCCAATGCTAAATCCTTGCCAACATGGAACAGTTCAGGCTGAAATTTTCAGTTGCAGGCCGTTGGCTCGGGCTGGGCTTTGTGTATGTGAATAAGTGTGTGTGTGTGTGTGTGTGTGTGTGTGTGAAGAAGCAGCAGGGAAATAGAGTTTAACCAGATCCAAGAGCGTGGTATGGGGAAAAGGCATTGTTTTATAGTTATTTAAGGGGAAAAAATCCAACATCCACATTGTTGAGAAATCCTGGTGCTTTCATGCTTTGTTTTTATTTTCACAGGGACTTGGAATTTGGCTTTGGGACCGATCTGGGACTTTTAACTCCTTCAAACTCCCTGGTTTTGGCCAAGCCAGATGCCTCTGCAGATGTGCCGAGAAGAGAAGGTTTACCCCAAAGTTTGGAGTTTGTACAGCCCAGGGCTTCAGGAAGGAAGGAAGATTCCTCCTTCCTGGGGCAGGTTGGCAGTCTGATATGTGGTTTGGCCCTGGAATAATGAGAATGCAGAGTGGATTTCCTACACCCGAAGTGTTTCTCACATGATAGGGAGGCAAACACACTGGCTGTGTGGGATGAGGGATTTCTGAGCAGAGGTGGGAGGGGAATACAGAATGGATCATCCGGGGAGATGAATGGGGAAAGGGTGACTGTCTATATAGTGAGGTGTGCAACTCCTTGGAAGGTCTTACAGCTCCCAGTCTGCTCACCCCAACTGGTTGCAGGGCCATTCCATAGCCCTTTGTGCCCACATCTCCTTCCCTGGGATCGGAGGTGGGTTGAGATGAGAATCCTGAGAGTGGGAACTTTTGGGAACCATCATTACAAGCATAATTTTTACCCTGTCTCCAAGGCTGGGGAGACCTTCCCTCTGAATATTTTCTATCCCAAAGCCCATGAAGTCATGCCAAATTTGCTGGGCTGTTTTGGCTGTACTGTCAAGAATTGCTCCCAGCTAGAACACCTGGTTTAGGTGTTTTGGTTTGGTTCAGCCCTGCAAACAAAAGCACCTTGCTGGAAACGGTCGGGTTTTGGGCACTGCAGGATCTGGACGTGGTGCACGTGCAGGTGTAGCAGCTAAAACTTAGAAGAATATCCAGGAGCTGCTGATGGAAGGACCAGTGTTGAGCGTGCTGGGTGAGGCACAGACCCCCTGCAAAAAACTATTTGAATCTCAGTCAGGACCATCGGGTACGTGAAGAGGGGAAATGAAATCAAACTTTATGAGCATTTCTAATTCTTTAGAGCATCCATTTGTCTACACCTCACCTTGTTTATGTGTGCCATCCTACCTATGCTGCTGTGTATCCACAGGGAGATTTATGCTGGTAGGGAGTTGCAGGATGCTTGAGAGTTCCCTGAGGGAACGGTTCCATATGGGGAACACGTTTGGTGTGTGAGTTTGCAGCTCCTTTGGCTCTGATTTGTATCAATTTAAGATCTCCACCTCTATT
>VZRQ01004630.1:1120052-1132552 GCA_013397975.1 Machaerirhynchus nigripectus | reverse complement strand
CTATTTCCCAGGGGGTACTGATGGGATCATGATTATTATTTTTTTTTTTACTGGATGATGGAACATGAAAGAGTCTTGACCCTCTTCATAGATTCAGTTTGTTGGGTGAATAATTCTTCTTGGCTCCAATTAATTTTGACACCGGAGTAAATCTGTCAGCAGTGGAAACATCTGCAGGAGTCGTGATGGAGCCAGGTTTTCAAATGAAGGGTACACCTGCAAGAGGTCCCTGTTGCCTTCAGGATTCCTTTTCCTGTGTGGATCAGCCATGAAATGGGCTGAATGTCCTCCGTAATTTATGGAAGTAAATCCATAATACGGAGTCAAGAAAGGGGTGCACTTAATGCCTCCTTCTCACGTGATGGAAATCAGGGTTTCCTTTCAGTTCTTTGCTGTTATTTGGGCACAATTCCTCTTCTCCTCTTCCCCTGACTGACTTTCCATCTAGTGGGCTTTGTGGTACTGGTTAAAAGGCTGGACTCTGTAACCCTGGAGGTCTTTCCAACCTTAAGGATTCCATGGTTCTACAGCCGTGCTGAAAACCACCACCCACAATGAGGAGATCTTTCATGTATTTTGGGGACTTGAGGGCGTGGCCTTGATCCTGCTGGTGTCAGTGAACACCTTGGCACCACAACATGAGTTTGTGCTTCACTTGGACCCATCTGCAATCCCTAAAAGCAGAAAGTGGAGCTCTGCAACGCCCTTCTTGGTTGGTTACGTGCCAGCTGAAGGTGGGCTTGAGGATCTTAGCTGAGACTTCGTATTTGCCATCATGGAGGTGTAGAACAAAAGTGGACCCACCCTAATCCCACCCTTAGGTCATGTCAGAGTCTTTTACAGCCCCCTGGCTTGTTTCGCCTTTGAAGGCACCAGATTCCCTTTTGTTGGTGGCATTCAGGCCCGATACCATCAGAACTCTGTTCTTTCCATGGTTTCTGTCCCCAAACCCACCCAGCATTTGTGCCCTTGTGCAGACATTGTGTTATGACGGGGCGTCCTTTGTGCACAGCCCCATCAACAGCAGCAGTTTCGGAGCTCTAATCCCAGTAAGTTTTTATGCTCAGCACTGGCTTGATATTTCCTTTGGTCATCCTTGTAGAATTGCTTTCCCCAAACTGTTGTCAACTTGGGTCATTTTGTGTTACTTGTTTGAACTTGTCAAATTTCATTTCAGACATGGGTAGTACTTGACTCATATTTACTTCAAACTCTTCTTCCTGCAGTTCATTGCTTTCATTATTTATAGGTGTTCTTGAAAGCATATCTGCTAAGCTCCTTACCGGGCCTGTATTTCACATTTAATGAGTACTTTTGCAATTTCATTACATTTTTTTCTGAAGTCCAGGTGGCTCATTGTACAACGGGTTTTTCTCTGTGGCTCCTGGTGCTTTATGGTCTCTTTCAACCTTGATTGAATTCTTCCCATAAACATATTCATGAAAATACTCGTGACCTAAAACAATTGCCAGGATTCCAAGTGCAAGCAGAGCTGCTGGTGGGTTTTAGCCCACGGCTCAGATTGTCATCTTGCCAGAGGGCCAGAGCCAAAGTGATCTTGCAAAGTGTAAGACCCGATCTTGGGTCTTACACTCCCAGGTAACCTCAGAATGTTCCAGTGTCAATGCTTCTATGACAGCTCCTCTTTACACCAAACCTTATTCTATTTTCAGTTATCTTGGAGTTGTTCTGGACTACCTGTGAGGTCCAAGAGTCCCAGGGGGAAAGGCCCCAGGGGTGCTCGTGACAGCGGCTGGACACGAGCCCAGGTGTGCCCAGGTGGGCAAGAGGCCAATGGCCCCTGGGCTGTTCCAGCCGTCGTGTGTCCCGCAGGCCCAGGGCAGTGACTGTCCCTCTGTGCTCAGACCTGTGAGGCACCTCCAGTCCTGGGGACAGTTCTGGGCCCATCAATTTGGGAAGGACAATCAGGGGCTGAAGCATGTCCAGGGAAGGGAACGGAGCTGGGGAAGGGGCTGGAGCCCCAGGAGCGGCTGAGGGAGCTGGGAAAGGGGCTCAGCCTGGAGAAAAGGAGGCTCGGGGGGGACCTTGTGGCTCTGCACAGCTCCCTGACAGGAGGGGGCAGCCGGGGGGTCGGGCTCTGCTCCCAGGGAACGGGGACAGGAGGAGAAGAAACAGCCTCAAGCTGTGCCAAGGGAGGCTCAAGTTGGACATTGGGAGGAATTTCTTCATGGAAAGGGTTGCAGCAAGTCTTGCACAAAGAGTCTTGTTCAGGGAGTATCCCTCTGTCATTGCAATATTATTAGCAGGAAAAACAGTAACTGTGCTCTCATGTATTCCCAAAAAACTTCCTGGCCAGAAGTTACATAATCCCACCTGCCTGAATTCACCTGCCCTCACCTGGCCAACTGCAAAGCTCTACTAAAGAACATAAACATTTCTGTGTTCTCAGTGCTTATGGTTATCCTAAACATAAGGTTTAGGATATGCTGCTGCTTCAGTCTCACAGCCATCCTCCGAGGTCTGGGCACAATATGTTAGTGCTGAGATTACCCTACAGAAATGTTTGCTTGCATCTCCTAAAGGAATCACTGAGCAGAAGTAGGAATCTTTTCCATCAGCCTTACCCAGCTTCCTAATACGAAAATCCTCTGGAGTTTGGAAGTCTAGACTTGCACACATCAGACATGCCTGCAGGCTTCCTTCAGATGTTTCGTTGTGGTTTTTTTTTATTTGTTCAAATCCTTATTTTGCTTGTTTTAATGAAAGTGACTGGTTTCTGTGGGATACACTGATTGGTTTCTGCATGCACTCAGTATGTCCTGTTTTGTCACCCACTCAGGTTCAGCTGTTTTGCCTTTTGGTGCCAGTGTGACTTCATGGGGTTGTTTGGAGAAAAGGAGGCTCAGGAGGGACCTTGTGGCTCTGCACAACTCCCTGGCAGGAGGGGGCAGCTGGGGGTGGTTGGGCTCTGCTCCCGGGGAACAGGAACAGGACAAGAGGAAGTGTCCTCAGGCTGTGCCAGGGGAGGTTCAGGTTAGACATCATGAAGAATTTCTCAATGGAAAGGGTGGTCAGGCATGGAGGGGGCTGCCCAGGGAGGTGGTGGAGTCCCCATCCCTGGAGGTGTCCAAGGAACACCTGGACGTGGCCCTCAGGCTGGCAGACAAGGTGGGGATAGGGCACAGGTTGGACTCGACGGTCTTGGAGGGCTTTTCCAAACAGTGATCCTGTGTCATGGTGCATCATCCTAATGGAACCACAGCCGCAGCTGTCAATGTTATGGCTGGTGGCATGACTTGGGTCTCTCTTTGTCACCAACTGCATTGAGACCCACTGCTACAACCCCACCAGAGCTGGATATTTGCCAGTCTTCCTTGGTTGCTCCACCATGCTGGTCTCTGTGTGCCTATCAATCCATTTCTGCTCAAATCAGTCCCAGTCTGTAGCATTTTTGTTGGTCTGTGGAGCCACGTGTTCCATGCTCCCAGCAAAATCCAGAGGGATTCAGAAAGACTGGTTTTGTACGTGATTTAGTTTTGAGGTGAGAAGGTGTTCCAAAGGGAGGATCTCCGGGAAGTCACGCAGCCGGAGCTGTAGAGGTGACACAGTGGCTCTTGCACAACCTCCACCTTGAACTTCCAGGGCTGCTCCTGAGGGGGCACAGGAGGAGGGAAGAGTCTGCAGGGCTGGAGCAGCTGGATCTATGATTTGACCTTGGAGAGGGCAGGAGGGATTTGCCTGAAGGGCTGGGAGTTTGCCTGAGGTCTCAGAGTAGCCTGGAGTCTGGGCTGACACCAGAACATCCCTGGAACCTCTGGAGCTGGACAAATTCTCCTGCTTTTGGGCAGCTTTTCACACCACGTGGATTTGTTCGTTCCGTTGCTTCTCTTCCCTGTGACCGACCATGGATGCAAGAAAGACTTTTCCAGGTCTGCCTCCCTCAAAATCTGTGTCACCCTCGCGTGCCAAGCTCTCCCAAGGAGAAAAGCAGAGCCACCAAAACAAAGGTAAACCAGTTCGGTGAAGATTTCTCCAGCAGGGAGCCTCCTCCCCCAAAAATCAGGATGCACCAAATAATGGAGCTAACAAATAATAATAATAAAAAAGTCCCTATGTGTATCCTGAGCATTTAAAATGGCCGGGAAATTCTTGCTTTTTGGGAGTGACCAGTTCATTGCTTTGCTAAGTATCTTTCTAAGCCACCTCTTGTCAGAAGAAGAGAATAAATGAAAAGAGAGAAAGAGAGAGAGAGAGAAAAAGACCTTTGCATAGCTTGAGCCTTTGTGCCGTGCATTCAGACTGATTTGTACCCTTTGTAGTCTTAATTATTTGTGAGAGCAGGATAACAGGAGTACCAAGCTCACCCATTATTTCCTGCATAAAAAAAGGCACACAGAAGCCGCTGATCGGTTTTGAATTAGCAAACATGATACTAAAAAAAAAAAAAAAAGAAAAAAAAACGCGGGGGGGGGGAGGAGAGAGAGAGAGTGCATAAAAAAAATTCATTAATATCATCAGGGATTAGGAGGCTGATTAAAGTGTAGCTGTTAGCGTATGCAAATGAGCGATAGGCATTTATCAGAGCCTGTGCAAGCTGTCTCAGAGCTGTAAAGCCCACGTATGTTTTTCAGCTGATTAAAACAGTTTTAAGTTCTGGAGGATTTCTTTCTTTTTTTTTTTTTTTTTGGAGAGAATAAAAAAAAAAAAAATTAAAAAAACCACCATCATCTATCCTTTTCCTTTTGGCTAAATTCCTCTAAGTGCACTCCAACCATTTCCACTTGAATGCACTCACTCTCTCCCTCTTTCTCTTTCGGGTAATGAGAGTTTGGGAAGGAAATGAATGCAAACGAAGCACGAGGCTGGCAACAGCTTCCTTGGCTTCCAAGGAACTTCCAGAACGAGGCCATCAGAGGCTGCACCCCGGGAACATCTCTGGAACATGGACATGGTGTGGCCAGGCCAGGCTCAGGCCCTGGGGGGCAGAAATGGGCTGGTGGCTCTTCCTCCTGAGCTTCATCGTGCTTGGGGGTCACGTTTGGAGCCCTGCCTCGCTCTGGGATGGAACCGGGGTCTCCATCCAAGCCCAGCTCCCTGTTACAAAGGATTGGTTATTTCCTCCCAGGCAATATTGCTTCCTCGTTTTGGAGGGGTTGGTGATGAACGGAACAGCAATGGGTAACCAGGTGTCGGCAGGGGGCATGTGGGATGGGATGCAGTCCATGACCTGCCGGAGCACAAACCCTGTAACAAACCCTGTTCCAAACCCCATAAAAACCTTGTTCAAACCCCATAAAAACCCTGTTCCAAACCCTGTAACAAACCCTGTTCAAAACCCGTAAAAACCCTGTAACAAACCCTGTAACAAACCCCATAAAAACCCTGTTCCAAAACCCGTAACAAACCCTGTTCCAAACTCTGTAACAAACCCTTTTCAAACCCCATAAAAACCCTGTTACAAACCCCATAACAAACCCTGCTACAAACCGTGTAACAAACCCTGTTCCAAACCCTGTAACAAGCCCTCTTCCAAACCCCATTACAAAGCTTGGAGGAGGGACACGTAAACCACAGCAGAGGAGCAAGGTCAGAGAGGGCTGCAGCTACTCCATCTCCAGATGTCTCCTTCTGCACCCCACTACCCTCTCTGGTTGGCCTGGCCATGGTTTGTTGGAGAGACTGGGCTTGGCTTCATTCTGGAGTCCCTGGGTGAAATGCCCAGAGGGGAATTTTTCAGAAAACAGGGATGCTTTCCAGAATGGCTGTTTAACACAGACACCCAAACCTGGTCTTTTCGCTGGTTCAGTTTATCTGCACCTCCAGCACTTCCAAGGAGAAGCCGTAGTAAAACACATGGAAATGTCCCTGTTATCACTAATATTAGGATTTTATGCACCCATTCATCAACACTACATTAAATTTCCCTTCCTTGGGATACTGTCCATAATTGAAGTATTCTTTTTTTTTTTTTTTTGTTATTTATCAGAGATACTTCTTAAGGCTCTGGGCTCTTATTACTCCTCTACGTGTGGCTCAGCTGAGAAAGGAATTTCACAGCCTTGGGAATCAACAAAAGTGGTTTTGGCAGACTGAAGTGACTGGCTGAGGGGAGTGAAATCCTGGAGGAAATTCTGGAATCGTTCTAGATCTGGGCAAATCGTGGAGGAAGTGCATAAGGGTGGTTTTGTGTGGTTCATCACGTGGATCCAAAATTTATCACGTGGCTCTTGAGCTTATCCTATACGTGGAGTAAGCATCATGGTAAGCATTCCTTGGAAGAGCACTCTCAGCCAAGAGCCTGCCAGGTTTTCCATTATAAACCAACAATGGTATTTAAAGTGTTTATAACTTTGCTGTAAAATTTTGCTCTGTTGAAACTTGGCAAATGAGGGCCCTGCCCAACAGCAATTTTTTTTTGTTGTTGTTGTTGCTGTTGCGTATTTGGAAGTAAATCAGCTTGGCCATTTATGTTTTAAAAGATTATTTCTTTTGAGCCCCAGTCTCTCATTTCTCAGGCTGGCAAAGGCTCCTGGCGCTGCAGGGAAAATGCATCCAGCGTAGAGGACGGGCTTTGTGCCTGTCATTGAACAGCGACCCCTTCCAATAATTGGGGAAGCGCTCCGGCAGGTCCTGGACTGCATCCCATCCCATTTCCCCCCTGCAGAAGCCTGGATATTCACCGCTATTTCATACCATTCGTTACCAGCCCTTTCAGGACCAGGGAGAAATATCGCGTCTGGGTGGAAAATCGAAGAACGGTGGAACGGGGCCAGGCCTGGAAACAGCCTGCGAGTGACTCGGGAAACCACAGCGCTGGGAACGCAGCTGGGCTCGGGACAACTGGTGGAGCATCAGTGATGGTGGGTCCTTGTGGGTGCAGCTGGAGGGAACGTGGCAGAGCCCAGCAGCAGGGACACGGGGGTGTTTGTGTGGCAGGATGGGCGCAGCTGCCTCCAGCCCTGCGATCCTCGGCATGGGAAGGGCATTGACCTGCTGGAGGGAATCCAGAGCAGACCACGGAGATGCTCCAAGGGCTGGAGCCCCTCTGCCCTGGAGCCAGGCTGGGAGAGATGAGGGTGTTCAGCTGGAGAACAGAAGGCTCCAGGGAGAACTTAGAGCACCTTACAGTGCCTGAAGGGGCTCCAAGAGAGCTGGAGAGGGACCCTTGGACAAGATACGGATTGAGAGAACAACAGGGAATGGCTTTAAATTGAAAGAGAGTAGATTTAAATGGGATATTGGGAAGAAATTTTTCCCTGTGAGGGAGGTGAGGCCCTGGCACAAGTTGCTCAGAGAAGCTGTGGCTGCCCCATCCCTGGAAGTGTCCAAGGCCAGGTTGGATGGGGCTTGGAGCAACCTGGGCTAGTGGAAGGTGTCCCTGCCCATGGCAGGGGGTAGAATCTGGTTGGATTTTTACAGTCCCTTCCAATCCAGGCCATTCTATTTGCTCTTTGCTGTATTCACTGTTCCTTTTCCAATGACAAAAAGGAGCAGCAAACGATGACTTGTTTAAATAAACAATTGGTGCCCAAGCTGACATTTCTATGGGCAAATGTGGGCTCCCACCTTGAAGCTGGTGGGAAGTTCTGGTTGTGCCACATCCAAAACCAAACAAGGGAACGACAAAGGCTTAGAGATGATACAAAGACTTCCAAGTGTGGCTGGAGTGACAATATTGTCTGTTTTTTCCCAGGAAAGAATGACTAGAAAATTAAATGACTGCAATAAACGGTATAAAGGAGGTCAAGCAGGCAGTCAAATTTATTTTTTAGACAATTACAACAGTGTCTCATTCAAAGGGACACTGAATAAACTTGAAAGGCGACAGAACTGAAACTGATAAAAAGACACTTTTGTGAGCAATTCATCCATAGCCTCGGGCATTCATTGCCCCGAGATATTGCTGCAGCCAAGTTCTCCTGTTATACTACCCAGGAAAAAAGCTGTTAGAAAAGATAGGAACCGCCACATTCCAGGACTTACAGGTGGTTGTTCCACAGCAGCCTGTTCTGGGATTTTCTGCTTCTCCTCCTGGCATGTGTGGGGGTGCAATGACACCAGTCCCAGACATTGGTGTTGTTCTGAGCAGGTCCAGCTGTTCGTATCCCCCAACACCTGGAGATTTCCATATTGCACCTGGCCCCCTGAGAGATGGCGCCGTGCGCTGCTCTGGCGGAGCTGGCAGAAGAAGAAGGTTTGGCAGTAACAAGAAAATTTGGAATGTTGACTTCCCCTGAGGATGGATGCACATTTCAGGGCAGACGTGCTCCAAGTGGCTGTTCCCACACTGGGAAAGCAGGAGCATTGGGAGGTGACCTGTGAAGCAGAGTTGGAGATGGGAAGATCCATGTTCCTTCCCTCCTGTGGGAAGCTGTGGATAGACAGGACACACCTCTCCAAATGGCTGCCCCAACCAAACAGAGCACTTGGGTTGTTTTAGCTTTTCTTTCAAATTGAAGCAGGTGAAGCCTTAGCTCGGTGACAAGGAATGGAGAATCCCACAGAGGAGGGGCTCATGGAATGCCCTGCTCTGTGTAGCCAACTCAGATCCATGAGGAATGGTCTCCAGGCTGAAGCGGAGGAACTTCTGCGTTGGGAATGAGCTGCAAAGGGGATGGACACACCAGCTGAAACCACCTCACTCTTCCCAACCGAGGCGTCCCGAGTGCTGACTGAAGCAGGGAAAATGCCATGGAAACAGGTTGTCACCGGGGTCATGGGATCATTCAGGTTGCAAAAGCCCCTTAAGATCATCGAGTCCCTCCAGCATTGCCAAGGCCACTGGGAATCATGTCCCTAAATGCCACTGTCTAGAGGTTTTTGAATCCCGTGTCCTTCTCTCCAGGCTGGAGAAAACAAACACCCTGATTATGGCATTTAACAACTCCTTGGTCTTTCACCTTATGACATTTAATTTTTTGGGGTGTCTACCTACATGGAGTCTGCAGGTGAGAAATCATCTGCAAGCAGATTTATAATTGTCTGCAAAAGGTTGCTTCCCCCAGGCCAGGGCTATGAAATTTTTGAGGTTTTACTTGAGACAAAAAGTTACAAAGCTGCCTTTTTCTTAAATAGC
Organism: Machaerirhynchus nigripectus; assembly: GCA_013397975.1. Classification (NCBI taxonomy): domain Eukaryota; kingdom Metazoa; phylum Chordata; class Aves; order Passeriformes; family Dicruridae; genus Machaerirhynchus; species Machaerirhynchus nigripectus. The sequence goes on along the minus strand of VZRQ01004630.1, from coordinate 1,123,515 downwards.
ATCAATCAATCTTTCCTGAAATGCGTCATTCCTTGGAGCCTTTCAACAGGGAAGTCATGATCCAGCCAGGTTGTCCTGGGGTGATGAAGACACGGGTGAAGGTTTCATCATCCATCCGCCGAGGATGATCCCTGAATTTCAGAGGAGCTTTGGGGCACATTTTCTCCTGCTGCTCTCCTTGACAAGGCAGTTTGGAGACATGAGCAGCTGCCGAGACAGAGGAGCTGTACAAGAAGAAATACAGCCCGACTCCTAAGCAGTTTTGGACCTCTCCAAAGGCTGGCTGCAGCCTCGTGGAGCTGGCAGATGAAATTGGAGTCCAAGATGTATTGCAGTAATTCTGCCAAGGAAGTGCTAACAACAGGAAACACAATGCAAATATAATCGAGGTCATCAGCCCCCTTTCCTTGCATAAGTACTTAAATATGTGCTGGTATTGCAGTTACTTAACTGTAATTGCTCAGGGCTTTACGGTCGCTGAGCTGGTATTCTTCCCTCAGGTGATGTATTGGTTTCTGACCCTCCTCGGGCACGCCCTGTAAATATTTACACACCTCCAGTCAACGGCTTGGTGTGTTTATTCAAAGAGGGGACAATTAACACGTAGGGGAAGGAGTTTTCCAGGCTCCTTACAGACGTGGCGTAATTGGTGAAGGGGACAACGACGGATGTGAGAGGCACATCCAAAATGTCTCGCTTTTGGAGGGGTCCAGACCAACTTTTTTCTCCGTTTCAGGTGGGAAGAAACCTTCTTCGAGCAGCTGCTGAGCGGTGCTTGAATTACCACCATTTAGAAGCCACCGACTGCTCGCAGATGACACTAAACTTCCTCCTGCCCCACTGCCAGAGGGTCTCCTTAGTCTCTCCAGCCCCCCAAGCTCTTCCCAGCTGGTCCAGCTGGCCAGGGAATGGCCATGTGTGGCACCGACAGAGTTAACCAGGATGAGGAGATCATTTTCACAGCTGACTGCTCTGCAATGGGACAACAGAGATACTAAAGAATATTTACTAAAAGGCAGAACATTTGCGGAAAAAAAATATATCCAAGCACACATAATTACCACAGCATATCATGCTTTCATTTTGCAGCTTTCTTGATAACTTCTGGCACAGCTCTCTGGCAGGGAGAGCGTGGGTTAGTGAACAAGCCATCCGTGCCTCCTTTCCCATCCTTGATGTGCCAGAGAATTGGATACAGCCCCAGCTGAAGCTTTAGCCTGGGTTTAATGTGTGCTTGCAACTGGCATATTTATGTTTTGCCATCCAGACCACGAGGGAGGGCCCAGGTAGCAGAGGACAAGGTGAAGAGGATGTCCTTGGAGTAGATAATACCAGTGCAAACCGTGTTGTGCACCTTCCACCTCCCTTGCATGTGCCTTGGTGGGGAGAGTTGCTCACCAGAGAAGAAAATGATGCCTGGGACAGGTAAGACAGTCACTTTTCCAACCCAAGAGTGATGCACCTCAGCCAGAATGTTCTGAATGCTGCTAAATCCTTGTTCTCACTCCATTTCCTTTGCCTTTTTAAACGGGAAGTTTGTTGAGAGACATCCATGTCTCCTTCCCACAGTTCCTGAGTGGATCCTGCCTCATTTCCCCGGGTGCAGGTGAGGCAGTCCTATGGCCCGGGCCTGGGGCTCGACTGTGGTGCACAAAGGGAACACCCAGTTCTGGAATCTGCCTCCAGCACACCCAATCCTTGCTACTTTCACCTCTTTCTGGCACCATTTTGCTGTCCAGGGTGAGGTTCCAGGTGGCAACTTGTCACCGTGGGAGATACCAGGGAGGGGACACTGGGTGCCAGGAAGATTTCCATGGTCCCAGAAACACTGCAGAAGGGCATCCCCAGGCTCCGTAGCAGCCTGGGAGCAGGTGAAGGTTGGATGGGATGTCCTCTGTGTCCAGTGGCCCAGAGAAATCATCTGGGTTGTGGCTGCTGAGCCCCTGGTGTGAGAGATCCTGTTCCTCCAACCTGTCAGAGCTCAGGTCACCATGCCTGGGGACGTGTGTTCGCTTCTTAGATTGCAGAAGTGTGAAATGACCCTTCCGTGAAGGATTTCTGCTCCCACAGGGGCTGCCTTCAGCAGTGTCTCAGCACTGTGGTTGCCTGAAGAGTTTATTTCAGAAATGGGATTGTGTTCAGAGGCATTTGCAGGATCTGCTCCCATTGATGCCTTGGTGGTGGGGCTGGGGGCTGCAGGGGCAGCTTTACAAAGATTTTCTACATTTTTGTCTTCTTACACTTTTGCAATATCCTATCCTATCCTATCCTATCCTATCCTATCCTATCCTATCCTATCCTAATCATATCATATAATAGAATGGTTTGTGTTGGGAGGGACATTAAAGCCCATCTCATTCCACCCCCTGCCATGGGCAGGGACACCTTCCACTAGCCCAGGCTGCTCCAAGCCCCGTCCCGCCTGGCCTTGGACACTTCCAGGGATCCAGGGGCAGCCACAGCTTCCCTGGACACCCTGTGCCAGGGCCTCCCCACCCTCACAAGGAGGAATTTCTCCCGAGTATCCAATTTAACGCTGCCCTCTGGCAGTGGGAAGCCATTCCCCCTTGTCCTGTCCCTCCATCTGTTATCCAAAGTCCCTCTCCAGCTCTCTTCGAGCCCCTTTAGGCACTGTTAAGGGGCTCCATGTTCTCCCTGGAGCCTTCCCTTTGCCAGTCTGTGCATCCTCAGCGTGCCCAGCCTGTTTCCAGAGCAGAGGGGCTCACGCCCTCGGAGCACCTCTGTGGCCTGCTCCGGAATCGCTCCGACAGCTCCATGCCCTTATCGGTCCCGCAGCAGCAGAGGAAGCTGGACGTGTGTTGTCATCCTCGTGGGAGTCAACACAACCCAGCAAAACCCTGGGGAAAGGCCCAGCCTTCCCCCCGTTCACAGGTGGGCAGCACAGTCCAAGGACGTGGTGGTAGCTGTGGGATTCCTGATTGGAGATGGGCATGGCAGGGAGCTTGGAAGGCTTTTGCGCCTCTCCCAGCAGATGATCCTTTCCGCCTTGGAATGCCTCTCTCAGCTAATGGATGTTACAAGTAGTTCAGCTCTAGTTTTGCTGCACGGCCTTTTGCAAATTCAATTACAGAGCCTCTTGTCTTGCCACAGTCGGAATTGTTCTCAGCCTAATATCGTGTTCGTCAGGCTTTTGTTTTGTTCTCCTTGCAGCCCAAGATGTCCTTGTTGTGAGCCCAAGCATCTCCTCCGCCTCACGGCCCTGCTACCTTTGCGTGCAACACTTCTGCTGCTCTAAAGATACCAAAAGGTTTTAATTACGATTAAGCCAAGTCATTTCTACAGTTCCGAGCTGTAAATAAACAGCCTGTTTTGGATAATGGAGGTAATGGTTTGCATTTCAACTCCACTCCTAACCTCTGATTTTTGCTTGTAATATTTTATGTGGTTAAATCAATTTTTTCTGCCATTGAATGTAGCTTTTCTTTCCTTCTTTTTTTTTTTT
>VZRQ01004630.1:1106954-1120024 GCA_013397975.1 Machaerirhynchus nigripectus | reverse complement strand
TTTTTTTTTTTTTAAACTCAGTTGTAAAGCGTGTGTTCATCACATCCTTGTTACCCTAGGACATGCCTGCTGCAGTTAAACTCGCCTGTAGTCATGCTCCTTTTCAGAGGGGTCTGGAATGGAGAGGAGGAATTTATGTTGTTTTCTCCTATTGCTGATAAAGGAAGCAAATGCTTGGACTTATTAAAAGTTGGGTAAAAATCCAGGCTTTGGGGTGTGGATGTATTTTCTGAAGTCACAGCGTGGCTTATTGCACGGGGTGCTGGGCCTGGCACACACCTGGTGTGGGGTCACAACCCTTCTGCACGGCCTCAGTCAACCCCAGGCTGCAATCCAACCATCACTGCACGGCTGTTAAACACACTCTTCATTTCCAGAGCTGCTCTAAGCATGCTTTACGAGGGCAAAGTGACTTTTCCAGGCAGGGAATTAATGGTGATTATTTCTGTGGACAGGAAATATAATATGTATCATCAGTGCAAACTGACTTAAGCCAGCCAAGGAGTTATCGTTGGAGTATTTTCATCTAGGTCACTTAAAGCCTTCATTAATTAAATACTGCTGCGTGATTTCTTTCTAAAGTTTAATCTACAGTCTGGAGTTTTGATTAAAACGTGTGCAGTTTCAGCCAGCTCCTCGCAGTGACCACACCGTGGTTTTACAGAGTCCTCAGATGTCACTGCTGGTGCCTCGGGTTGTCCTTCCTTGTGTGCTGCTGAAATTGCCCTCAGTGCCTTCCCCAGCACCCTGCACCAACCTCTGTTTTTGCCCGTCCTCTCTGCTGCCACGCCCTCCTGACTGGTGGTGTTTGGTGCATGGGAAAAGTCATATTTTGAGCCAGGGAAGGGGAGGGGGAGAAGGGGATGCTCTTCGTCCAGTTTGGTGGTGGCATAGGAATTTCAGCCCGGAATTGCATTATGTAATTTCAAAATGTCTGTATTGCTGGGGCAGGTCACAGAGTCCCAGGATGGTTTGGGTTGGAAGGGACCTTAAATCTCATCCAGCTCCTGCCCCTGCCATGGGGAGAGACACCTTGCACTATCCCAGGGTGCTCCAAATCCTATCCAACCTTGCCTTGGACGCTTCCAGGGACCCAGGGGCATCTCCTGTTGTAATTTCCTCAGACTTGTGTCTCTGCAGGACCTTTAACTCCATAATGTTGGCCCATCAGTTGCTTCTGGGAATCTCTGGTAACACTCAGTTACCCCTGGGTCACGTCGTAGCTGAGGGAAGCCTTTTTCCCCTGAGACTGGGCTGCCAGCTGCTCCATGGGCAGCACCTGCTGCTCTGTGAAATGCAGCTCCTTGGCCCCTGGGTGCTCCCCAAACACGATGGTGGTCAGTGGCCCTTTTCCTATGGAGGCAGCAGGGAACAAACAGCTTCTGCAGGGCTTTACTTTCAGTGTTGCTGGTACCTTTCAGCTGCCTGGACCGTCCTCCTGAGCAGCAGGGAATATGAGGAGCAGAGATGAGCAGGGAATAAGAGACATAGAGAATTCCTAAACACATTTTTCCAATTAAAACATGGAATCCAGAGCCTGTATGAACATGAAGTATTGCATGTGTGCATCACTTTAAAGACCTGCCTAACCCCCTTCTCCAGACCACAACCATTAATTCTTTTTTTTTTTTAAGCCAATAATCAATGTGGGTCTAATTTGTTACATTGACATTTTTGCTGGTTTCATCTGAAAGAATTAATTAACAGCAAAATATTTCCCTTCCAGGTGTAAGAGTGGGGGGGTCTCAGCAGTCAGATAAGTTTTGACCTTTGTTGAGAGAATATTTAAATGAGGTTAAGCCTCGGATCTTGTTGACTGAAGATCTGGTGTCTGCTCTGACAGATCTGGAAATACATTACCCGGGCCTTCAAGACAGTCTGGGCCCAGTGGTCTTGGCAGGGCAACTGGGAAGTGGCCAAAACGGGAAGTGGAGGATGTGAAAATAGAGCAAGCTCCACCCTGCATCCTCTTTCCCAACTCCAAGGCATCCTTCTGTCTTAATCTCTGCAGCTGCAGCTTGGCCAGGAGTCCCTGGGACCTGCACTCTGCTAATTGAAGTGCAATTGGGTCAAGGCTGTCTCAGCCTGAAGAGCAGCTTTTCTTTATGAAGCATCATCTCTAATGCACCTCGTGTTGATTCCAGTGGGCGATAGGGACCCGGGCAGAAGGGGAGAACAGGAATGTTATCCAGGTACACCTGGAGCTACAGCACTCCCTTTAATTGCTTCTGGAGCTCTTCACCAGGGCCTCATCAATGGGGCTAATACAGAGGGGGACTCAATTCATTTCCCACAAGAGACGGTCGAGTTGTTTTCTTGTTGTTATGAAGATTGATAAGAGCGATTGGATGAAGTCTGGGCTGGTGCTTAACCACCTTTGATCTTCCCAGGGTTGGGTGGAGCCTGGCTGCCAAGCTGGGATGCTGCAGTGCATCCCCAGAGGGATGCAGGAACCTGGGGCTTTCCCCTCCCCATGCTGTGGCAGCGCTTGCAACTTTAATCAATAGGTGCAGCTTTTAATGCTTAAGCCAGGATTTTGTTTTGGAAAACTTGCAGTGCAAAATGTTGTGTGGGTTAGGATGGGAGGAAGATGGAGCACCCAGAGATGTGCCGACATTACAGTGAGTCAAAGGAAATGTATCAAGGAGCAGGTGCAGGCGTCCCCTGTGCTGCAAGGTCCCCCTCCTTCTCGTTTACTCTATTATGTATCACTGGCCCAAGAGACACGAACCCTTGGATCAGTAAAATAACCTTTTTGGGCACCTTCAGACCCCTGCCTGCCCGGCACAGCCCCTCACGGACTCCCCTGAGGGCACCACAATGCTCCTTGACCAGCTCCAGGCTCAGCCTGCATCCAGCAAGCCCGGGTGCTCCGTGACCAGACGTCCCCTTGGGCATGTCCCTGGTGCCAGCTTCCCTGTGCTGCCTCACTCATGGACCCATCATGGGGCTGAGGATCCAGCCCAGCCCGGGTGGCACTCCACGTTGGCCTCTTTGCTGGATTGTTTTCCAAGAGAAGTGTCTGGAGCACAGTAATTGCAATGTTTGGGAGGGCACTGGGATGCACGTTGTCTTTTTTGTGGCAGGTCCCACCTCTTCCTTGTTGTGTGCTCTTCTCTGTCCTCTCCTGAAGTCCTAGCTAGTGCAACCTCAGTGAAAATGAATAATGGTATCCCTGAGAAAAATTAAATGGTGTCTTGTTACCCATATTCTGCCATCGTTTGGAGTAAAGGGGTTTGAAAATCTCTGGAATAGCATTGGTTGTGTCCACCACAGGTGGGAGAAGTGACTTGGGGGGATGCCTCGCGCCCCAACTCCTGCCCTGGCAATTAGCAGGGAAGAGACAGCACCCATTTGGGTTTCAAAATTTAAATTTAAATGTATCTGTAAAGATAATTCATGCAGGGAATGCACTGGCGGCCACCCACTGTGGCTGGTCAGGAGCTCCGGCAGAGGATGACGCTGCTCCCCGAGGGACTGATCTCTGGTTTAGGGCAGCCACGTGCTCTCTCTGGAGGGAGCAACAGCAGCTCACAAATCTGACCTCATGCCTTGATCACTTGAGGGGCACTTTTTGGAGAGTCTGCAGGTGCTGTTTCCCACGAGGTGTTTGAGAGGACAGCTTACCTGTCCCAAGGGACGACTCGCAGGTGGGCACATCCCCTCAGCCTTCCTGGGAACTGTGGAAGCCTACGGCTCTCTGGGAATGCTGGAACCTCCAGATCAACTCAAGGTGCCCCATTCCCAGGGGCTTTGGGGTGAAGGCAGCCCAAAGCTCTGCTGGTGCCGCATCGCCACACCCACAGCAGAATCCACCCCGGCCGTGACCACGGAGCACACACAGACCTGGGGTCCTTCCCACACCCTCCAGCCACCCTCTCCTCTGTGTGAAACCCAAAGCCTGTCCCACCTCAGCAGCAACGTCCCCACAGAGCTGTGTGACCATCTGGCACACCCTGGTGCCACTACCAGTGCCATAAATGGGTCTCTCCACATCGTGGACTGTGGTCCCCGGGCAGCACAACCTCTCCATCGTTGTCCTTGGGGTTTATCCTTGTGCCCAAGGAATAGCACCACTGGGAGAGTGTTTTTTATGCCTTCATCCTCATCTCCTGCCAGGCATTTCTGGTGTGCCTGCTTTTAAGTGTCGTGCACTGGTATACAGCTATTTACAGTGCCTGTTCCTGCTCTCCCAACAGTGTAAATCAAGATTAATTCCACTGAAGTTTATGGAGTTACGCCAGTGTAAAACTGACTGATAAGAGATTCAGGCCATTTTCATTGGGTTTGTTCGCTTGTTTGTTTGAAATTATATGTGTTGCTGCGGAATGATAAAACGTGGGGATTCAAAGGCAGGTTCACTGCAAAATACGATTCAAAAGGTTTTTGACTTCACATAACACAGCAAAACAATCACTTGCAGCATTTGTGTTTTACTGTGGAGTAGGATCACGGAGTTTGGAGGAGGAGAGGATGAAAATGAAGCAGAGAAGGAGGAGGGGGAGAACGGAAGTTTCCCATCGCCACATCAAAGGCACCAGTGGCAAATTGGGGTGCTGTCACAAAATTTTACATGGATGGTAATTTAAGCAGGTATGCATGAGAATGAGGCTGAGTGGTTCCCAAAATCCCTTCAGTGGGGGCCATGCCAGCTCGGACCCCAAGTGGACGACGCAATTCCCTATTTTTTGCAAATTCATCTTGCAAAGGAGCCCCACCCCAAATGAAAGCAGTAAAGCCTCTCCAAAAGAGCTACTCTGTCACCTGTCCTTGTGTTTGCTCCCAGACCCCCATCTCTGTTAACACGCTGGAAGCTGAGGCAGTGCCCTGGGGCAGAATCCGCTCTGTCTTTGGGGATGTGGCTTGGAAAACCAGCTCTTCTTTCTCCTTTGTGTTCCACAAAGCGAGTGGCCAGCGGATAAGTAATGAAGGTTTCTTTCCATGCTATTCCTGAGGAGATTTTGAGCTGACATCTGGTTTCACACACCTTGTACCAATGCAATTTTTGACTTCTTTGTGGGAGTTGTAGTTCCTGCTCTCTCATCTCCTGTGTGACACAGACTCACCCCAGTGAGCTCCCCTCCCTCTTGCCGGGTGTCTGCTTGGAACAACCTGTCCTCCAGCATCTGCTGGCTCTCCCAGCAGCTGTTCCCAGCTCCCTCAAGCCATCCCGGTGCTATTTGGTTCCTTGAGTGCGGAGATACTTCTGAAGAATTCCAAGCTTAGATTGAAATGGTGGGATTCAGTTTCCTGTGGCTGTTAATAAATGAATTCACCCTTCACACGCAAGTGTTCACTGCTTTAGCAATTTATGCTCATTTCAGAGGACTGATCTATTGCTCTTTATGTTTCTGTTGGACAACGTTGCTTTGCAAAGCTGAGGTCCGGGAAGGACAGATTTTGGGATTGCTTGTGTGTAAGATCGTGACAGAGGGTTTAATTACACAACTGTGACACTTGATTTCCTCGGTTGGGCAAGTAGGGGGTACTGAGGTAACGGTATCATGGTCTGAGGTTTCCCTCATCCCTCAGTGTGTGGCTCCAGGAGCGTGTCCAGAGAAGGGAATGGAGCTGGGAAAGGGTCTGGAGCACCAGGAGCGGCCGAGGGAGCTGGGAAAGGGGCTCAGCCTGGACGAAAAGAGGCTCAGGGGGATATCTCTCCACCAAAGCTGTGTTGGTGCTGGGTGCTGGCTGGAGGTGTCCTCAGAAGGGTGGAGCTGTGCCAAACGCAGGATCCCTGCGGTCTCAGGGCAGATCCACATCCCGAGGCTGAGGTCTCGGGAGTGCTCCTTACCTGGCAGAGGGAAACGAGCCTCGATCCACACAGGCAGGGACAAAACCAACACCAGACCTTTGCAAGCTCCAGGACAGGTTTGTCCCGGTGTTCCCCTAAACAACCTTTAGCTGGGGTGATGTTTCCCCTCCCACCTTTGTCCGCAGGCCCCACGCCCAGCCCCACGGAGCGTCCTCCGTGTGCTGAGGAGAGGCTCCTGCATTATTCCAGAGCCTCCCCCCTCTCAGAGCTTGCCTGTGTAATGTTCTTCCCTTACAAATTTCATCTTGCTGCACTGTGCATCCAAACGATCCGGTGATGGAGCGCACAGGGAAAAAAAATTATAATGCCATTAAAAGTTATCATAAATTTCAGATCAGCATCACTTTTAATCCGATACACAATTTTACTGCCTCTATAAAGTAGGTGATTTGCAGTGGTCTGAGGCGTCTCCTGGCGCGTTTTACTTCTTTTTAAATTAAACACACCAACTTTGTGCTGAATTCAGAGTGCGGACATAAAAAAGGGGGTAAAAAGGAGAGGGAAGGGACATCAGATGGGAATTGCAATTGAATCTTTATATATGCCATCTTGGTACTGTGGTACTAAATATAGTGCCAGGTAAATAGATGTGCTGAAATATTCAGAATAAAAAACAAATGTTCCAATAGCAGAGAAACTGAGCATGGAAAATGTTTCCCTCGCTGCCGTGCTTTAGAGGCTAAAATGCTGTTGTTTAAAACACTCTCTGCTGGAAGATCTCCTGTATCTCATGCATTAAATTATACACTGTGCACAAACATGGATTTTATATTTTAGATTGTATATTATGTGGTTTCTAACCCTCCCCCCTGCCAATGGAGTGAGCAGTAAACCCAGAGTATCCAATTAATATAAATATGACATTATGCCATTTGCTGATATGAAAAATTTAGGAGTGGGGATGGAAACAGACAACATTTCATGGAGAAATATTCGAAATTAAAACCAGAGATAAGGTAATTATGCACCAGTGATCAAGGTTTCACCTGCTTGTAGGCCCAGAGGTGTCAGAGCCCAACAAAAGCACCATGACTACCTGACTGGCTGGTCCCTCCCTCCACCTTTCTGCCCCAGTGATCCCCCACTTTTGGGCCAAGAGTTTGCAGCTGATCTCATCAATATCCTCTGGTTGTACCTCCAGTCTTTGCTTCAGGTCTTAAGGAGATCAAGAACTAACTGGTGGCTTTGCTGAGCTGCTCTCTGCCTTCAAAAAAGGCAAAATATTTCCCCAAGGTAATTCTGAAAAGGTCCATCCCTGTTGTGCCTCACTTGAGTTTTATAAAATGACAAAAAATAATTAGAGCCCTGTTTTAAAAACTTTTTTCCCAATCAGTCATGGTTTTGTTGTCTATTAAAGAGGATTCATGAGGCTCTGGAGGTCTGTGAGGTCAAAAAAATAACCTAAAGGAAAAGCTTGTACAGTTCCAAACTCTTCCTCTCCGTCTCTCAGACTGGGAGATTTTGGTTTGAATAAATTAGCTTTTGCCAGTGATAGCAAGAAACCAAAACAGCTGCGTTTCAATGAAAGTCTGGCCCAGCAGCTCTCCTTTCCAGGTGACCACTGTGGTGACCAGTGCAGGAACCATTTTCCACGTGGTTTGGATGGATTAGTTGTAAAATGAAGCGAACAGAGAGATCCAGCTCTAACTTCCCAAAAAGTAAAAGAGAGTGTACACCCAGCCCTGAGGATGTGGCTGCAGGAAGGAAACAGGCAGTTAAAGGCATCTTAAAAAAAAAAAGATACATTAATTTATTTTTTGTTTTCATTTCCAGGTAAAGAGTTTTCCCTGCCAGCCCCCTGCAGGAGTGTGGGGATTTGAGCCATCTCCCTGCCTTGCAGCAGCAGCTGTCAGGTGTTTTCCAGTCGTTCCTGCCTTGGAACATGGTGGGATCCTTGGGCAGGGACAGGAGTTGGACTTGATGATCTTTTTGGGTCCCTTCCAACCCAGCATAGTCTACGATTTCCCAGGTATTTGCATGTGGGGTTTTTTTTTTTTGAGCTGACACAATTTATTTCCCGGCTATGGGCTCTATCAGCAGCTCCCGATTCCCTCCCGACTTCCAGACGTGGGTTTGATCACTCAGCTTTTCCTTCCTCCCCTCAGCGGTGCAGCACAAGGAGCTGCCTTTCCCCAAACCCGCTCTGCCTCCCGGTGCTTTCCTATCAGGCACAACACTCTGCAGTGGGCCCGAGGGCGTGATATTTTATTTATTTTGATTTCTATAATTAAAGGGACGTCTATCCCTGAATGGAGCCAGCCTGGCGCTGATGATGTGGCGAAACGCCACCGGCGTGAAAATGAGGGTTTATTTTAACCGGGACTCAGACAGGGAGTCGCTGACACCGTTTAGCAGCTTGTCGTTGTTGCTGGCAGGGAAAACATCTCCAGATCTCACGGAAATGGCAGTTTGCTCGGCAAAACTGTCTGGGGAGGAAGGGAGGAAGTTCCCCGGGTAGCTGCAGGCTCCCAGCTCTGGGCAGCACCCGGGCTGGGCTGCGCTCCGCTCGGAAGGGAGGAGGTGCCCGGGAGCATTCCCAAAAATCCCCTCCTGGGCCTGTCATCAGCTGTTTCCTCCTCGCTGCTGTATTTGCAGGCACAGTTAGGGAGCTGAGGATGATTTGGGAAGATGTGCATCCCTCGGTCCTTCCCCATGACCGATCTCCGCTCAGTTTGCATGTTCAGGGTCGGAACGAGATGAGCTCTAATGTCCCCTCCAACCCAGAGCATCCCGTGGTTCTGTGATTCCACGACTCCACGATTCCCTTTTGTACTGCGGAAAGCCTCCAGCCCCACGCCACCCTGTTTCCCCGTGCCCCTTTGTGCACAGGACATACCAGAAACCCCAATTTCTGCAGGGAGGAGCTGCTCCTTGAAGGTGGAGCCAGCACCCAGCGCTGGGCCGGGGGGCCGCCCCCCATGAGACACCTCCAGGCACGGCGAGCGGGAAAAACAAGACTTTCTCAGGTTTCTGAGCGTTGCGTTCTATCAACAACCCCCCAAACCACCCCACGGTCCCCATCTCCCCAAATCCTGGGAGCAGGCAGCGCGGCTGGAGCATCTCCTGGCGCACGGGCACATCCCCTGCTCCCGTTGATTGCTGCCCGCGGGGCGCCCGCTCCGTGCGCGGATGGCCGTGTACCTCTCTCTCTCTCTTTATTGCTCCCGATTCAAATTCAAGGCTTGTTTAATCAGCAGACATTAGCGACTCGACAGAAGTCTGGCTGGAAGGGAAAGAAGGGGGTGGGCAGGGAGCGGGACGCGGGAATGTGCTGCTCTGGAGAGCAGGGGCTGCCTCCCCCGGGTTGGATTCACTGCCCAGACGGGCAAGGGAGGAACTGGGGGTGGCGTTGGAGTGGGACGCAGGAAACCACCCAGGGAGAGGCACTGGGAAGGACTCAGGATCCAGGTGGTTGTGCTGAGCGCATCCCAACAGGGCTCTGGGACCGGGCTGCTGGCCCAGCACGAGCTCTCCTGCTCCAGGGTTCCTGTCGTGGATTGCTGGGGATCTGCGGGGAGAGACTTTCCCTTTTCGTTGCAAGATGTTGGTTTTCCCAGGCTGGCTTTTGTTCTCCCAGCAATGATTCCCACATCCCTGGAGGACTTCTCCCCATCCATCCATCCATCCATCCACCATCCATCCATCCATCCATCCATCCATCCATCCATCCATCCATCCATCCAGTGAGCTGCCTCCAAGCCCTTGCTCAGCCTTCCAGCCCCTCTCTGCTGTGTGCTTCCCTCTGGGGTGGAAGATGCTGAGATCTGAGGGACACAGGGTCTGGTTTTGCTATAGGAGAGCTTTTGGCACGGGGAGGTTGTGTTCATCAGTGAGGGACCCCCACCTCTGTGGGGTGATGCTGTGGGGGGCAGCGACCACCCATCCCTGGAGCACCACTGGCTTCTGTCACTTGCAGCTGCTCACTGGTAGGACATGGGATCAATGGGGAATGAGTTTGGAAGCAAATGTCCCAGCAAATACCCTACGGCTAACTCCCCAGGCTCCTCTGCCAAGCAAAATTTCTGCATGAATTTGCAACATACAAATCACCAAGAGGGCTGTTTGCAGCTCAAAGGTGTCCCAACAAAAGGGCAGTTCCTGTTTAAAACCATCCAGATTTCTCTCCAAACCCCGTTACTGAAGGCTCTGTATCCATCCTGTTGCATCCATCCCATTGCATTGGAGATTGGAGTCCTCCTCGGGTCCCTAGGGGCAACCCAGCCCTGTCCCATGGGACCAGGGCACATGGAAAGTGGCCCACAGGTGCACACAGCTTCATTTTCTGTCGCTTGTTAGCAGCCTAATTAGGAGGTTCTTTATGCCTTTCACATTCAGGGCTTGCAGCAGGGCCATCTTTCTATTGATTGAGCTACAAAAGTGGATAAAACCCCCATAGCTCTGAAGGGAATGGCCAAATATTGATACTGGGAGAGAGCTGATGCTGTATAAATAGTGAATTATACTTCTAATTACCCAGGCGCTCCTTTTCTGGTGCTGTAGCTGATTCCCTTCAATACTCCAGGTCAGATCTTCAGCCAGAATTTATTTTAAAGGTGGAAAACAAGGCCAAAAAACCTGCTTAGAAATAACCTAAAGGTTTAATTTTTTTTTAAAAGTTCTTCTTTTAAGAAGGGAAGAAGTCCTATGGGTGGGATTAATCCCCTGTAACTTGAGCCCCCCATGGTGATCCCCAGGTCCTCTGGCACAGCTTGTCCAGAGGAGCTGAGGCTGCCCCATCCCTGCAAGTGTTCCAGGTTGGATGGAGCTTGGAGCAACCTGGACTAGTGGAAAGCTGAAACAAGATGGTCTTTAAGATCCCTTCCAAGCCAAACTATTCCACTATTCCATGATTCTCCACTGCCATCCCTGCTGGTGGACAAGCCCAGGAGAGTGGGCCAGACAAGGCTCACCCAGCTGTGTCCACCAGCACAGAAAAAAACCCTTTCTTTGTGAATAAAAACCTCTTTATTTTTAATTTTCTTCTGATTCTCAGGGCTCAGGGGATGCAGTGGAGACCCTGGATCTGTTCCCACTTGGGCTTCAATTTTCCATCACTCTTGATCTGGTTTCAGCACCGTATTCTGTCGTATAAAAAATACCCACAAAAATAGTTTGATACTCCTAATTTATTTTAATGATATTTTGACTTACTGGCAACATCTTCTCCCCACCCACGTCAAAGAATCTTCTTTGCTAATAATAACTTCAGCTGCACTAAACCCATGAAGAGATCTTGCAGCAAACTGGGAGCAAACTGATGGGTTTGGGTCAAACTAGGGCTAGTTTATTTTGGGATTGGCCAGCAATTTAGCACTCCAACCATAAACGAACAGTATCCTCGCAGCGGGCAGGGTTTGCCACGAGGGAAGCTGGAGATGCCTAGTGGGACCATCAGAGGTGGCCGTGGTGATGTCTCCTGGGCAGAGGGGTGAGAACAAGCCTGCCCAGGACCTGCAAACCACCCGAGTCAAAGGCCTTCCTCCTCTCTGGTGCTTTTCCTTTCTTTGTTCAGCTTCGCTGGTTCCAAGCAACACCAAAAATGAAGTGTGTGGATTTTGCCCCTTTCCTGTCATGGCCCTTAGAGGCTCGTCCCTTCTTCGCCGAGCTTTTAAAACTCATTTTGCACAAGTTCCAGATATTCTCAAAGGCCTAAATTGGTTCTGGCTGTGCCTTAGAGTTTCAAGATGGAGAAAAACATCCCCAGTGGGCCCCCGATATCTCCAGTGGCTTGTTGGCCAGTGAGCCAGGGCCCAGGATAAACTGGGATTTTGGATAAAAGCCAGAGTTTGGAAGGGATGCCCATGGTGGTGCGAGTGGTGGGAGTGATGGGCTGTGGAAATGCTTCCCGTGGTGCTGGGGAAGCGTTGGTTTGTGGCTGCATGGACACGGCTCCTGTTGTCCAAGCCCTTGATCCGGGTTGAGTTTTATTTCTTTCTTGGCTGTTGTTTTGGTTTGGCTCTGCTCTCTTGCTTGGTACCAGGTAGTGCCACCCTGTCCTCGGTGTGACTGAGGACCAACATCCCACTTCTGGCAGGGAGGAGGATGCCGTGGTCTGATGGAGAAGAGCTGTGTGCCTCTTCCCTAAGTGCAGGTTCCAAACTGCTGCTACTCCTGGATTTCAGAGTAACCCAGACTCAACTGGGAAGTCTGATCCCCCCAGACTCTGAGGAATGAAGTGGGCCAGGCAGGACAGGCAAGACAGGACCTTCATGGAGGGAGGTGACCTCAGGAGCTCCATCTTTTCAGTATCCTCTGATCACAACCACAACCAGGACCTTGAAATCCCAGGCAAGCTGTACCCTGAGGATGCTCAAGGAGTGATGAGGATCAAGGAATGATGAGGATGAGGTTCATCAGGAACTGGGGTGACAGGACAAGGGGGATGGCTTCAGACTGACGGCCAGTAGGGTTGGACCGGATATTGGGGAGAAATCCTTCCCTGTGTGGGTGGTGAGGCCCTGGCACAGGGTGCCCAGAGAAGCTGTGGCTGCCCCTGGATCCCTGGAAGTGTCCAAGGCCAGGTTGGACGGGGCTTGGAGCAACCTGGGATAGCGGGAGGCGTCCCTGCCCATGGCAGGGGGTGGGGGGAGATGGGCTTTAAGGTCCTTTCCACCACTCACCGTTCTGTGACTCCGTAGGAATCCATAGGAAGGGAAGCAAAGATGGAAGCATGTTAAAATAATTTGGGGGATCCGGGATCCCACATGGATGGCGAAGCATGACCTGCACTGACCTACCAGACCCCTTGGAGATCCTCGGCCCTGGGCCTGCAGATGTGAGGGGCAGACCCCCCCCAAATGGCATCAGGGGCTGGGGACATCTGCCCACATCTGGAGCAGGCAGGGGAGTCTGGCCACATCCCAGCTGGCTGCAGCAGGCAGAGCCAGCACAGAGACCAGTCAGCACCCAGAAATTCCTGCCTCCCTGGGTGCTTTGCGGGGGTCCCCACACCTGGAGCACACCCAGAAAGGGGCTGACACTCCCTCCTACCCCCGTGTTGATGAGTGGCCCCAAACAATCCTTTGGGAACTGCAGGCAGCCTTGTAGGGCTGGCAAGGCAGAGGATCTGGGGGAACGGGACCCCAGGACCCCCGTCCCCACCTCAGCACGGTGCTGTGAGGCTCCGCTCTGAGCCGTGCCTGGGTTTCCGTGTGGGTGCGTGGGTTTAAATCAGACCCTTAATGTTATTTGAGCATGGATTTGTTCTTTATTTTTTTCCATCCCTCCTCGCTTTTTTTTTTTTTTTTTTTTTTTT
>VZRQ01004630.1:1077281-1106931 GCA_013397975.1 Machaerirhynchus nigripectus | reverse complement strand
TTTTTTTTTTTTTTGTGGTTTAGTTTCTCTCTTAACAGGAAAAAATGATCAAAAAAAAGAAAACAATCAGTGTTTGAAAGTGAATGAAGGGCGCTTTCTCCCCTTCCCCCATGCTTTTTTCCTACTTTGACATCTCAGTGGTTTTTTTTTCTTTTAGCCGCGGTTTCTGGGATAGGTGATAACTGCCAGTAATAGGATTAGCATTGATTTCTTTAGCAAGAACAGAGATGTGGCAGTTCCAGCCATTTACTGAACTGCCAGCTTTGAAATATCAAAAAAAAGAAAGAAAAAGAAATCTGCAGAAAAAAAGGCTTCTTGCAGCATTTTAAAGAAAGGAAAGCCTATGTGAATTAAAATACACACATACACACACGCATGCACGCACACACACACACTCACAGCCCAGCACATGGGGTGTATAAATATATATATTATATGTATATTATATATGTGGATCTCGCTTGGTGCTTTTTTTGTTATGGTGTGATAAAGGATCAAAAGAACTGTCTCTGTTCTAAGCTTCAAGAAAGCCTTTTTTAAATTCATTTGGCTTTCTTTAGCTTTCACTTGCTAACATATTTTAGGAGCTAATCTTACATATTTACTATTGTATCCTGACTTTTTTTAACCTTGAAATTCAAGCAAAGACAGAATGAGAAAGGGGGGGAAAAAATAAAGGATTCTGAAGAGAAAGAAGGAGGGATGAACCCACGGAAGGCTGTACTGTCTCCTCTGCCTGGAGGCATAACGTGAAACCCACCCAGTGCTAACTTTGGTGTGGCACATTTTCTCCTTGCTGCTGGCTGGGGGGTCCTGGAGGGATATGGATTTGACGTGCACCCATCAAAGGCTGCATTCTGCCCTCAGTCTGTTGGGAATGCCCACCTTGGCCTGTCTGTCTTTGCTAAGAGCATTTCTCAAGGGCCAGCTCAGGTTGGGCCAAATCTGAAGCTGCTTAAAAGCCTGAGATTTAGGAGACTGGAATGGTATTCCCTGTCCTTCCCAAAATACTGGAGGGTATCAGGTATTCAGTATCTACTGATTCTCCTCTCTGACTTGCATTCAGAGAGAGGAGAAGGTCCAGTGGCAACATCTGAGCAGAAGCAGAAGGTCTTGCGTAGGGACTAAGCGCTGGTTGGGAAGGTGTCTGCAGATTCCATCTCAGGGTTGTTCTGAGCGTAGTCCAGGCCTGAGAAGAGACCCTTTCCCCACTGAATCCTCCACAGTCCAATGGTTGTGCCATTCAGGAGAGGACTCAAAGCTTGTTATGGAAGTGTTTGTCTCATCGGGTGGGGCTGACGAACCACTTCCATCAGAGCTTATGCTCATGAAAGGGGTGTCTGCAGTGACTCATTGTCCTCACACACAGCACAGAGCTCGGAGCGGGATGGAATTGGAGCTCATTTTTTCAGCCTGGAAACCCAAAACCACAGAGCAGCACAAATCATGGTCAGCAAGAAGAAAACCCTCACTGCGGGAGGAAACCGTGTGTGACTTTCAGCTCGGCTTTCTCCTCTAGCAGCAACTCAGCTCCATAAAGAGTTCAGGACGGATTCCCATACAAAACCAAGCAAAAAGTGGAGGAAGGAGACAATCAAATCTCTTATTTGTAGTTGCAGTAAGGATTAATTAAATCATATGCAAATTGCTTGTTGTCACATGCAAGGGGATCTCTCAGTGGAGTTACACATGGTGGCCAAGTGCTTCCAAAGAGGATATTCATGGATGCAGCCAAACTCAGGTCACTTCCCTATGTCTTTGTACATGAAGAGACCTTGGGCTTGCTCCTGTGAGGGACGTCCAGCAGGAAACGAGGCCTCTGTGTGGGGACAAACATCACCAGCCATGTGCCTTTTCCCATCCTGGTGCGCCTCTCCCATAATTTTCTTGGAGTCACATGTGGATTTGTAGGCACACAGGCTGGTGGCTCACCAGCTCTCGGAGATTTGCATTTCTGTGTTCTTATTAACAATCGCCCAAAGATCCGTGATGCTCATTTCACAGCCTCACCTTCATTGTGCCCTCTAATCCACGTCCCCGGGGTCTACTTCTGACATTCAAGCTTCAGAGCAGCTTACAAGCCTCTATTTTTTTTTAACATCAAACTGCCGAAGGAATTATTGTTCCCTTTTTTCTGCAAACACGGACCTCCTTTCTCCACCACCCCCCTCCTTAAAATGCTTAAAGACTTGCCACGATTACACCACGGGAATGCTGGGGCTGGTGGGGTGGGTGTGCTCCAAACCTTAAAGGTGTTGAGGCCTTGGGAATGGCTCCCGGCAAAACCAGTAAGGCCAATCTCCCAGTTGCTCAGGAGAGGGATGGAGAAGGGAAGGGGTTATTTGATGTAGTGGTCAAAATCATGGAAATATACTAATCCTGTGTTCTTGGATGACATGGAAGAGCCAGGAAAGGAGAAGTTCAGCTGTGGGAGCTGAAAGCTTTGAGAAGTTTGGTGGTAAATTGTAAAATCATGGAATTGCCTGGTTTGGAAGGGTCCTTAAAGGTCATCTTCTGCCATGGGCAGAGACACCTTCTACTAGCCAGGGTGCTCCAAGCCCCGTCCAACCTGGCCTTGGACACTCCCAGGGATGGGGAATCCACAGTTGCTCTGGGCAACCTGTGCAAGGGCCTCACCTCCCTCACAGGGAAGAATTTCTTCCCAATATATCTGCCCTCTTGTACGAAGGATGTTTCCAAAATGCTGGGAAGAGGAGTTTCAAGGGTGTGCTTGGACTAATGAAAGAATTGTTAGAAAAGTTACAAAGACCAGGTCTTTTCCTGCATCCAGCCTGGTTGGCTTTGCTGGGTGGTGTGGCCAACACGGTCACATTCTACATTTTTATGTCCTTGAGCATCCCAGTGTGACTGTATGGATACCTGTTCCAGGCCTGATGGCATTTGGACCTGCTCAGCTCTTCCTAGATGGAGCTGAGCTCTCCTGGATGGAGCTCCTGCCCTGGGACATTTGCTATGGTTTAAGGACAAGCTCTATCCTGCCACAGCCTCCCACTGCTGTCACTCCAGCCTGGACCACGTTAAACGTCTTTCCTGGTAATCTACAAATACCTAATGCTTGGAAAACAGATTCCAAAGAAATGGGTTATAAGTAGCCTTTTCCTGCCTCACAGGAAAAGCTTTTCCATTCCAGCCCCACTTTCTGTGGGTCTAATTGCAGTGGTGGCACTGCAGAACATCCACAGTCCTTCCCGGGACTCTCTCAGCTCAGGAATCTCTTTCTATCTCTTTCTCTTCCATTTCCTGTAATTAGCCATGCCATAACTTCTGTGCACAGCAGGGAGACTTGGAGAAGGGAGCAGAGCCAAACTCCCTGAAGGATGCCACCTTCCTCCTCTCCCTGTGCCAGGGCTCGGGGCTCTCCTGGGAAGGGTTAGCCTGGAACGCTGTTCCTGGCAGCTTTTGGCTTCGTGGATCCTGCTGCTGTTCAGTGCCTGGGTCTTTCATGTTCTTGATAATGTTTTTATAGAAACCTGCTCCTCAGCACTTCTCCCCGCTGGGAGAGCACCTTGTGCAGCAGCTCTGCTCGGGGCAGACTTGGAGACCAAGCAGATCTTCTGAGATGTTCCTCCCTGGATCCACCGAACCCCACAGTGCTAGAGAAGCACTGCAGCATCCAAAAACCATTTCATTGGCAGACTGGGGGTTGCTAGGACAGCGGGGTCAGTGAAATCCTAGGAAAAGGGAGGTGGAAGGGACCTTGGGATGACCTTTGCAACAGCACCAGCTGGATCATGCTGCTCCACGTGGGTGAAAGGACCCCTCCATCAATGCAGGCACAACCTGCTCCCCCAGAGCCTGGCCCTGCACTTCAGCAGCCTCGGCCCCTCGGCCCCAGCCTCAGTCTCTCCTACTGTGGTTTAAGCTCACTACTTATCTTACCTACCAGGAAGAAAAGCTATCCCTTCCTCTTTCCGTAAGCCTCCTCTGAACTCGGAGATTAGAGCAACGTCCCACCTCTCCTCCAGCTGAGCAACCCCAACTTCTTCAATCTTTCCTCAGAGGCATTGTTTTCTGCTCTTCTGATAATTCTCATCTCTCTTCCGTGGACTTGCTGCTAAAAAAAAATCATGTATGGAAAAATGTAGAGTCAAACGTAGCAGAAGGATTGTGTGAATTTGTTACAGTTTCAGGAAAGGGCTTCATTTTAGGGTGTTCTGAATCTAATGGAATGGAAGTGTATGTCTTCTTATTTTTAAAATGCAGTGCTTTGATTCTTCCAGATGAAATGATGATTCATTAAAAAGAGTACAGCAATTTTTTCCCCCCTTTCAAGCTGTTACCTATTTGGAATGAAGATATTCCACTCACAAAAAGCAGGAGACCTGGAGGACCAGGGTGGTTCCAGAGCACTTTGGTCTCACCCACCGCTATTGCAAAGCAATATGAACAAACAAATCAAAAAGTAAAGCAAATAACCCAAAATGCCATTCAGAAGTTCCATAGAGACCCTGGAAAAATCCGTCCAGACTGTTGGATTGCTCCGGACCATGGTTGCTCTAATAATTAAAGCCTCACTGTGAACTTCCTCTCTTGCTTCTTGGAAAACCTGTGACCTCGGGTTCGGAAACAAGAGCTGGCTCTGGAAAGGATTTGTGGTTCGGGAGAGATTTTTTTTTTTTCCCCTGCTAGTTGTGCACATTTTTCTGGAACCTTGGGGTGACAAGGTGTGGGACTTCCCTTTCCAGCCTGACCTGGTGCCTCCGTGGCCAGGTGTGAACCGGGTGCACCAGGGAGTTAAATCCAGAGGGGGGACAAAAGGCCAGAAACACCGGAATAGCCCCATAGAGTGGGACACGCCGCAGTTCCCGTGGAAAGAAATGGAAGGACAAGTAGCATCCAATGTGGCATAACAAAGCACCAGGGAAAGATAGGAAGGTAAAGAAAGAACCTATAGTGCAAACTGGAGAAAGGGAAGAGAACTAAACAAGAATATACAGTCAGTTAAGGCTTGCAGGGAAAAGATAAGGCCAGCTCAGAGAGCAGAAAGGCTTAAGGGGAATAAAAAGAGCTTTTACAATTATATCAGGGAAAAGGGAATACTAGAGAGAAAGTAGTTCCATTAATAAATGAAGAGGGAGACAAAATCAATGGTGTTGCTAAAATGGTAGAGCTACTGAACTCCTTTGCTCCAGCAGTATTTAACAAGGTGAGAAGAGAGAAGAGAAGAGAAGAGAAGAGAAGAGAAGAGAAGAGAAGAGAAGAGAAGAGAAGAGAAGAGAAGTTTTAAAATAATGAGGGGTTTGACTTGGTGATTCTTCAGGGGAAAAGCGGTTTGAGGGAGAAGGCACATTGGAAGGGCCAGGATGTGGCATCACAAATAGCTGGGCATGCCCATGCCTTTGGGGAGCCGCTCCATTAAATCCTGGGCAATTGCTTCTGGAGAATAACAGGAAACCAGGTAAGGATGGCCAAGTGTGATACGGATGGTTTTTATTTTCAATGACCAACCCTGAGAAAAAAACCCATCCACTGAGTTCATTATTCCACCCGGCAGTGAAATCATTCCCACGTAAAATATACTCATATTTAACAGTGGAAAATGGCTGGGCCTTGAGTGCTATGGACACCAGTGGGAGTTTGCCGTGGCTTAGTTTGTGGGAGCAAAGAGCTGTGAATTAACATCGTTCCTTCCTTACTATCCCATTCCTGGGAGCAAAGGGGCAAAGCCCTGGCAGAGCCCAAGGAGGGGCTGGGGCTGGCTGCAGGATGGAGCTCAAGGTGCCTCGTGGACTGGAAAATGCCATAACGTGGCTTTGGGATGAGAAATGCTACCTCCCCTCCCTTTACATAAGGAGTGACAAGAGATTAGCTGGAAATTCAGGAGGGGATGGGGCAGTCAAAAGGAATAAAGGGAAAAGTTGATTTGTGAAATGTCTCACAGAACAGCAAAATGCTAAAACCAAGCAGTGTTGGCCAAACTCTGTGCTGGTCATGTCACTGCGGAGCCTTCCAGGGAATTTAGTGAGAAGGAAACAAAGTCCTGCAAAAATCTTCTGAGAATTCCATTTCTGAGGAAGAAAACCACTTTATTTGGTTTTTTTCCTCTGCTTGCCAGAGAGTCTGAAAATCAAGAAACATGTAAAGAATGGTGCTTACAAAAAAAATCAGGTTGGTTTTTTTCCCATAACAGAATATGGGTATTAAATGGCTATTTTTAACTACGGTAATTTGTTCGATTTATATTCCAAATGTACCAATCCTCGTGGTTTGTCACTTAGCCACCTCCTGCAGAAATGCATCGCGATAGTGGTGAAATTAGAAAATGGTGCTCAGATAAAGTGCAACCAGGAGTAACTGGCAGGTGTAGGGGAAAGCGGCTGAGCTGCTTTAGTTCCACATGCCAAAAAAATCGGAGACGTTCTTCCCACCAAGTGGTTGGCCAGAGGCAGCCTTCCCAGAAGTCTGAGGCATTTCAGCTGATAAATTCAGCTGATAAATGCAGCGTTTCAGCGGGTAAATTTCGGAAAGACAATCTTGGAGTGCAAGGCTTGTGTTCTGCCGTCTGCAAGTGCCTGCCAGTCATTTCCATCTGAGGAACAGGGACTCCAGACCACGGGATGCTCAGCTGGTCAGTCCTGGAGCAACACTCCTGGCCAGAGTTATGGCTTGGTTGATTATCTGGGGCCACCAGGCTGATTTTTTCCCGTTCTCCATCTCTATTTATTTATTTTGCAATTAAATTCCTCCCCACAGGGAGAGGGGGAGGTTGCAGACTCCCCATCCCTGGCAGTGTCCAAGACCAGGTTGGACGTGGCCTGGGGCAACCTGGGACAGTGGAAGGTGTCCCTGCCCATGGCAGGGGGTGGGATTGGATGAACTTTAAGGTCTCTTTCAACCCAAATCATTCCATGGTTCTGTGGTTCTTAGGGTTCCTGAATGGGAATGGTGGTGGTCAGCACTTCCCTCAAACTTGGCTTCACACGAAGTCCCTCCCAGTGAAACGTGACCCTTCTGGCAACCACAGCTGATCAGATGTTTTTGGATTGAAGCAGTTCCCGATCACAAAAAGGCTTTTTGTCAAAAATCAATATTTTCTGTGGGAAGATTGATTTTCATGGAATTTTTTCCCAGGGAAATGAAACGAAATGCTTTCTCTGGTGACAAAGTTTATCTCTGTATCTGTCTGAGTGTCTCATGGGCTTCCCAGCAAGCTTGTGCAGTTTAGGGGGATGTGTCCATCCCAGTGCGCAATGGGTGGGATTTTTGAGTGATCCCTATTGAAGACCAGATGGGTTGGGATGGAGGGCACCTGTAGGTCATGGAATCATAGAATCATGGAATGGTTTGGGTTTCAAGGGCCCTTAAAGCCCATCTCAATCCACCCCCCTGCCATGGGCAGGGAAACCTTCCACTATCCCAGGCTGCTACAAGCCCTATCCAGCCTGGCCTTGGACACTTCCAAGGGTGGAGAAGCCACAGCTTCTCTGGGCACCCTGTGCCAGGGCCTCACCACCCTCACAGGAAAGGATTTCTTCCATGTATCTGACCTAAATATCCCACTGAACCCATTACCACTTCTCCTACACCTCCAGTTCCTAATGAAGGTCAAGCTGGAATTGACCCAGGTCTTCATTCCAAAGTGCAATGTCCTGCTCAGGATGTTTTTCTCAACTTTATCTTCCAAGGAAAGGCTTCAGGATTTTGCCATTCAGCCTGGCCTTGCCATAAATCAGACTTAAACTGTTTGAGCTTCCTTCAGGATGAAGATCTGTGCTTTTTAGTCATCTCTATTTGCAACAGCCTTCTTTAACAGGAGGCAGATGAAAGGGTTTTCCTGCCAGTAGTCCCGTAGGATTAGTAAAACCAACTGGAACATGGTAGAGAACCTTTCTGCTGTCCTTTATGGAGGCTGTGGGATGCTGAACCCCGGGTGTGGTGTTGGAGGACCTTGGGGGAGCACTCCCCAAGCCAAGATGAGCAATGGCAATCAGAAAGGACGGATAAATCAGGAGTGAGCACCAACTCCAAGTGCCCGTGGTGGCTGAGGAGCAAGGGGGATGTTTCCTCCAGCTGCATCTGCAGGAGGCTGCGTCATCCCCTAAATAAGGGTTAACTGCCCCTCACTCCCCCTCCGGGTACCCATCTGTCAGAGACAGGGGGTTGGGGAAGCATTCCTGCTGATGCTCTGCGTGGCATTCCCTTCTCCTCCCCTGTTTAACTCTCCTTGCACGAGATCCGTGCAGCAAGGGATGAATTTCAGCCATAAAGATTGCCAGACAGCTCCCGACTTCCACACCCCAGGGAAAGGAGCAGCCTCCCGAAATGCTATTCCAGGGTGCCGCAATCTCTCATCCCACACGTCCTAAACCCCCCGACCCCCTAAAACAATGGCAGCCTTTCCCTGCCAGGTCGCCTCCAAACAGGCTCTGCGATAAAATGACAGCCTAGTGCTGTCATTAAGAAACTGTTCCAGCAATGCCTGGGCTCCCACTCGGCTGCCTCGATGCACAAACCATATTTCCCATTTATTTGTTCCGTTTGTTTATTTTACTGGACCACCCCATGAACCTGGGAGAAACACGCTGGAAAAAAAATTATAGCAACGCCAACTATTCTGGGAGATACACGAGCCCCTCCATGTTTATCAGGTTGAGGGCACTGTATTTTGATGTCAATAAGCAATTTTTCCAGCCCGGTCTCCTGCCCGACCCTTTTAATCCATCAATATATTATTAGAGATAAAGTTGGTGGAAGCCTGCTGCAGTTAGAAGATAAATGACATCTCTGAAGTCAGGCATTAAAGACTAGATTAAGGCCTTGTGACACCGTTTTCAGTGCTCATCTGTGCACTTCTGTTCAACCTATCACACTGAGTGACAAGAAAGAAAAATAATGAACTGGGCCAAGGAAAGAAGAAGGGAAAAAAAAGGCAGAAAGAGAGAGAGATTTTTTTCCCTCCTAACACACAAACTACATCAGTTCACACTCAGGATTAGACTGTATTTAAAAAAAGGGGAAGGGGGAGGCTGGAACTGGATGGTACTATACAGATTAAAATAGGAGAAAGGGGAATCTGAATGAGGAATTTCAGTTTGGTTTTGTCCTAGGTTTATTTTATTTTATTTTTGTATTTTATTTCATTTCCCTTCACTTCATTTCATTCTTTTAATACAATTTTTTTGTTCATTGCAGCCTTTAATTTCCTTTCTTTTTCTTTCTTTCATTTTATATTTTTCCTTGCAGGAGTGACCTAGTTGAGTTTACAGGATCCTAAGGGTTTTGTCTGGAGCTAAAGCAAATCCCATTTAGGACCAAGGAAACACATCCTTTCCAGAGACCAAGTTAAAACATCTGCAGATGGAGACCTCCCCTCCCTCCCTCCATTACACCCTTTGTCTTGGTGCAGTTGTGGTGATGTTTTATTGGAGTGGGTCAGTGCTGATTTTAGAGACAAGTGTGCACATCCAGGTTTTGTGTTTTTTCAGAATGGGTAACCCCACCCTTTCCTTCATGGGCGCAGCCCCTCAGACAAAAATGTTCCCAGTCACTTTTCCAGAGCGGCCAAATGCTGCCGAAGATGGATGCAACTCTTCCGTGGCCTCACCCATTCCCTTTGTCCTCCCAAAACCCAGGCTCCTTCCAGCTGTTCTGGGCTTTGAGCAGCACCGATGCCTTGGCTGAACATCCTCAGCACTGGCATCAGGTTTCCACCACCACACTGTGGTGGTGGGGAGCTCTTTGTCCTGTCTGTGTTGGACAGAAGATGACAAATCAACCCAAGCATCCTTCTCTGTACTGGACCAAATCCAAGGCTGTTCCAGGCTCTAAAAGGACTTGATGATCACATTTGCTGTCCCGAGACTGCCTTGAGAAGGGCTGCTGTTGTTGTTTGGGGTGCACCTGCCCATTGCGGTCCCATCGTGGTGACAGAGGCCCGGCTGTGGAGGTACAGCTGGTCAGGCAGGTTCTGAGAGATCTACAGAAAACAGGGCTGTGAGGTCACCGTCAGGGACGGAGGGGAGCAGAGCTGGGTCTAACCTCTCCGCGGAGCGGAAGGGAAGGGAAAAGTGCAGTTGTGTGTGGGAATGGGCATGGGCCCCACCGTGGATCTCTTGACCCCCACCCATCGACTCCCATCGTGCTTGGCCTCTCCCGCTGCGAGACGCCCAGCCTTTGGCAGAACGGGTGCCTTGGGTGGGCTGTCACACCAGTGGGAAAGTGGGGAGACACACCTTGCAAGGGGTCTTGTCCCACCATTTGGAGACCCTCAGTGGTGGCAGAGCAGAGCAGCCAGTGCTGGATCTCTCCTGGGATCTCTCCTGCCCCACCGGGGTCTCCGTTCCCTCCAGTCTGTACATTGCTGCCGTCTTCTCCTTTTGAAGATATTTTTTAATGTCATTAAAAAAAAAAAGATTACTTTGTTACAATCATTCAGCAAAGGGTTTCTGTGCCTGTAGAAAATATTAATAGACTATTATGAGGTCCTACAACTAATTTTTCCACACATATCATCTGTCTTTGCATGGTTATTAAACTCCAACAATATTTCATGCAATGCTTTCCTGCTAAATTAATTTGGTTTCTTCTTCTCCTGCTTCTTTTTTTTTTTCCTCCTTCCACAACCTTTAAAATTAAATTGAATCTTCATAATTATGGCTTTTTTTGTTGTTCCTCATATCTTTTTCTTTTCAATTTTCCTATCAAAGTGGCTATACAGTTTAATAAAGATGTAAAGAAACAGAAATGAAAGTGTAAGGGACAGGAAGGACTGTGTTGGGATCAGAGGCAGGGGGCTCTGGGAGAGCTGGGGGATTCTGGAAAGGATGGGATGGAGGTGAGCAGGGAGCTGAACAGCACCTTTCTGGGCTGGCTCCAGCCTTCATGGAAAATGATGTGGGAGAAGTCATTGCTAGGAACGACTCATCAGATGGGAACATGGAGAAAATGTGTTCCCAGCAGGACTTGTCCTGATTGATCCATGAATTTGGGGCAGCCTGGGGTCACTTGCTGCTCCTTGGAAGCTGAGGTGGGAACAGGAGGCATCCTGAGGGCTATACCCCTGGATTGCATGAGGGAATGTCCCATGTGCCTGCAGATCCCATAGGATCGCTGGGTGCAGGGCTCTGGGACTCTTCCGGGGTTATCCAGTCTACAAATTCTCCCTCTGATCTCCCTCTCCTGTCACCACTTCCCAAAAGTCTGGTGACAACCTCAGCAAGGAGAACAGAGCAGGGGAAATAAATGCTTTGCTTGAACTGGAGAAGGATGTGGCACAAGGGCCTGGCCCAGGGATTGCTGATGTCCTCGGATATCCTGCTGGAATCTGACTTTTAATCTTTTCCAAGTCTAAACTGAGCAGAGAAGTTCTGTGTGCCTGTGGATGGGTCTCCTGCCCGGCAAAGTTTGGTGAGACTCCAGATGAGTTTCATTTTCTTTCCCAAAGATGCCAAATGCATCTCCTGGGAGATGCTCTCCAGGGAGAAAAAGTGGTCTATCTGCATTAATTATTAATCTTCATAAATCAGGGATTTTTCCTTTTTTTTTCCTTCCCTCCTTTTGTTTGGGAAGTCTTCCTAAGGAAGACATGTTCAATGGAGAAAGAGAATAGAGATATTCTCCATAAAGGATAACTGTTCAACCAGAACATCAAAATAAATCCCATAAACCAGGATTTTTCCCATTTCCTGGAAGTAATATTAGCAAACTCCCTCTGGGAGCTTGCCCCATGGATGGATACCCGGCATTAAGAACATCACACTGATGCCTTGGTGGCCAAATCACTGTGTCAGACACACCTGGAACCAAAGAGAGTTTTTGTGAAGGTCGGACCCACCTAGGACTGGTCAGACTCCAGCGGGCACCACATCCTTTGTAGGACAGATGAGCCACTCATCTTTTCCAGAGGACAAAAGTGGTGGCCAGGCCAAGCAACATCCAGCTGTAGGGCTTTCTACTCAACTGAGCAGCACCAAGAGGCTTGACTGAAGGTTCATGGGAACTGAACTTGGTGCAAAATGATCAGTGGAGATGAGACCAAAGGAGACCAAAGGAGTTTGGTCTCTGCCTGTGCCCAGATGGTGTCTATGGCATGACCACAATGCGCCGCCTTTGGTGAGAGGCTCATGTCCCCGCCACGGCTCCTCCAAGGAAATGGCTGTTTCTGTGGAATGACATATGCACTTACCAATAGGTGGCACCAGTGGAACAGAAATGGGAAACTCTATGCAGATTTTTCTGGAGCAGAGGGTGCTGGGAATTCTCTCTTACACGGCTGTAGACTTTTCTTCAAAGGAGGTATTGATTCCACCCCGCTGTCACAGTTGTAGCCTGCTGGAATCTGGGAGGGTGTGACGGGAAATGGGACACTGGGAATCAACCCAAACTGCTGGTGATACTGCTAAATCTCTGGAATTTAGAGTCACATGCTCAGAGGAGTGATGAATATTTAACATTTAATAAGGTGATCGGTTGCTATTCATAACTCAGAGGTAAGTTGTTATTCAGATATGGCTCCCATGACCATACGAAGTGAAAGGAGTAACCTGTTTTCCAGAGGAATCTCTGGAATCTCTAGGCACTGGATACCTAGCAGAGATGTGGTTCCATTCAGGAGGGACTGAACCTCCTGCTCCAAATGACTCCAGATGGAGCAGGAAGGAACCAAATGTGAGGCAGATAACTTTAGACAACTCTGGTTTTGCCTCACGGCCTGGTTCCACCACCACATTACAGCTCTCTTCTCCAAATTTGGTGACATTTACAATGTCTTGAAACTTCTATGCAGAAAGGGCAGGATTGTGGGTCAAACTCCCCACAGATTGCACCATCACTCCAGGCCATTACAGTCACCACTGTGATCTCGCCTGGATGTTAACATTTGGTTGATGCCATGAAATTTTTACCGTTTAAAAGCAGTAGCCCTGTTTCTCAATGTTTTAAAGATGATGAACATTATCCTTCACATCCCTTTGCTCATCAGCCATGTGTTTATGCACGAAGCATCTGGCTACATTATAATTTATATTGCAGGAGACTGCACCAAAAAAATCCCTCAACAACCTCCAAGGAAATCAAAACACATTTGGGCCAAACTGAAGCAAAATGCTAATTTTTCCCCTATGAACCATTGCCACAGCAAAATATTTTACTGTTTGTGATTATTCAGGCTTCTCCTGATGAGTTTTTACTCCGAGATTTACAGGCATGTTTGCATTTATAATATGTCAAAAGTTCCTCAAATTGTGACAATAGTCCATTAAGGAATAATTTAGTGGTGAGAGACGAAAAACATGGAAAACTAAGAGCTTTGGTTGTTTAAGGTTTGTAAAGCAATGCCAAAATGAATTGATTGTTCCCTGTTTCTCCCGTTGCTGCTACCAGTGCCTGTGTTGCAAGGTGCAGGGTGGATGGGATGGCAGTAGGGGGGTGGTTTCGTTGAGTTAGATCAGGCTTCTCCAAATTCTGCGTAAAACCCATTACAAGTGGACTTTGAACATCTGCGGGTATTGTCTGAGGAGGTGAGGGAGGAAATCCTGCTTGCCATTTTGGGAGAAGGTGTTGTCCTCCTGGACCCCACTGGCCCATCAGCGTGGAGGTGGCACAGAACACAGCCCAGACCTCACGGCTGGACAGGTCATTGTGGTTGGTTCTGGAGCAGGCAGAGGTCAGGTGCTGCCAGTGTTCCTGCAGTTTTCCTCTCTCCTGGTTGCAGGTCTCAGCCAAAGTCATTTGTTCATCTCAACCCTGTCCAGCCACGCGTGGAATCTGGGATGCTCTGGTGGTGAAACCCTTCACTTGTGCGAAATTCATTCCCTCCTGATCATGCTGAATTTAGCCCAGGGTTTGAAAGACTTTTCTTAAAGAAACCCTGGAAATTAAACACATATTCAGAAACCTCTTTTCCTTTCGGTGTGTAGATCCCTCCTGCACCCCAGCATGGTCTCTCCCCTTCCCACAGCACCGGGATGTGCCGTGATTCCCCCTGGCAAACACCCATCCCGTTCTGCCGACAGCCCCAGGCATGGTATTAGAGAGAGAGCCCTCTGAATAAAATGTCATCGGGAAAACAAACCACATAATCAACTTCTGCAAAAGCTGGTCCATCACGGAGAGAAAAAAATAGAGGGTCTCTTCAAACATAATACAGAATCCTGGGAAAGAGCGGGTTGTGTCTGCCGAGGGGGGAAGAGTGGGTGTGGGGTTGGAACGTTTGCAATCAGGTTCTCATCAGGCTTCGGATCTAGCTCCATTTTCTCCTCAGCATTTAACAAATCAAGGAAGAAATGCCCCTGCCTGGGGTCAGAGATAAATCTTGTACCCTGGACAAAGGGTAGATCTCCTTGTCAGTGCACTGATTTATTGTGACCTTATAGTCAGACTCTCTAATTTCTGAAGGTGGCTATAGGTACCACCGGTGATTTGTTTCCTCTCTCAATACTCTCTGACTGCTCAGCACCGGGGACCACGGTGGGCCCGCTGCCATCTCTCTGGGGACAAGGCTGGAGTGGCTGGATCTCCACCTGGGTCAGCTCTGCAGGACGGCTTGGGTGGAAAATGGGTTTGCCACCTGTGAAAGTCGAGTCCCCAAGGCAGACACCTCCCCTAAGGCCATAGCAGACATGAGAAGAGCTGGATGGGTCTTGAGCAGGTCCGTGGGGAAGACACAGCCCAAAACTCAACCTATGAGGCCTTGGAGGAACCACCCTTTGGTTTTGCTCCCACTGCTGGTTTGTCCAGCACATGCTGCAGAGGAACGCTGTTGACCTGCCAAAGTGAAGGAGGCAAATCCCACCCTGTCGCTCAAAAATTCCTTTCATGGTTAGCTTAGGTTTAGTTTCCACTCACTGGCCTCTCAGCCTTTCCCTGCTCTTCAGCAGGAAGGTGGCCCCACGAGCTGAAGTCTCGCTTTTCTTTCTGACAGACTGATGGGTTCATGTTCCCCATCATCTCCTCATCAGCTCCTGTCCCCCAGCCCTTGAGCCACCCTGATGCCTTTGTGTCCTCAGCAGCTGCTCAGTGTCCTTGGTGAAGCTGGACCCAGAGCTGGACATTGTCCTGTTCCTGCCCCAAGGCCCAACCCTAAGAGAAATCCCTTCCTTGGCCATCAGCCCTCACTCACTCCCCCAGGCTCTCCGCTGGCACTTTTCAACCGAAAAGCAGCACCCGGGTTTCCAGGGTGAATTTGAAAAAAGGCTTTTAGTTTGCCCTCAGTGGGTGTCTAAAGGGATTCGGGCACCAGGCTCTGCACATGGATGTTGCATTCCCAGTGTGGTGGGAGTGCAAACAGGCGGATGTGGCAGGAGTTTCCATTGCTGCCACTGAAAGTCTGGATCTCCTTAAACCGGCACAGCTTTTCTGTCCATGCATAAATTGCCTGGTACCTAAGCTACCTAAAATATATTTCAGAGAGCTTGGTACAGCAGAGCCCTGATCTCTGTTGGAACTCTCCTCGTGAATAACGGTGAGAATTTATTATATTATATTTATTTTTGGAGAGGAAAAAGTCAGGGGGAAGGGTATTTATCTGTATTTTACGCAGTGCCTTTAAAACACAGATCCTGGCAATGCAAATTCACGTTTCAGGCAAAACTCCTCCGAAGCTCATTGCTTTGTGCAGCAACCCCCAAGCCCAGCACTCCCCTATCTCTTTCCTCTATACAAACATACAAAGGGATAATAAAATAGCTAAGAAGCAAGAGCAGTAAAATTTCGTGCCCTGAGGGGAAAAATGGCATATATTGCCCTGAGCCTTTAGCTGAGGCCAGAATTTATATAGAGAGACTTGGGAACTATTTTCTTTCCTAGTGCAATATTTTACCTCTATTGCCCTCAGATCCAGTCAATATTTGTATAATATATATATAAAAATAACCTCAGATAGATGGATAAAACCCAAGCAAAATTCACCCCGGAAAGCCTTTTATTCCAACTGGAAAATTGCCCTGCAAATGTACTCCACACAATACCCACTACTTCACTTGGAAGTGACAGTTGCAGCTGTTAACGCAGCTACATTATCTCATCTTGGGAGACAAATTCCGGGCTATATTTCACTGTAGCCTCGTAATGTATAGATGCCCTAAAGACTGCTCCAGCCAGATCTGTCTTGCTGTATAGATTTCAGATAGGGATGTGTACTTCCCAGGGTTTTTCCCTTCCCCCGGGTTACTCAGGGAGTGCAGGAGGTAAATGAAACACCGCAGCCTCGCCGTCGTCGTGCCTGCTTTGGCGCGGGGGTGAGGAGCAGAAAGGAGAGGAGGAGCCCACCACACCCCACTCCAACGAGGAGGGACTCCTTGGAGTTGTGCTTCGCCTATGCTCAGCGGTACCACGGGCACAGAGGTGAGGGAGAAAATGGCAGGGATTTGTCAGTTCCCAGATTTTCCATGCTCCTGCCCTTACCGAGTGGCCGATTGCTCCGGCTCACACCTGGCTCCCGGTGGGATTTCCAGAGCTGTTCCTCCTTGTTAACCCCACACCCTATTGCAAATCACAACTGAGGGTTGTAATGAGGAATTCTGGGACTGTCAGGAAAGAAAATATGTAAGTAGGGGGGAAAAAAAAATCATCTATTAGGATTTTAAATAGTCTCATGAGTCTCGCCATTATTTGAGACACTTAAGATCACTTGACAAAGCCCCGGAGAATACACAGAAAGCCAGACAGGGACCTTTGATGGATTTTTTAAACTATCTAATGCGCCTTTTCCAACTCTATCCACTAAAAAATGACTAATCGGTTGCTGTTCTTCATTACCACGATTATCAGAGTGTCCTGAAAACGCCGGGCGCTCCGGCATGCGAGACGTGTTCGCCTCTTCATCCCCGGCTGAGCAGCCCTTCCCACCTTCTGCCATTAATTTTCAAGGCAAACATCTGTGCCACACGCTGCTGGAGAGCATCCTGCCTGAGGAGCCCCTGTGTTTCTGCTCTGGGTAACGCCAGACCTCTCTGTGGGGAGCTCAGGGGGTGGGAATCACTTCCCAGCTCCAAGAAAATGGCCTTGTAGTGGCCCTGGTGGCTCGTCGTGCTGCAGCTGGGGCAGTAACTCCCTGCTGTGGATCTGGGATAACATGGAGAAGGAAAGCTGGCTCTGGCAGGAGGTCACTTCTTCATACAAATGTAGAATTTGTATGAACCCTCCATGATTTTGCAAAGGTTTTGGGAAGGGGCGAAGTGGAAGGAAGTCTTTCTGGCTAGCAGAAAGTGCATTGTCTCAGTGATTTTTCAGCCCATGGGCCTTCCAGCATGGCTTTGTAGCACGCAAAATTAACCATCACGTGGAGATGGAGAAGACCAATAATTATCAAGGAGCTGCCCTGGATCCCTGGAAGTGTCCAAGGCCAGGTTGGATGGGGCTTGGAGCAACCTGGGATAGTGGAAGGTGTCCCTGCCCATGGTGGGGGGTGGAACTGGATGGGCTTTAAGGTCTCTTCCGACTCAAACCATGCCGTGATTCCATGGGAACCCACGTGAGCACCCAGGGCAGTTCCCATGGAGGGGATGAACCAAGGAAAACCAAAGCTGATGAGCAGCTGTACTCGCACAGCTCCTGCTTGATGAGGTGAACACAGAAGAAGTTTGCAGGTGGCTCTGAGGAAAGTTTAAAAAAAAAAAAAATCAAGGAGGCATTTTTATCTGGCTAATTTTCTTCCCCGGAATTAGTTGTGTGAATGGAGAAACCTCCTGGAGCAAGAAGTGAGAAAAGCCTTGGACGGAGTGGCTGCGCCTCCCAGGCCCTGAAATTTAAGATCTTTATAAATGATCTGTTAAAACTATAGTGACGATAAGCTTATGAATCATGATCTATATTAATCAGGGCTGCTGATACGGAAAGATTAATTGAAACGTGCAGTTCTACACAAATGATAAAGTGGTAACAATTTAATATCAGACAAGGAGAGTGAAGAAATTACACTCCAAGCTTCATGCATCATTACTATGGATATTAATATTTTACACAGCGCAACAGCATCGGGAATCATAATGAAAATCCATAACTAGTGCACAGACATGATTAAATACAACAGTCTTTAGGTGCTGTTTGGTGACGGGGGCTTAGCCATATTTCACTCCTGCTGCCGGTGATTCGAGTGATAGAGTCTAGACGTGGGTGATTAAAAAGTGTTCCTCCTAAAGGCTGTTAACCTTTTACTACTGAAATGAATTTCTTTGATTTTTAAATTATGCCGCTCACTCTGTGTTGTGGGTTGGTTTTTTTTTTTTTCCCCAAATCAAAACCTTGTCCAGAATATCAATGGAGTGGGTTCCCCCAGGTAGTTGACAAAGCAGAAGTGGAGCACCAGGAAGCAGCCGTGGAGGGGTATTTAAGGGTGGGAAGGAGAAAGGGAGATGAGGGGGGGTAGAAAACAGGTTAAAAAAACAGGTTTTCAGTGCTCATCATTATAGTGGTGCATATATTAGATGCAATACCTGGAGCTGTGGAGGATCATAAAGGTTTTATCCGCGGAGTGCGGAATGGGCGCATTACTCACAAGTGGCACCGGAGCGGTGAGTTATGCGCCTCATTCCCGACCCGCACCCATAAAAACTTTATGCTGCACCACGCCGTGACGTCTGTGCTCGCTGGGGATTCATCAGCTCTAATGGGGCTGGATCAGGCCCTGAGGGAAGTGCAGAGAGAGGAGGGAAGTGAGACCTGACTCAGCACTGGGGAAAAAAAAACCTCGTTGTTTGAGTGATGCTCGATTGAGTCAAGCACCAATTTGAACCCCCCAAGCTCAGAGCTGGAAGAAATGACACCTTTGAAGAAATGGCATCTGGACTTTCTGGAGAGATTAGGAGGGTCCAACCCAGCCTACGCATCATTTTAGCTGCTAAAAATCACGGGATCATGTAAGGATTAGAAGGGACCTTAAAGGTCATCCAGTCCCAACCCCCTGCCATGGACAGGGACATCTCCCACTAAACCAGGTTGCTCAAGGTCTTATCCAACCTGGCCTTGAGCACTTCCAGGCAGATTTTAAGTCCAGCAGCTCATGGTCTTGCCATCTTGGACTGCACTGGGGATGTTTTGAGGTGTCCCACCCATTGTGCCTCACCCATGGTGTGGGAAAGGGGACGTGCTGTGGGGTGTCAACCTGAAACCCTGCAGTTCCCAGGCTGATGGTGTTGGGAGCAACCCATGAGAGGAAGTCCCACATATCAGAGAGGCTTTGGAGGTGCCATATGGCTCAGGGTGGTTTAGGTGGCATCTGCCTGAAAGCAATTGAAGGTCTGAGACTGGTAACAGTGCAAGGAAATGTAAATCCACTCAAATTTCCAGCTTGTGCCACTGGAAGTTTGATCTCTTTTGGGTAAAATAAAGAGTGAGCAGTTAACAGCAATCACGCCATGCTCCAATACTGCACATTCCAATGGATATCAAGAGCCCACTGACTCAAAATTCTTCCCTGTGTTTTGTAGAATCAAGATGTTTCACATTTTCTGGGAATCTTGATTGAAGGCTTGTAGGTCCAGTCTCAGGTGCCATGTCAGAGCCCAGAGGTCACAAATTTCAGAGATGGACCTTGTTTGGCTCATTTCTCAAAGCCCTGTTGCTGGCTGTGATAATCCCTGGTATTCTTCACGTTAAAAAAACAGGAGGAAAAAGGAAGTAAGAAGAAGCAAAAAAGAAATAGAAAAAAAGGAAGAAAGAAAAAGAAAAAAAGAAAGAGAAAAGGAAAAAAAAGAGAAAGGAAAAGGAAAAACATAAAACTAAAATAGAAAAGAAAAGGAAAAAAGAAAGGAGAAAAAAGTAGAAGAAAAAAGATGAAAAAGCAATGAAAAAATAAGAAAAATGGAAATGTCTACCTTCCATAGATGGAGAAAAATTCATCCGCCTCTCCAGCTGTGATACAGACATTTCTGGACACGGTGCTTTGTTTCCTTAGAAAGAGCCCCAAAACATGTTTGGGTTTTTTTTTGTCAGGAGAAAGGAGAAGAAATCAGTATTTCCCAGACAGCAGAAAACTCTCTTCTTGGTTAACCCCCAACATGTGAGCATGGCTGGAATTTGGATGTCCTTTCTTCTGTGGCATTCACGACAAGTCACACACTCACTCAGGAGTGCCAGCATCCAGAACCAAGGAAGACAATCCAGGGGAAGCATGCAGACACAAATCAAAGGATTCTGGAGACACGTAATCTCAGTTGCCATGTCTTGGATAAGACATGAAGAAGCCTGGGATTTAGAAGGGCTTCCACTGGCCAAGGTCTTGGGTGTTAACTTTGGTTTGCTGCCATATTTCAGTAGAAGGTGCCCAAGTCATGGACTGGAGTAACCACAAAGGGCAGGGCAGGCCCTAGGGCCCATAAATAATGTGGGTACAAACTCCTTCCTTGCACAGGAGAATTCCTGAAGGCCATCAGCAGATGCTCTGCTTTGGGGGAAGAGAAGCAGGTGGCCAAACACCAAGGTGGCTGGGCACAGCACATGTGCCAGGCCATGAGAACATGTGACAGCACACAAAGACATGGCGAGGGGCTGCAAGGAGAGGGGACGGTAGCAAAGCTTTGGTGCTTCCCTTGGCACCAGAATTTGGGATCTTTTGGTTGCACCTCACCTCCCCCACTCCCTCCAGAGGTTTGCAAACACAAGGCTGAGCAGGAGCAGCTCCTAATCAATGACATTAATTAATAGATGAATGGCAGAGAGGCGCGAGTATTGCCCCACAAATGAAAAGCAAATCCCAGCCAAGGGAAAAAACGGCAAAACTGTAGCAATTTCTACTCCGTTACCCTTGAGATTTGGCTCCAGATTCAAAGGATAGGCAGGCGGAGAGGGAGGTTGGGAGGAGGAGGGCGGGGGGGAGTTGGCTCATATTCTGCTGTGACCCAATTCCATACAAAGCATCCTGTAACAAAACACGTCTCTATCTACAAAGTACAAGTAATCTTTGTTTTCAGTACAATACTTATCTGCATTTAGACCGACGATGGCAGTGCTTGGCTTATTTTCATGGATCCAGTTATCCTTTTTATCCCTGTGAGCATGTGTGTGTGTGTGTGTGTGTGTGTGTGTGTCTGTCTCCTCCTCTCCATCCTCCTCGCTGTCTCCTGTGCCCGTGCCAAGCCAGCACCACTCGTAGGGTGCTGCTACACATCAGCAGAGGTGCAAATGCTGAAGGTCACTGCCAGTTCCGGGT
The DNA here is from genome assembly GCA_013397975.1 of Machaerirhynchus nigripectus. Lineage (NCBI taxonomy): Eukaryota > Metazoa > Chordata > Aves > Passeriformes > Dicruridae > Machaerirhynchus > Machaerirhynchus nigripectus. The sequence goes on along the minus strand of VZRQ01004630.1, from coordinate 1,085,825 downwards.
TTTTGGGCTGCCCAAATTCTTTGGTGCCTTGGGAAAGGGTGAGTTCGGGATCTCGACCTGACCTCGTCTAACCACATCCTGAGGAGCCCTTGAGGTGCCACCACAGAATGGGAAATATTAGACAGGAAAGATCACCCTGAGGGGTGTCTCAGAGCAGTGTCCCAGACCCCCAGGGTCACAGAGGGTGGTCTCACACCAAATCCGACCGTCCCAGTCATGTTGGCATCTCCAGTTGTGCCAAAGGGGGATGATATGTCACCAACTCCCACCATGGTTTCCATGTTTTCCAGTCACAGAGCGGGTCATACCCAGAGAGGTCTTGCCTCCTAAACTGATGGGAGAGAGTTTAAGAGAAGAATTTGTCTCTCCAGGTCACAAAAGAAATGGGTTTCCAGTCTAGAAGATGCCCCATAACTTAAGGAATCACCAGGGTGACAGCCTTCATGCATGCAGCAAAGAAGAGTTGCTTCCCACTGGAAGAGCATTCCCTGGTCTTGGTGGTGACACAAATGAGGTTGGAGAATTGTAAAGCCCCCTCGAACTTTTAAAGCCAATGAATCATGACCAGATGTTGTGAATGCTTGGATGCAGAGGCATCATCCAGCTGGACATCCCCTCCAGGAGGTGCCTCCATGAGATCTCATCCCTTTGCCCACCAGCCATTCATGTTTCCTGGAGCATTTCCTCCTCCTGCCTCTCACCTCTGTTGTTCCAGAGCACTCACACAGTCCCCAGCAGCAGGTCTATGGATATTTTAGGAGAGTTGCCCATATTTCACAGTGAGGGAATTAAGATGTGGGAGGTAGAGGTGTCCTGCCCAAGGTCACCACAGGAATGAGCTGTTGAGGGAGATTTTTATGTGAAACCAAAAACTCACCAGAGGTTTGGGAACCACAGCCTGTGCAGGAGGGTTGGAGGATGCACAGTTATTTAATCAAAAGTACACACCGGCTTGAGAAATGTCTTCTGTGGGAGGGTTAGCCCAGCCCAGTGATATTGGTTCACCTCCGTTCTTTAAATCATGGCCTTGTTTTCAGTTCAGACCCCCCACTGGCTTATTTTTGTATTTCCTCTACTCAGCTGCTACTGAATTCCAGGTTCGCTTCCTACATTTCCGCCTCGGTTTTCGGTGAGCCCAGCCCTGGAGAGTATCTCTGTATTAAATAAGAACCAGGATAAACACGGAATGTAATACATGTAATTCCATGATAATCGTGTGTTTTACAGGCCGATGACAAATTTGCTCAGCTGGAAGTAAATACACTCCTCCCCCTTCCCCCCTGCTGCCCATGGCCTCTGTTTGTTTGTGATCAGTGCCACCTCCTCCCCTGGGAGCCACCTGAGCTGCTGCTGATAGGCAGATGACTCCCTTGTTCTGCTTTTCCCGCGTATTTATGCATTTCCACCTGGTCATTCTTCACCCCTGGAAATCCTTTGAATTGCCTGTCAGCTTGTGGGCCAGGATCTCCATGGCTCTTCTTTGCTCCATCGTGGAAATAAAAATGTTCTCGAGCCTCCGCTCATGCCTGGGTAGGCACAAAAGTGGTGGGTGGAGTTAAGGCTGAACATGATTTTCAGCTTAAAGCTTTCCACTAAAAAGGAATGTTTACTGGAAATAAACTGGGATTTTCAGTGCATTATAATGGTGCAGTCTGGTCAGATTGTGGGGTGGTCTAATAAAGCAGTTCTTCAGCCAGTTCTGGAAAAATCAGCTTTATCATATTCACCTTGGGGCTTTCCTGTTGCTATTTTTCATGTATAAACCTCACGTAAAAATATGTACAAAAACATGGAATGTGTCTGCTTCGAAGTTCAGCTGAAAGATGGATCTCCTTGTGAGGAGAAATGTGGGAAGATGCTATGGTTGCCACCAGAATTCTGGGTCTTGACCCTGTTTGAAGGGGTAAGACTTGGCTGTTCAGCAGGGTCTGAGGTTTTGGGTAGAAAAGGTTTCCTCTTGGAAGGGAATTTTGCTGGGGCATTTCCAGTCTGGTGTTGGTATTTCTGGTGTCAGGCTGATCTTTCCAACATTTCCAGGTGGATATGGAGGCTCCTTCGTCACTTCAGAAGTATCAGCAAGGAGATGTTGGTATTCATTAAATGAAGGGAGCGAAAAAGAATTTAAGGACTTTTAAGAATGATTAAAGGTTGATAAAACTCTTAAAAATCTATACTTTTTGGTGGAAAGTAGTGGAGACCAAAACGTTGAAGGAAAATGACAGTTTTAAACCACATTTTGATATGATTTTTGTCTTCTACTAAATTTAAAATGTCCCAACAAGCCTCTTCAGGACATAAACCTTATTTTTCTCTTACTAGTGCAGTCCAAAATACAGTTGTAAATCTTGAAACCATTCTCAACCTGGTAAAACTGTCATCAATATGTGATTTTTTTTTAAAATCTTCATAGGTTCTTTGACCATGGGAAACAAGTGCTGGCAGAAGAAAGCAAATTGTTTTGTTCTTGAGACCGGGAGTGTTATGGGACAACCCTACCCATCCCTCCATGCTGCACTTTGTAATCTTAATGGACATTAAAACTGATTGAATTTTTAAGGAAAACTCAAATGGAAAGTGCCAAAGGCCAGGTTGGACGGGGCTTGGAGCAACCTGGGATAGTGGAAGGTGTCCCTGCCCATGGCAGAGAGTGGCACTGGATGAGTTTTAAGGTCCCTCCCACCCCAAAGCATTCCACGATTCTGTGATTTTATGGTCTCTAAATATTATATTTTATCATGGTTATAATTTATGTATTTTTCATTTTATAACATGGTTCTCAAAATGGAAACATTCCTGCCTGTGAGATACGTGGACAGATGTGGGGGAACATCCATGGGAAAACAACCCAACCTGGATGTTGGGTAAATAGTGAGCAAAAAGTTGGCACCACATCCTTTATAATCCATTCAATCAGGTGAAATAGCAAAGCAGAGCTGATTCTGCTGGGCAAAAAGTGAAGAAATTAATTTAAATGCCCATAAGATGCAAAAGAGATGAAACGTGGAATAAGTCAGAGAGGAAACTTTCCATAAAGGTTGCCAGAGCAAATAGGTTTGGGGTTTTTTTTTGTTGTTTTTGTTTAAAAAAAAAGAGAAGTTTGGATAGGGTTTGGAGCAACCTGGTCTAGTGGAAGGTGTCCCTGCCCGTGGCTGGGGGTGGAATGAAATCAGCTTTAAGGTCCCCTCCAACACAAACCATTCAGTGATGATTCTATGGTTCTATAAAACTTCCATTTTCACGTATTTTCACTTATCGTGATAAAAATACCCCCTGGCAACGCCTTTTAATCACCTGTAAGAGAGAGGGAAGGCTGAGTTAGGTTGTGAGGTGACCAGGAGATGGCAGGGAAGAAGGAGAAGGGAAGAGGAGCCCATCCCCAATCCCTGAGGAGCTGGGCTGGCTGGCAACGCAGCTTGGGCTCAGTATGGGCAGGAAAGGGGTTGCAGATCAATCGAACATGACCTTGCAGGAGATTTTCACCTGGACAGGAAAACAGGTGGGATGTGGAGAAGGATAAGTTGATTCCTCCTGCTCGTTTCCTCTCTGGACAGCCTCCTGCTGGCCAAAGGGCCACTGAGAGGAGAAAGACAATAAATTCATGGGGACACAAAGAGGGGTAACAGCCCTAAATGCAGCATGGAAGATTTAAGTCAGATGCTCAGAAAAAAACACTGGTGTTGATGATGGAGAAACACTGGGATAAATTTCTTTGGGAGGTGGCAGAGTGAGCAGTGTGGGATGTTTTCAGGAAGAGGCTGGGTGAACACATCTCAGGGCTGCTTTAGATCTGCAAGATCCCACCCTGGGCAGGGGGAAGGGATGGAATGGTACCTCATGTCCCTCTCAGCCCTGAAGCCTGCACCTCCAAAGCCTTCCCAGGAATTTGTTGTGATGTTGGAGCAAGCTCTGGTCAGACTGAGCCACAGCAGGGCGGGAGCTGGTGACAGGGGGAGCTCTCAGATTCCCTGAGGGAAGGGGGAATGCCAGGATTACTCATGTGGGACAGAAAGCCATCAGACACAGGATCAGGGTCACGGCAGCATGTCCCAGAGCCCTGGGACCTCAGCTTCAGGCTGGGTCCTGTCTCCAGGAGCCCCAGGACCACCAGAGTTCCCAAGACCAGGAAGGAGGCCACCAGGACTGATCACACATGGATAGAGATGGCCTCCTGTAGTGGCTACACTTGTCTACCAGGGGACATCAAGAAGAGGTTTGTGGGTTCAGAAGGGGATTCCAAAGACCAGAGCCCTCTTTCATGCATGGATTTCACCACCAAAAAACCCCAGGAAAGAGCCCCAGCTCTGCTCCACCCAAACCTAGTGGTGGATTTCATCTCTCTTGCTCCAACAATTTACTTAGAGATGTTTCAGTGTGGGGACAGAGAGCTGGGACAACAATCCCTGAAAATCCAGGACATGTTTGGATATGGAATAGTGCCAACCTGTGCTTCCATGTGCGTGAGAGGGACCAAGAAGTTCTGAGTCGCTTCTCCCCGCCACACTGGGGTTAGTGGCTTGGGACTTTGGCAGAGCTCTGGGATGCTGGGAATAAAGAGATGGAGCACTTTTCCAAGGGGACAGAGAAAAAGAGACAGAGGGAGGCAGGGAAAGGAGGGGCCGGGGAGAAAATAGGAGAGAGAAAGAGAGAGAGAGTGCAGGGAGGAGGGGAAATGAAAGGATATTATTTTTTTTTGTATCTGTCATTTCCCTGCTATCTCCCATATGACTTCTTAATCCATCAGAATGCTGGGAAGATAATGTTTTGGGCGAAATAACATGAGAGAGAGGATAGACTCCCAAGGACCAATATCTTTATTGCTCGGAGGATAAACGGATTATGTCAGCCATTTTCTGTTGCTGACAGCTTTTCTTATTAACCGATTTTATTTTTTAATCTTCCAGGGAAGAAATATGGTTTTATGTCACAATAAAACGCCGGTCACATCTAATTCTGCCCTCAAACAAACAGATTTCTGAAAGCCTTGCAGAGAAATTTGAAATAACTTTAAAGAGGGGGTTTTTGGATAAAGTCTTTATCCAGAGGCTTGTTCAACCGCAGTGTAAAAGGTTTAGAGAGAGTGAGAGAGGGAGTGAGAGAGAGAGAGAGGGAGGGAGGGAGAGGGAGAGAAAAGTCCCTCACAGTTGTTTTTCCTGGTTGATCCCTATTAAAAGAAACTCTTCATTGTGGTGTACTCAAGGAAATACAGCTCAGACGAAAGAGTCACATGAATGTTAACAAATATGGCTATTTGTGTGGCTTACGCGCCGCGCCGGGCTTAGGGATGTTGTGCGTGACACTCAGAGAATGAGGGAAGCAATCATTAGCATCCCAGCAACCTGCTTAGCCGCCCGCTTTCAGACTCCCCCTTTTGATCTGACACTTTTTTTCCCTCAGTTTTGCTGGGATTACCGGGGAAGATGCTAATAAAGTATCAGCCCCGTTGTAGGCAGAGCGATAAGAAAGTCTGCTCTGGCGAAACTTCCCGCTTGCAAGGCAAGCAGCCTTTGGACTTGTTGCTGGGCTCCCCAGTGCAGGCCTGGAATTTGGGAGGGTTTCATTTCATTCCCTTTTTCCTTCCCCGAGCCCCCCCCAAAACCTCCTTCTGCAGATGGATCCCGCATATTTCATGGGCATCTCCCGCGGGGATTTAGAGCAGGCTCCATGGAGCTGATCATATCCCAGCTGCTCATGGACATTTCTCCGATGGCTAAAGGGAATAGAGGGGAGCCAAGCCGTGCCCAACCATTTCCCAGGGAGGGTTTGCTCCTCTGCCTTTCCCCCTTTGGTTTTTTTTTCAGGAAACACATCTTCTGCTGCTTGGAAATATTGGCTTTCACACAGCAAAGGTTTTAAAGGTCTTAATATATACTGAAAAATGAACACCTCGGCTCCCAGCACCTTTTTCTTGGCACACTGAGGACCCTAAAACACCAGCTATCATCCCAAGGAGTGCTCACAAGGACTTAAATCTCAGCAGCATCTATTGGTGTTGTCCTCTTACTGGGTTTTTGGGGTTTTTTGACTGTAAGTTCCTGCTGTGCTGGGTCCTGCAAAAATATGTCTTGGCAGGCTCTCCCCCTTCTAAAGAGCTTAGAGCTGGGCAAAGACACGTGGCTTTCAGAGCTTTAGTTGTACTGGTGACACGCTGGGACACCCAAAAAGAAATGCCCTGCCTTCTCTAGGAGGGGCTTTCCCAGCATGGGAGGGGGCTGTAAAGGAATGTAAGGAATGCACAGATAAGGAAATGTCAGGAAACACATCCCCGTGCACGGATGACCCACGGATGCGGGATGGTTTGCAGGTTCCCCACTGCTGCTCCACAGGGTTTGCCAGCCTGGTTTTGCTGGCACAGCTTTGCTGGCACCGTCTCCTGTGTGCTGTCTGCATTCCCAGCATCCTCCTGCTGCACCTCATCCACATCCCAGACTCTCTCTGCCCAAAATATTGGGTGTTCCAAGCCGGAGTGACTTTGCCTGGTTGTACCAGCACCGTCGAGCTCCTGAGCTGCTCCATCACACCCAATGAGGATCGAGATAAAATTGGCCCTGGTGGAGACCACAGAGCAGAAGGTGTGAAGCCAAAGCCACCTGCTCTGACCTATAGTCCTATAAAGGCAGGTGGAATATCCGAACCTGGGATCTCCTCTTGGAAGTGGATGCACAAATTACCCCTCAAAAATTAGTGCAACACCAGCCTCCTCCTCCAAGAGTGTTTAGGTTGATGAGGAAAAGAAGAGGAAGTTCATGCAGCCTCTCCTGGCTCATATGCTGGAATGGATGCCAAGAGCTGTCCCAGCTTTTGGAATGCTACTTAGCTCCCTGCTGTGGGAACGGGATCAGCCCTGTCCTTAGGCAATAGCAATAGACCAGTGCTGCAAGGGGGTCACAGCCAGCCCAATTCCTTGCTAGGGATGCCACTTTCCCTCTTCACCTCTTGGAATTTAGGATGGAGTGTCCCTAAGAACAGTTGAAGTTTAACATGTCCCTAAAAAGTAATTTTCGTTGCTGTATCTTTTCCCCTGGCAGGGAATTCCCCAGATGCAGAGCAGACAGCACAAAAGTTTTTATTTTCTTTTTTTAAAAGAATCCCAGAATCATTGAGTTTGGAAAAGACCTCCAAGATCACTGAGTCCAACTTTTGTCCAGTTGCCACCTTGCCACCCAGCCCAGAGCACTGAGTGCCATGTTCAGGCGTTCCTTGGGCACCTCCAGGCATGGGGACTTCACCACCTCCCTCGTCAGCCCCTTCCAATGCCTGACCACCCTTTCCAGGAAGAAATTCCCCCTGATGTGCAACCTGACCCTCCCCTGGCACAGCCTGAGGACATTTCCTCTCATCCTGTCCCTTGTTCCCTGGAAGCAGAGCCCGATCCCCACTTAGCTACAACCTGTCCTCGACAGCGTGGTGGTGGATCCAGCAGGAAAGATGGGCAGATGTTCTCCTGAGGTCCCACACCCTCATGGCCTCATGTAAGACAGCTCCAAGTTCTGTCAAAACAAAAACATATCCCATTACAAAAATGGATTTTTATGGATAAAAACTGGTATTTACTGAAGAAAACTACTTTCCCACATGAATAAAATTTACCTTGCTAACAAAAAATGTTGGTAGGCATTGTTGGGAGGAGTAAGGGTGATTTGGTCCATTGTTTTCTGGGGTAAAAAGAGAGGAGAAGGAAACCTGAGGGAGGAAGCATGGAAAGTTTTACTCACCCTAAATAATCCCACAAAATATTTAGAAATTTTTCCCTGTGAGGGAGGTGAGGCCCTGGCACAGGGTGCCCAGAGAAGCTGTGGCTGCCCCTGGACCCCTGGAAGTGTCCAAGGCCAGGCTGGACAGGGCTTGGAGCACCCTGAAGGTGTCCCTGCCCCTGGCATGAAGTAGAACAGGATGGGCTTTAAAGTCCCTCCCAACCCAAACCATTCTGGGATTCCATGACTTCATGATGTCTTCTTCCCTCCAGAGCTTGGGACATGATGGGATGGAGCCTTTGGACCAGGCACAACCCAAGACAGAGGGATAGAGAGCGTTAAAGTGAAATGAGATGAGTTTTTTGTGTGGCTGCACCAAGGTCAAAGTATCTTCTGAGGACCTTGACCACCTGGCTGGGAACGTGCTGAGGAATTTGGGGCTGGGTTCCTGCAATCTTGCTGGTGATTGTCCTTCCCTGGGCAGCACCGAGTCCCTCCACAAGCCGAAAGCACAAGCCAAGCAGNNNCACAAGCCAAGCAGAGACCAAATAAAGCCACATTAATCCCAGCTCCATTAGAAACACAGAAAATAAATAAATGCTGTTTTCAAATGTGGAAAAAGAAAAAAAAATCAATAGAGAAAGAAATATTATTTTTAATCTTCTAAGAGGTTTTTACAAACAACAGGGAGGGGAAAAATTGAAAGCCATGAAAAAAGACTTGCCAATGTCCTTTTAACCTTTATTTATTATCACTCAGTCCACATCAGCCCCTGACTGCAAGATAATTTGGAATTTCATTTTAATTTCAATGTATCACATAATTCAACACAGCTTTCCACGGTTTTTTTTTG
>VZRQ01004630.1:1022949-1077229 GCA_013397975.1 Machaerirhynchus nigripectus | reverse complement strand
TTTTTTTTTTTTTTTGTACTGGAAACTTTAAAAATCTCTCTATAGAAAATGCATCTTAAAAAAAAAACCCACCCCACAACATAACCCTTCTGCAGCAGTTACTTAATTTATAACATGAAAAGGGTTTGTGCTAAAACATGATAAAAATAAAATCAACAAACTTCAAAAAAGGAATATTCCTTAATAACATGCTTTAGCTTGAAGGGTGCCTGCTCCTCTGCTTTTCTTTGCCTTTGTCTGCTGCTCGCATTAGAGTGGAGTTATTTTGAGCCCAGCTTTTCGGAAGCCTTGTACTGAGCCTTGTTGGGATGTGTTTAATGGCTGGGTCTGGCTGTGCTGAGGGAGCTCAGGAGGAGCCTGGGACAGGCTGGGAATGAAGGATTGGTGTTACCAACAAGGAACAAGCAGAGAAGGCCCAGCAATTCCCATGGGCATCGTGCTCCAGAACCCTCTACTGCCTGTAAGATCTCCCATGGGAGATGCCTCTGCCTTCCCAGGTCCAGGTCTTGTGTTGTCCTCAACATCGCTTGTCCAGGGTGACAGCAAGGTCTGTCCTTCCCTCCCAGAGCCTCTGAGCAACAACAAACAGGCTGCAGGTCCCCTGGATGCTGCTCCTGTTAGAATCATGGAGTACCCTGAGTTGGAAGAGGTCCACGAGGACCACTGAGTCCAACTCCTGGCCCTGCACAGACACCCCAACAATCCCACCCTGTGCATCCCTGAGAGCGTTGTCCAAACGCTCCTGGAGCTCTGGCAGCCTCGGGGCCGTGCCCATTCCCTGGGGAGCCTGGGCAGTGCCCAGCACCCTCTGGGGGAAGAACCTTTTCCCCATATCCAACCCTGCCACAGCTCCAGCCGTTTCCTTGGGACACGTCCCTGGTCACAGAGAGCAGAGACTGGAGCTGCCCCTCGGGAGGAGCTGCAGATCGGAGTGAGGTCTGACCTCCACCTCCTCTTCTCCAGCTGAACAAGCCAAAAGGCCTCATCCACTCCTCATATGGCTGCCTTTGGAGACCCTCCACCATCTTCATGTCCCTCCTTTGGATGCTTTATATATATCTTTATATATATTTGGATGCTTTATATATATATATCCAATAGCTTTAGGTTCTTCTGATACTGTGGCAGCCAAACCTGCCCCCAGCACTCGAGGTGAGGCAGCCCCAGTGCAGAGCACAGCAGGACAATCCCCTCCCTGGCCTGGCTGGTGATGGCAGCCCCGATGCCCCTCAGGACAGGGATGTCCCTCCTGGCTCCAGGGCACTCCTGACTCAGATCCAACTGGCCAGGGACCACGACCTTCAGGTCCCTTCTCCAGCCTCTCCTTCCCCACTCTGTATTTCCAGGGTAGCCTAGTCCCAGGAGCAGGATCCAGCACTTGTCTCTGTTCAGCTTCATCCAGCTGGTGACTGCCCAGCCATGTCACTTGTCCAGGTCTCTCTGCAGGGCCTCTCTGCTTTCCAGGGAGTCAACAGCTCCTCCCAGTTCAGTACCAGTGGTGAATGTCCTCACCTAAGCATATCCCTTAGGTACCACTGCCTCCCCTTGGCTTCAAGAACAGGGTTTAGGACAGCCAGGAGAGCATTCAGTGATTGTGTGCATCCAAATCTCAACCCATACCCAAAAAAAACCTTAAAAGAGAAGCTTGAGATGAGGTGGGAGAGAAGAAACTTCTTGGTACAAATGGTCCCATTAACGTATGTCTCGGCCTTGGGCTCGTTTGTTGTCCTGGAGCTCCTTCCATTGCATCATCTTTCTTGCAAATCGTGACTAATTTGCAAAAGAACTTCCCTGGGCTTGTTCTCTTTTTACTGTGTTCTGATTTTCTTTAAAAATTCCAGAGCAATAATTTACTTAATAGGACCTGATGCAGATGGTGCATTTTGTTTGGGATCTTGGCGCTGGCTGTGAGCAGGAGGAATCTCATATTTTCACGTCAGCTCGCCTCCAGGGCCTTGTTTATCAGGGGGCTCCTGAAGTGACAGGCACAATAGGGCTGTTTGTACTCCAAATTATCTGCCGGGAAGATGGCAGAGACCTGGCAATGAGCAGAGGTACAATGAATTCCCTTCCAAAGAAAGCTCCACCCCAGCCCTTGAAGCTGCCCTCAGCAGAGCTCTGACAGGTGATGGTTTTTCCGGTGCAACCTGGAAAAGGCAGGAATTGAAGTGCTGTTTGACAGCACTGTCATCGATGGCTTGGTACAGGAATCCCACCGTGTCCCCCAGGAAGTGTCACCGAGCGGTCCCCAGATCAAGGGATGTTATCTGTGACATTCCAGCTGGGGAGAAGAAACCCAGGCTGGACCTGCTTTAAAGCATGGATTGAGTGAAGCCAGACGGGTGTGGTGGGAATGAAACATCCACGGATCCGTGTTCCACTCCGCATAAAACCCAACAGGGGTTCAGTTCCTGCCCTGACATTCCGATGTGACTCCGAGTCCCGCTCACCTCTCTGTGCTTCTCTCTTGGCTGTGCAAGGAGCTGCAGGAACTCTGGCTTGGAATTGGTGCTTGTCCGAGCTCTGAGCTCCGAGGACTCAGAGATCCATTTAGGTTGGAAAAGCCCTTTGAGATCATCCATAGTCAGAATCAAGGCTGGCATCTTGGGGCAGCCTTTTCCTCTGCCCTTGCCTGGCTCAAAGCAGGGACCTGGAGACCAACAGCAGGTTTGTGATCAGTGGAGGTGGACAGAGCCTTACCCCACCTGGGTGATCTACCCAAAAATCTCTGGGATGTTCAGGCTCACACACAAGAATTGATCTCTTAAATGCAAAGGGTGGGGAGGTGCAGGGGGCCATAAAATCTCCTGACCCCTGTGGGGTCTCCAGCTCCCCACAAGGTGAAACCATCTCTACCCAAGAAGAGAGTGGTCTGGGTCCAGACTCAGGGTCAAGTTAAATAATTCAGCCAAAAAATGAAATTCTGACCTTGACTCTCTAATAGGTGGGAATTGGCTTCACCTCTCTTCTCTAATACATGTTCTCTTGTTGACTAGTCTCAAAAATATTCCCGGGAAAACAGATCTGGACAGTAGGTAACACAAAGAGATGCTAAAGACCCCAGCATGGCTCTGAAGGACACCCATTCTCAAGCCCCATCACCGACATGTCCCAGACAGTCCCATTTCTGCCCAGCTCCAAGCCCATGTCACACCTAAATCAAGAGGAAAGCAATTAGATTTGGCTGAAAGTGCCAATTTCTGAGACAGAAATGCAGCTTTTGGAATCAGCAGAATTATCCATGTGCAAATCCCCTTTTTATTGCATCAGAAACCTGTAAGAAAATGGATAGTTTTGTAGGGATAAAATGAAGTAATTCCAGTGTTCAGATCTCCATGGTGCCTCTGATGAGTGAGACAATGAAGATCTGCAAAAGCTGAACTTCTTATTCTTTTTCTCTGGATTTTTTTTTTGTTGTCAAGGCAAAGGTTTTTGTTAGCGAGGTCTGTAAAATGAAGAAGAGTCCTTCGAGCTCAGGAGCTGTTACACTTTGGAGCGCTCAACCTGCCCCAGCCCCGGCAGAGACGGTGATTTCATGCAATTATTATCCCCCACGCCACACAAGCACGAGCGCCCAGTCCGGGAGCAGAACAGCAAACTCATCATGCCCTATTTAGCAAAATGTTCAGCGCCAACGTGAAATTCTGACCCTCACATTTTATTAAAAGGATTATATCTTAAAGCAAACTATTTCGGTCGTTCGCTAGCTTCTCCCTGGGAAAACTTTCAAGACAATTTTGAGGACCGTGGCAGGATCAAGATGAAACAGTTCTGCCTTTCCATCTTATTTCTTCCAGCTCAGATCCGTTCCTTCCTCCGGTGTGTCCCACCTCATGGTGTAAGCCTCGATTTGCAGAGGTAGCATCCTTTCCCATGAGCTCATCTTGCTTTTAAATTAACGCTGGGCATTTAAACAGCTTTGGGGATAGTTCTGTGGTGGAGAAGGGCTCAAACATAGAGCTGGGGGGTCTCCACCAGGTGGAAGGAGCTCCCAGGAGGCCACCTGCACAGCTTGGGAAGCCAGAAAAACCTCTTCAAGGCCAGTGGAGATGGGAAGGCAGTTTCTACCCCAGCTTGGGTTTGTATCCATTCTGGTTAATCCTAAAAATATACTGTTCCAATTGTATAGGATTGCATATGGATGTGGCAGGGAAGGGTGGGGGGGCCCCGTGTTGGGGTAGATTTGATAGAACAGCTTTGTGTCAAATGAATAGGTAGGTTTATTATAGACTTCCCTTGCTCCAAGCTTCAGATGAGAGAAATCCTATAATCCCGCCCTGCTTTAATACTGGATTAATGTGGATTTGTTAATAAAATGCTAGTGAAATCGAGAATAATTTGTAATTAACTCAAACTTCTACTCCCCGCATCATTTTGAATATTTTTTAATAGAGATGAGGGACGGTTTCTGCGGCTGCATGCACTCCAGTAGAGCATGGTGAGTGGGAATCCTGCTGGAAAAACCACTGCACCAACTGGAGTTCATGGCAGAGGAAACTACCCAGACAATGCAGAACACCAACCACAGCTCTGCCGACCTCAGGAGCCAAATTCTATCACCAAAGGCTGCTCAGATGCAAGGTGCCAACACTTCTGGGGGTAAAATCCAAACCATTATCCCCAAAACAAGGAGTGCACAAGCACAAGTGTAACAACAAGCCAGTGCCACATGAACAGTGCAGGAACTACTTAGTAGGTGTGGCAGATGGAGAATTGCAGCATTCACACTGCCCAGTGGTACCCCCTCAAAGCCTGGAACGACCCTGCTCTGTGAAGGTGGATTTCAGACAAGATCCTTTTCTGAACTAAGGTCAGAAATGGAGGATTTTTCTCACCAGCTGGCGTGGAAGGCCACCCATCTCCAAATCCTGCTTCTTCCAGTGGTTCAAAAATGAATTAAAATGAGTCATTTACTCAAAGATGACCGTGCCATGAGGTAGGAGAAATTTGGAAGAGGGAGACATGGAAAAGGCAATTTTACCCTGGTTAATTTTGGGGAAGGTTTGCATCCACTCTAGCTAATCACAAAAATATGCTGGTTATCCTGTTATATAGGATTGCACGCGCCTACTCTCTCATGGAACAGCAGGTCAGGAGAGGGACCAGAGGTGGAGATGGGATGGTCTTCAAGGAACCACTTGGAGGATTTGTCTTTACTCGACAGAGACCAGGCATGTCCCTGTATGGAGAACAGATCCCTGGTCTGGATCCATGGGACAAGGACAACTCGTTGAGGGTCAAAAAGGCCAAGTGCAGGGTCTGCACTTGGATCACAACAGCCCCATGGAGTGCTCCAGCTTTGGGACACAGGGGCTGGAAAGTGCCAGTCAGGAAAAGCCCTGGGTGTGCTGGTGACAACGGCTGGACACGAGCCCAGGTGTGCCCAGGGGGGAAAGAGGCCAATGGCCCCTGGGCTGTCCCAGCCATGTTGTGTCCAGCAGGCCCAGGGCAGTGACTGTCCCTCTGTGCTGGGACCTGTGAGGCACTTCCAGTCCTGGGGACAGTTCTGGGCCCCTCACAACAAGAAGGACATTGAGGAGCTGGAGCGGGTCCAGAAATGGGAATGGAGCTGGGGAAGGGGCTGGAGCTTCAGGAGCAGCTGAGGGAGCTGGGAAAGGGGCTCAGCCTGGAGAAAAGGAGGCTCGGGGGGGACCTTGTGGCTCTGCACAACTCCCTGACAGGAAGGGGCAGCTGGGGGGGTCAGGCTCTTCTCCCAGGGAACAGGGACAGGACAAGGGGGAACAGCCTCAGGTTGTGCCAGGGGAGGTTCAGGTTGGATATCAGGAAAAAATTTCTTCATGGAAAGGGTGGTCAGGCATGGAGGGGGCTGCCCAGGGAGGTTTGGAGTCCCCATCCCTGCAGGTGCCCAAGGAAGGCCTGGATGTGGCACTCAGTGCTCTGGGCTGGGGACAAGGTGGGGATCGGTCACAGGCTGGACTTGATGATCTTGGAAGCCTTTTCCAACCTCCATGGTTCTGGGATTCTGTGAGAAGGTGCCATTTATTTTTCCATGGCAAAACCAACTCCCATGGATCAGTCTCTCTGACAGGGAGCCTGACACACCCAGCATGAGTGATGCCCAAGAAGGTGCTGCAGAGGGATGGTGCTCCAGAGAACACCACAGAAGATCCCCTGCCCACTCCAAGCCCGACAGACTCAACTGGTGTCTCAGGCTGGAATTTACAGTGTTAACCATCACCAGCTCTCATTTCAGCCTGGCTTTGCCCACTTCACCTGGAGCTCTTATCGCTGACTGCCCTCGCCTGCAGAGCGGCACTTTGGAAACTTCCCAGTCATTGATCTTCCCCTTGGATTGGGCTCACTTATGGTTGGGTCAGCGGTGAAAAACCCCAGGAGAGCAGCATCTGTCCTTCATCGTCCTCAGCTCTGGGGACAGCCGTCTGCCAGCGGTGGATAGCAAAAATAAAGAGGACTTTTATCCTCTAGGTGAAGTATTTTAAAGGACTCCTAACCTGTAGTTAAGACTTGGTGTTCAAGAGAGGATTTGTTTCATCTTGGGCTCTGTCTCTCTGTTTCTTCCCTGGCTTTTTTTCAGTCTGGACACATTTTACAGCCCGGCAGGAATGTTTTAAGGGGAATGATGTGCAGTGCAAAGCTCAGTAATACCCAGCAGCCCCTTCTCCCCTCAATTTATGAACTCCTGGCCAGCTGGCCTGCCACTTCGGGCACCTCCTCACTTATGTCTTGAGCCTGTTCCAGCTGCTCTTTCAGCAAGTTTGCTCCTCCTTTAGGGGAGAATCCGTTCAACTTGACGTGCCTTTCTTTCAGCTGTTGAGAAAGGTCTGTATTTCAGTGGCGATTCTGCTGTGACATTCCTTGATGGTCTCCTAGACTGCTTGGAGCTTGAATTGGTAAGGAAATACCAACCAATCCTAAAAGACCATGTGTGCTCCTGCTTGTCCACAGGGCCTGGCTGAGATCCTTCTGCCCCAGGCTTTGCTGCAAAATTCCCCTGGGGATCCCAGAGGACACTGTTAGGTACCACACAGGTCTGCGCAGCTGCCTCCATCATTCCAGGGCCTTTCACTAATTCCCTGCCATTAACTGGTGACATCAAAATCTGAATTTTTTACCACATGGGAACAAGATGCCTTGAGAAACTGTACCCTGTGTTCAGACCTGCATACACCCATCAACTATACTGAAAGGCCAGAAAGTCCTCGACTTTTTAATTCTGGACCTTGGCAGGACCTGAAGTGGATAGAAACCGCTCTGTCAAATGCTGTGGAGCTCTCTCCTCCTCAGGGAACTTGTGAACAAACCGCTTGGCACCCAGCTGATCTCTGCTTTCATTTCTGTCCCTGGTGACTCATTGTGCCTTGAGGTTAAATGAGGTATTTGTGTCTCTTGAGTCCATCTGCAGTCTCACCATTTAATTTGGACCATTCTTCCATGCACCTTTGTTGTCTGCATTCTTCATACTTCTGTTGTGTGCTGGGTTGGGTTTTTTTTCCCCTTTCCCTTCTGGCCCATGGGTGGAAGTCTTTGTCTAAGACTACAGTTTGAAAGGTTTGGAGTTTGGACAGTATTGTGAGTGTCAGAAGTGCTTCCTCTTGAAAAGAGAGACTTTGTATAGAGAGACCTTAATAACCTTTTATTAGACCAACAGCTGGAAGAAATGGACAAGTGTTCAGGAGTATGAGCCCCTTTGTATCTCTCCAAAATTCACATTCTCTGTAAAACACTTTGCTTGAAACAGCATTTACACAAAAACCTCTCGCTCTGCTGAGAGACAATTTCATAAAATCACAGAGTTATTTAGTTTGGAAAAGCTCTCAAAGATCATTGAGTCAAACTGCTTTCACAGCAGTGCCAAGGCCAGGACCAACCCTTGTTCCCAAGTGCCACATCCACATGGCTTTTGAATCCCTCCAGGGATGCAGACCCCACTGCTGCCCCAGGCAGCTGTGCCAGGGCTGGAGAGCGCTTCTGGGGAAGAAATTTTTCCTGATATCCAACCTGAACCTCCCCTGGCACAACCTGAGGTCATTCCCCCTTGTCCTGTCCCTGTTCCCTGGGAGCAGAGCCTGACCCCCCCCGGCTGCCCCCTCCTGTCAGGGAGTTGTGCAGAGCCACAAGGTCCCCCCTGAGCCTCCTTTTCTCCAGGCTGAGCTCCGCCAGCTCCCTCAGCCACTCCTGGTTCTCTGGCCCCTTCCCAGCTCCGTTCCCTGCCCTGGACACGCTCCAGCCCCTCAATGTCTCTCTCAAAGTGGGAGGCTTAATGGCCCCATTTCAGAAGCTTTGCTTCCATGCTTACCTTGGGCTGAAAAGACACATTTGGTTGCCTTTGGGTTCTTTGCATGTGGAAGAGGCGACGTCCTGCAGGAAAACACGGTGCTTTCCCCTCAGCCCTGTCAAATGTGACTCAGCTCAGCTCAGCTCAGGGAGCCTCACTCATCTCCCAGGGAGCTCTGCAGGAAGTAGGGGCTCTGACTTAAGATGTTAGAACACGTTCTAGAATGGGATCTTACGGCCACAAAACTAGTTTGAGGGAAGGAGGCTGGCTAATCATTTTGCCCAAGGAAGGGTGTATGGAGAAAATTAAGTGTAACACAGACTGCAGAGGTGATGAAAATGTCGTATTACTGACATCTGTATGGGACAAAGAGACTTCCTCTGAGTCAAGACTCCACAGGGATATCAAAGGGCAGGATATCCCTAATAAAACTGGGTCCCCAGGAAAACGATGGAATCACCATCCTTGAAACTGTTCAAGAAATGAGTAGATGTGGCACTTCACATCTACATCAGGTTTTAATGGAGGGATTCAGTCGTGGGTTGGACTTGATGATCTTGGAGGTCTTTTCCCACCTTAAGGATTCTGTGATTCTATTCCTGAGAGGTTCCTCCTTTATCCAAAGGTCGTTCCATCCAGTACCAGAAGGACAACATTTCCTTAAAAGACTCATCTGGAATCTCAAAAAATATTCCCCACTCCAGGCTCTTGAAACGTGTGCTCCAGTTTGGTGATGTTTGTTTTCCTGTTTGCCAAGCACATCTGATTCCTGTGTGGATCTGAAGGAAAACCAGTAGAGGCTGAGTTCACAAAAGCTCTGCAAACCAGAAAAAAAAGAGGCAAATTATTTTCTATATCTCTATCATGGCTTCTCTTATTCATGTCGGCTCTAAATTATGTGGCCGTGATCTTTCTAATCTCTCTTTGCATGGACGTCTTTCCATGCCCTTAATAATTTCCTTTGCCCTCCCCTGGACCTTTCCCGTGTCTGCATTCCGAGGCAGGGAGGTCGGAATAGGAACATTATTCCGAGTGAATGTGTATCATAGAGTTCTGTAATTCCATTATTCCATTACAGCGTTTTCAGTATTATTCCCTCTTTTTGAATACGTCCTGGCATTTCCTTGGTTTTCCGGATCACCAACGCATTTCGAGATTGCGCTGAGCTCTTGGCAAAGACAACCAGGATTTGTAAAAACAATGCAGAATTTTTGTAGTTTTGGTTTTTATTTGATGTATTTTTTCACAAAGATTCTCTACTTGGGGTACCAATTTCCAGAAAATGAATTCCCAGTGCTAGAAAGGGCAGGTCCTTTCCCAGTGGTTCTTGCTGAGCTCTCTGCTATGGGATGGGGGAAGGTCAGACACTTCTGCAGATTTCCTTCTCTCACGCTGAAAGACTACGTCTGCTTTCAGATTTTCCAAGGGAATTTAAAGTTGGAACCACCCTATTTTTTGGCATTCCTTTGACTGCCTGGGGCAAAGCAATTTGTAGGAGGTTTCTATGGGTGATGAAACAGGCAGGTGAAAAGCCAAATGATGTTAAAAAGCACTATTTTAAACCCAAGATTCTCTCCTCTAATTATTGTCAGCATAAACGGAGTCATTCCCATTTTATAGCAGCCTGAGGAAAAACTCTTTCCTGAGGGGAGTGTGCAGGGAAGGAGTCATGTATCCAGTGGGAGGTTTGCTTTGTTTAACCTCTAAGGCTGTCTTCTCGTCTTCTCCAGGACAGGAGAGGAAAAATTCAGCTGGCATCTTCAGCTTCTCTTCCTTACTATGTGCTGAGAACAAAACAGCTGGGGGTGGATGAGAGAGGGGGCACAGGGAAAAGAAAATCTGAGCTTCCAAGAGCTCCAGGAAACCCTCTGCCCTCCCAGCCACGTAACCAGTGGCTCTGAGGAGGCACTGGATGTTTCAGGAGGCTTTCAGTGAGGTTTTAATGCCCTCAAATGCAAGGAAAGACAGGGATCATGGAACCACTTAATCACTGAGGTTGGAAAAGACCTCCCAGATCATGGAGTCCAACCCGTGCCTGATCCCCACCTTCTCACCCAGCCCAGAGCACTGAGGGCCATGTCCAGTTGTTTCTTGAATGCTTCCAGGAATGGGGACTCCACCACCTCCCTGGGCCTGTTTCAATACCTGACCGCCCTTTCCATGAAGAGTTTCTTCCTGATGTCCAACCTGAACCTCCCCTGGCACCGCTTGCGGCCGTTTCCTCTTGTCCTGACAAATGATACTCAATGCTTTCATGGCTCAAACTCAAGCACCAGCTCTTCAGGCGTATGTGAGAGTTTTCATTTGCTCAGGTCCAGGATTCATCAAGAGTTTGGAGTTCTCATGGCCTTAATTTTGTTGCGGTTAGGAAGACAGACACCTACAGCAAGGGCTTTGGGTAACTGCAAGAAAATCAAATCCAAACACCTTCAGCATGAAAGGTTCCTTGTGGTTTGTGGTGGGGAGCCAATCAGATCTCTTGCTCCAGCCTTGGTGGGAGGGGATTCCCAGTGCTGGCTGTGGAGGTCCAGGGACATGAGTCAAATCCCACATGAACACTGAAAACAGTAAAATTGCCATGGAAGAAATGAACTCCTGGGATCTCGACATCTCTGAGCTGACGAGTTAAAGAACTTGAGGATGCTGGTGTGCAGAACAGCTCTGGTTTGGTGACATGGGCGGGAGGGCACCCCAATGAATTGGCTGCCTCGGGACACCCCCTTCCCGGTCCTGCCCAGGCTGTTGGGGAGCATTTTGTTCATCCCAAGTCCTGCTGTTTCAAAGGCTGAGCCTCTGAACAGGCAATGACTTTGTCCCCCGGGCCTAACGATCAAGAGACTCAACATTCAATTAGGCAGAGTTCCCAGGAGTGTCTGACCAGTTTGCAATGCTATAGGAGGAGTCCTTAGGACCTTAGATCAGACCATCAGCACGACCAATTAATGCTAACGCTACTGGCCTTGTTAATTGTGATGGAGCTCCCCAAGGGGACCAGGGCTAAATGAGCAATACATATCAAAGAGGAACTGAGAAGCCATTATGTATTATTGTCCCTTTGTTGATTTGAGGAGGATGTGATGAACTAGGTACTAATTACATTAAAAAACACTGTATTCTAAACCAATCTCTCCTCTAATTAATGTCAACATAAACTGAGTCATTCCTGTTTTATAGCAGACGAAGCCATTCAGTTACCGCGGGTAACTCACGCAGGGCAGCTCTGGGATGAGCACTAGTAACATGTTTTGACCAGGGAGATGGAAATTTCCAGTCTGAAAGCACTGAACAGAGGTGCAGGTAAGATCAGGGTCCCTCAGCAGCATTCCATGGAGCCCCACGTCATCCCACTCTGTCCCTGTGCCTGCAGATGCTCCTGCGTACACCCATCGCACAAAGCAATTTTTCTCAGCACCAGGAAAGTTCCCCTTTCCACTTAAATGGCTTTTTTTCCTTTTTTCTGATTCATTTTTACTTTATTTTATTTTATTTTTTTTATTTATTTCCCTTCTGTATCCTTTTCAATCTGGAAAGTGACTTGGCCTCTCTTCCCCCCATCTATTTTCCTCCTGCCACTATTCAGTTTAGGCATGAAACACAGAACTAGATTGAAAGCATTCAATGGCCATTCAATCGGAGAAGAAAAGAGCCCCTCAGAGCTTTATTAGATATGAAGATCCACAATAAAAATCAATTTCTGCCTCTTTATGCAGTTTAAATGACAAAGCACCCACCCATTCTGCAGCCTTTGTGCCCAGGAAATGTAATTCAGCGCCGGAGCCGGGCCCAGAACAGCCCGGACTCGCTGACCTGCGCCGGCAGATTCCGATATGATACAGCCCTTCCAGATAATGACAGCCACTTCATCTCCCCGCAGGAAAGAGAAACTTATCTGATATCTTGGAGGGTTAAAAGGCTATGTGGGCAGCATTTTTAATAGCACTCTAAATCAGCATCTTAAAAACACCTCTGCTTTTTTTTTTCCAGCACCCCGTTCCCCACTTTTTCCACTCATTCGTTGGGAACTCCAGCTGAGGTCCTGTACAGTCTTTGGGGAAGAGTCCTTCCTGGATGCCTGGCTGGAAGTGAGCAGATTAAAGTGCTGACTTGACTGCAAACATTGCCTCCGTTGATGTGACATGCAGGAATTCGATCAGGGAGTGTCTGTGGCTCCTGGGATGAGTGAGGGCTGTGCAGTGCTGTGGGGCAGAGCCAACAGATCCCACAGAGGAGGTGTTCTGGGCAGGGAATGAGCAGCATCTGGGCTATCAAACTGTGTTGGGAGGGAGTTAGGTTGGAAATCAGGAAAAGGTTCTTCCTGCAGAGGGTTGTAGGACACTGCCCAGGCTCCCCAGGGAAAGGCACAGCTCCAAGGCTGCCAAAACTCCAGGAGTGTTTGGACACCGCTCTCAGGGATGCACAGGGTGGGATTGTTGGAGTGTCCGTGCAGGGCCAGAAGCTGGAGTTTGATCCTTGTGTGTCCCTTCCAGCTCAGGATATTCTGTGATTCCATAGTCATCCCCATGGTTTTCCTTAAATCACTGCTGCAATAGCTTTTTCCCTATGGAAAAGACTACTTTTTGTTTGAATTCCAGTGAAACCTTGGCCTAAGTTGCGTCTAACAGCAATGAGTTCCTTGGAAAAAAAGGAATCCTGTGTGCAAGTGCTTTTTGAATTATTTTTGAGCATTTTTTCCCACCATGTATTCTGGAAAAGGGTCAGCAGATCTGTCGAATCAAACTTCTCTGCTGTCTATGTTCCAGGGGTGGAATATATTTGATATATGCTCCCTACCAAATATATATACTCTACGTATTATATAAATTATTATATTTTTTATATTCTATGCCATATATAGAATAACTGTAGTATCAATTTACTCACACAGAAGTTTTATACTGACAATCCTGTTGACTCCAACACTCACAGGCTTTGAAAGTCACACTCATTTTATCAAAAATTAAAGCCGGAGAGGAAAACACAGAAGGAAAATGAAGTTATGGCAATCCCATAAGGTCCTGCTTGTTCATTTGAAGAAGGAAACCCGTCCACTTTATGTCCCAAACCCCCTTATTTTTCTGTGTTTTAAGAATTCCTGTGTAGATAACACCACTGAATGATGTCACAGTGGAAACGAAAAGCTTTGATCTGTCTCAGATGAGCCCGAATCCTTCAGTGATTGACTTCAAAACTTTGCTTTTGTTTGTTTGTTTGGAGGAGGAGGAGTTCTGGATGCCGGAGTGAATCCGTGTCCTCCATCGCTCACGTCTTTCAGCATCTCTGGCCAAAACTCCTCCCCGTGTAGCACGGAGTATTTGGAGTGAATTGTAATTCTGGCTATTCCCCCTTGGCCTCGTGGCAGCTCTATCTTAATGAAGATGTGCTGTGTGCCTTTTCCAAAGCTTTTGGGCTACCCCGGGATAACAGTTTTAAGTAGGAGGAATGAGTTCGGTGGAATCTGTGTTCTTTACAACTGTAATTTCATTTTTAAATTGTTTCAACGTGTTCACAAAATAACTCGGAGACTTTCTCCCCCTGGAAGTGCATCTGTGTGTGTCCCCCTGGGAAGCACTGCCCTTCCAGCCAGTGGATGGACCCCAAACCTGCTGGGAGCCATTGCCTGGTCCTGTGTCTGGAGCACCCGGAGCCTCTGACCACTGAGGAAGTGCTTTGGGAGAAAGGTAAGGCTGTGAAACCACCGTGTCCCCAAAAGCAGATCCCTCAGATAAACCAGGACACAAACCATCCATGTCAGGCAGATGCAATTCCTGAACAAAGGCTGGGGGCTTCCCAGAGGTTGGTGGGCAGTTCCCTGGCTCAGCATGGAGAGGCACCACCGGGCCTGGTGGGAGTACATCCCTTTCCTTTTCACAATGTCCTGAGACCTTCTTGGGTCCCTCCAACAAAAGGCCCACCTGTCGTGATGTGGCACTGGCTGGAGGTCATCCCAACCAACTGAATCATTGTGGAAGTGACCCTGCTGGGTGTGCAGTCCTTGTCCAGCTACACAGGGATGCCAGTAAGATGGGCATTCACACCTCCTGCACACAACATGGGAAGAGGAGAGACATGTTATTAAGGGTTTTCCATTCAGAGGAGGACCTGCAAATCCCAGAGCTGTGCCCAAGTGATTTGGTGATTCCTGTCTCTGCAGATGTTATCACCTGGCGCTCTCCCTGCAGCCCTCAGCAACCCAAAGCATCTGTGCTGAGAAACTGTGAAATAAGGAAATAAGGAGGGAAGAAACGTAACAGCTTTATCTGGGGTCAAAATACAGCTGTGCAGTCCCTGTGGGGTGTCACCTTGGAGTCCCAGGAGATATGCCAGAGGCTTTGTGAGGAATGCTAGGACCTGTAATTATTCATTGCTTCATCCAGCTGTAGTGAGGTGGGGAAAAAACCTCTCTAAGATTTGCATGAACCAAGAGAAGCTCCAGCCCAGCTGAGTCAGGACATCCTTGTGACAGCTTGTCTCGGGAAGGGCAGGAAAAAGTGTGGGCAAACGTGGCACGGGGAACTTCTGGGATGCAGGATCAGTCAAAAAGATGGAGCCCTGAGAGCCAGGATTGCAGCTGAGCAAGGGCCAGGGTCAGGATGTGCTGGTCCGGTCATGACCTGAGGGATGAAGATGGAAGATGCCCAAGGATATAAGAAATGCAGGATACTTAGGCCTGGGTCACAGGGACATTTCTGGCTTGTGGCCAGGAAAGGAGGGAAAGCCAAGGATGGTGGGATGTCTCAGGAAAGGTGTTCCCAGTGGAGAGAGGGAAGCCTTGATGTGTCTGTGCTCTGCCCTGCTGATTCCAGAACTGGGGAAACTCCCAGTTCTCCCAGTGATCCCTTATTGGGGAAAGATGGGCTCCTCAGGAACCAGGGCTCCCACACGTGAGGCAGAAAGAGCTTGGCTTCGTTTCTCCCATGAAAGGGAAACTGAGGAACTACTCAGGAAATCTATCAGGTGATCAGAAGTGAGGGAGAGGAAGGGGTTGCTCCCAGCAAAGGGCAACAGTGGAAACTGAGCAAATGAGATAAAACAGCCATGAGTAAACTGAGGCAGCAAATCAGTGACCATGAGAAGATCCACACTCTGGAAAAGCCTCCTAAAAAGGCTGGAAACTTATGGAAGGACAAAAAAAAAAGTGGAAATAGAGATGATGAAAGGGATATAATGAAGAGATGCCAACTTAGTGGATGGAAAGGGTCCCTTTCAACCCCGCATTCCTGTGTCACAAAGGCCACGTAAACTGAAACAAGGCTCTTTTTTTGCACATATATATATATATATGTAATGTACACTTAGAGTGTTTTTGCAGATGGATTATCATCAATATAATCAAGGTCAAAGCCGTCACACACTCCCAGCCCTGGAATGCTACAGTGACAGAAAGCTGGCAGAGAGGTTGAAGATTGTCCCGTTTTTTTTTTCTAGCAGACTTTTCTCACATTTGTCATCTGTCACCAGTTCAAAACCTCCTGGGAGCCCATGGCAATAGACAAAAACAGACCTGTGGGTAAATGGTGTGGTTGGGAACAATTATGGGAGCAGAAACAGCTGGTTTTGGCAGAGCCGGGGATCTGGTGCAGCGATGGAAATCTTTTCCAGTCGCGGCTTGCTCACAAAAGCCACGGGAGAGGGATACACCTGGACTGGCAAGGAAAGGCTGGGAGCAGTTTGCCTGCTCTCCTCCGTGGGTTGTGCAGGCTGTAAACTCTCCCCGCTGCTGCCGAAGAGAGAATGCTGGAAAGAGCCGTGTCTCAGCATTCCCAACCTGCGGAGTGATGGGCAAGGGCCGGATGCCAGCAGAGGCAGATACCAGGGAAAAGATTTGCCTAGAAGCAACACAGCTTTGCAGTCAGCTCTCTGTGCCCAGCAGGAGAACACCACAAAGCACCCAAAGAGGTGAAGCTGCTTGGGGAATTGGCACATAAGTTGACACCAGGTGATAAACTGGCGGATAATAAGGAAAATAACACCGGGTGGCAACTGCCTACAGAGGCGTCAAGCAAAGGGTCAGACACAGTGAGGATAAATTCACCAGGCTCCTAAATGAGTAAGAACACTGTGGCAAAGGCTTGGAAGTAAGGGAATATTCACTTGATGAAGAAGAGGGCAACCTACTTCACCTCCTTGACCCTCAAGTCACCAAGGGCTAATAAGTCACAGTGTAAACCTGACACCAGCAGTGAAGCTGCAGGTTATTGACAGTGTCATTAACAGCACACAAATGTTTGGTCTTCTTCTAGGGGTCACTGGCTGACCCTGTGCTCAGACACGTGATCCAGTGACTGTCAGAACACCCCGTCCTCCTGGTGACCACATCCCTCTTCTCTTTGTGACCAGGGACAGGACCCCAGGGAATGGCTGGAGCTGTGTCAGGGGGGTTTAGGTTGGATATCAGGGAAAGGTTCTTCCCCCAGAGGGTGCTGGGCACTGCCCAGGCTCCCCAGGGAATGGGCACGGGCCCGAGGCTGCCAGAGCTCCAGGAGCATTTGGACACTGCTCCCAGGGACAGGGTGGGATTGTTGGGGTGTCTGTGCAGGGCCAGGAGTTGGATTGGGTGATCCCTGTGGGTCCCTTCCAGCTCAGGATATTCTGTGATCCTGTGACCCCTGTGCCCCCCATCTTCCATCTGTGTGCTGCTGTATTTGTCTCATAATGTGCATGTCTGACCTCCAGGAGAAGAAGGGCTCCCTGTTCTCATAACCAGAGGGATCTGGACACATCCCTTCTGCTCTTTTTCGTGGGACAAACCCCTCCAAATATAAGGACAAACAGCACAGACCTACAGTGGCACTTCCAAAGTTTTTTCAGATCCAGCCGCACGTTACTGAGCAGAAGTGAAAGCACAGCAGGGTGTTCACCTGATGAAGGGCAGATCTCTTTTTCCAGTGGTAGCCTCAAGGCTTTGTTTGGTGAAGAGGCCATGCTGGAAGGCAGCCAGGTCTGGTTCAAGCACTCCCACTGTTCAGAAATACCCCCAGCAAATTCTGCTTCCTGCTCTTGCTGCCTCATGTCCCGGGAGCTGTCTTGTCTCTGCTTGGCTCCTGGTCCTACTCTTCCTCCGAAACCCTCCAGGCTTGAGCCCAGAAATCCCACACATTGTATGACAGGCTCAATCCACCCTGGCTGCGTGCCCCTGGCCCCATCCCAGGACCAGTCACCTGGCAGAGAACCCCAGTAGACGACAGTGATTCAGCCTTATATAAAGCAGAAAAAGGCAGAGGTAGTGAGTGACAGAGCATCAGGAAAGACAGGCAAGCATCAGGATTGACTCCAAGTCCCTGATGGGGGTCCTAAGGAACATCAGGTTTATGACTTGAACTGCACATGGTGTTTTTCCAGGAAACAGAATTGCCGGGTGATGTCTTAAGATTGTGGAAGGAGTTGCAGAATGTCTTGGGGCACATGGGAAATCAGAGAGTCAGGGAATGTTCTGGGTCGAAAAGTACACTGAAAATCATGGAGTGCCACCTCCTGCCCTGGACAGGGACACCTTCCACTATCCCAGGCTGCTCCAAGCCCTGTCCAACCTGGCCTTGGACACTGCCAGGGATCCAGGGGCAGCCACAGCTGCTCTGGGCACCCTGTGCCAGGGCCTCACCTCCCTCACAGGGAACAATTCCTTCCTAATATCCCATCTAACCCTGCCCTATGGCAGTGGGAAGCCATTCCCCCTTGGCCTGGCACTCCAGGCCCTCTCTCTCCATGTTTCCTGTTGGCTCCTTCAGGCCCTGCAAAGCCACAATGAGGTCACCCCAGAGCTTCTCCTCTCCAGGCTGAACAATCCCAGCTCTCCCAGCCTTTCCTCCCAGCAGAGCTGCTCCATCCCTCTGCTCATCCTGGTGCCTCCTCTGGGCTCTCTCCAGCAGCTCCAGCTCCTCCCTGTGCTGGGCCCAGGGCTGGGGCAGCTCTGCAGGTGGGGTCTGACCTGAGCGGGGCCGAGGGGCAGAATCCCAATCCCTTCCCTGCTGCCCACGCTGGGGACCAGCCCAGCACAGGGGATCCTGGGATGGGGCATGGCCAGCCCTCACCACCTGCACCCCCAAGTCCTTCTCCAGGGACTGCTCTTCATCAATCCAGCGTGACCTTCTCACGTAATATCCTTCAGCTGGTTTGTCGAAGATTGCAGTTTTTCCTCGGTTTTTGGAGTTCATCCACAGCTGGGCAGGTATTTTTGTGCAGATGTTCCAAAGAATATCAGATTAAAATGAGCAGGATGCTTGTGCTATTGTGTTGGAAATTGGTTGAGCCTGGTCCTCATCTGGTGTCCTTGCTGTGCAGACCAGGAGCAGGTCAAGAGCTGGTCCATCATGACTGGTGACGTCTATTGCAGATCCCGTTCCCAAAACACAATGGAGTGGTCTTTACCATTTTTTTTCAATGTGAGCAGTGCCTGAGATTTTATTTCCTCTGAGAAGATTTATAAAAACAACCGCTGGAACAAATCTATTCTTCTTCCTGGGGTTTTAGCTCTAACATGGAGGGGTCTAAAAATGATAAGGGTTGTTTAATAAAAATAAAAAGGAACAAGAAAGAAGCGACGAATCAGTTTCAAACAGGAATATCTGCCTGTCTAGAACAGAAGAAATTTAAAGATTAATGGATCTTAGGAGCAGATCTCCCTGGCAGGCTGGCTACAGAGATGGGGAACCCATAACATACACAAAGGGATTAAAGCCAATGCAGAGAAAATGTTGTTGACTTCATTATTCTCAAACTGATGTTCAAGTGGAAAAAACCCTTTGAACTGGGGCAAGAGTAGAATTTGGCTGGGTGAGGTGTGTAAAGGGAGTAGCACCTCACACTGTTTGGCCATCCAGCTCTAAGAGTTCAAGGTCTTTCTGATCTTCCCTGATCCTGTGGGTCCAAACCCAGCAACCCACTGGGGTTTTATTTTGTTGTGCTGGTTTGGGCCGGGGTGGAGTTAATTTCCTTCAGAGCACCTGGGATGGGGCTGTGTTTGTCATGCCCAGTGTGGAAAACGGGGGGAAAAGGAGGAAGGGAGGGGGCATTGGGAGTGATGTGTTTGTCCATGGTTGATGTTGGCCAAAATGCCTTTATTTTACAGAAACGTGTGAGTCGGGTTCTGCTTTTCCAAGAGCCACACCAGGCATCTTCGTAGTCTGGTTTGTGTTTGAAACAAACCAGTATGAAGAGGATGAATTCGGGTAAATGATGCTGGGATTGGGTCATTTCTGTTGTTTATGCAGGTGCACAGCTCCCGAGGCTGCTCCAGTGGGATTGCTGGGTCCATGTCTTCCCCAGACCCCAGGGGGTGTAGGATCAGGAAAGAGGGAAGGCTGGTGAGCAAGGCAGAGCTGCCCAAAAGTGGTTCAAGTGTGGAGTCCAGCAGTGATGGGGACAATGCCAGCCAGATTTTTGGCTGCTGTGAATCCAGCGGCGCTCCATTGGCCTGGATTTGTAGACGGGAAGAGCTGGATAACAGCTGCATGGCTTTGCTTGTGCTTTCAAAGACCTGTCAGATGAAAACGGGAGTTAAAGCACACAATTCTCCAAGTCTGGGGCATTTTGTCCCCCAGTTTGGGTGAGCCCTGCCTGCAAACACAGGCTGAAGCATCCCCAAAATTGGGCTTCTGAGCCACCACACAGAGACACATCCACTCCTGTCCTGGGCTGAATCCAGACCTCTGCACCCCAGCCTGGGACATGCAGATTTCCACGTGCTCTTCCTCCTGTAAACGAGCTTTCTGATATCCTCATCCCCCCCTCCCCAGGGAAGGGGAAGTGGGGAAAGGTTTATTTATTTAGACCACTTTACTGCCTGATCAGAATTACCCGTCTGAGAGGGGGATTTGAATGGCACCTTATCTGAGGTCTTTCTCCCTCTATTTAATGCTTGAAATCAGAGGCTTTGCCGCATTTCTTTTTTTTTTTTTTAATTACAATGGAAAAAGAAAAGGATTGAACAGGAAAGTTAAAATAAAATTTAAAAAACCAACAACTTTAAAAGTACAATGTGAATGAAAAATGATGGTCTTACTCTTTGCCTTAAAGTAAAATAGCCTTTATCTTTTTTCCCCCTTACAACAGCCTCCTCTACCTAGATAATGCATTTGGTTAGATTTATTTGCTCAGCCCAGAAAACTTGACACTAAGGGGATTATTTAGTTTTAGATTCGCTGTAGTCCATAGTAATAGCCAACAGGGAAAGGAATGAAGCAGCGATATTAGCAGGGAGATGGGAGGGGAGGGTGGACGGGGGAGGGGGTGGCAGGGACTGCAGCTAAGCAAAACTGCTTGCATAAACACCATTAAGAAGATTTAGACATTGCTTTTCTTATCATCAGCACTCCTGGAAGAAATAAAAAAAAAAAAAAGAGAGAGAGAGGGAGAGAGAAAGGAGAAAGGAAAAGGGACAGGCCCTGACTTGCTGTGCATGCGTTTCCATCAAGGTTCAATAGAAAAATAAAACCAGCCCAGGGTCCATGTGTAGCAATTCTGCCGACCTCTCCAAGTTACCCCACCACGCTCCGAAGGAGACATTTGTTCCACGTGTTAAGAGGAGGAAGGAGCAAGTCCAGAGAGGAGGAAACACACAGTTTTCTGCAAAGACTCGGCCAATTTAATACATATCCATGAGAGGACATTTCTTTTTCTGTAAAACGCTAGAATTTTTCTTTGTGCACTCCCGAGGGGTGGAATGTGTGCAGCAGAAGAGGAGGGAGAGATTCCTGCGAGTTAGAGATCAAACTTCCACAGGCAGAGAGCTTGGCAGCCCAACTTTTGGGAGTGTGTCCCAGATCCACCAGCCACTGATGCTGTGAGGGGACACAGCCAGGAGCAGCAACAGAGGACAGGCAGGAGAAGGCTCTGGGAATGTTTTTGGTCAGCAGAATCACGGAATCGTGGAACCGTTTGGGTTGGAAGGGACATTAAAGATTATCCAGTCCCACTCCCTGCCATGGGCAGGGACACCTTCCATATCCAAGGGTGCTCCAAGCCTCGTCCAGCCTGGCCTTCGACACTTCCAGGGATCCAGGGGCAGCCACAGCTTCTCTGGGCACCCTGTGCCAGGGCCTCACCACCCTCACAGGGAAGGATTTCTTCCCACTATCCCAGCTAACCCTGCCCTCTGGCAGTGGAAGCCATCCCCCCTTGGCCTGGCACTCCAGGGCCCCTTGGAAATAGTTTCCATTTATTTTGTCAGCTCCTTCAGGCCCTGCAAGGCCACACTGAGGTCACCCCAAAGCTTCTCCTCTCCGGGCTGAACAATCCCAGCTCTCCCAGCCTTTTCTCCCAGCAGAGCTGCTCCATCCCTCTGCTCATCCTGGTGCCTCTTCTGGACTCTCTCCAGCAGCTCCAGGTCCTTCCTGTGCTGGGACCCCAGAGCTGGAGGCAGCTCTGCAGGTCTTGGAAAAAATTACGTAGGAATTCCAAAGGACTAGAAGGACTTTCCATGGGTGTGGATCAAGCCACAGAGCAGCAGCTGTCTCTCCAGGACACAGGTTCCCCCCACAAGCACTCGCTGGTGCCCTTCTCCCAGCATGGCACACATCCAGCCAGGGAAGGAGGGACATCCAACTGCCTGCCTTACCTCGGAGCAGGAGCTGAAACTGATTTTCTCTGGTGCCACCATGACCGGTTGTGACAACCTCTAAGCCTGGCAGATGCCTCCACATAGAATTATAGAACCGTGGAATCATTAAGGCAGGAAGAGAGCTCCAAGATTGACAAGCCCAAGCATCAAGCAGCCCAGCACATCTCGGTAGAACAGGTACTAAATTAAAGCTTATTCAGCGAGCACAGCGAGGGGGCACAGCAGCAGCTCCTCAACACCCTGGTCTGGTGCTGAGGACCCTCTGAGGACACCAAGGCCTGAGAGCTTCCTTGTGTGAACATGGTGTGTCCTAGGGGAGGGACAACCTGGTCACTCAATGTTCTTCCCCTCCCTGCTCCCACTGGAAGGAGGCACAAGCAGTCAGCTGCCTCTCCATGAGCTCTTCCACCCTGGTGTAATTCCTGTGTGAAATGTAGCTGCCGAAGCACCCAAGTCAGCAGATCCCAGCTGCTGAGGCATCCACAGGAAGGGAATGCAGATGCTATTTTGGAAGTTTCAATGCTCTGGATTTTAACCAAAACATCCAGGGCTGTGGAAGAGACAGAAACCTTCCTGCTCCAGGGCATGAGAATCTTCCTGTCACCAGGCATTAGGAGGAAAAGTGTCCTTGGGGGCACTTGGGCTTTTTGGAGCTGCCAACGAGACTTCCTACCATAGAATCATGGAATCCCAGGATAGTTTGGGTTGGAAGAAACCTTAAAGCTCACCCAGTTCCACCCTCTGCCATGGGCATGGACACCGTCCAGTATCCCAGGTTGCTGCAAGCCCTGTCCAGCCTTGGACACTTCCAGGGATGGGGCATCTTCTTGCCTTTTACTCTCTGGAAACTGCTGTGATCAGTGGGGGCAGGTCAACTGAATTAACTCTTGCACTGAGAGTTAAGAGATGACTTCTCCACTATTTATCCAGCTGTAGATTATTTATCCTGGCAAGTAGATTATTTGGTAATCAGCTTGTGCCTCTCTGCTTTTACTTGGCTTCCAAAGGGAGCTTGTAAAGCAGGGAGAAGAAAACTGGGGAGTAGAGTGTGAAGTTGTTTCGGGACCTGTGGTCATTGTGGAGGGGGTGGAAGAGTTTAGGCCCAGAGGAAAAGACAATTCATTAATTCTTTAACTTCAGGATATAACATCTATCCCTGTTGATAATGCTCATGAGATCTTAACAGCTCTTGGACCAAAACGAAGGGAACA
This sequence comes from Machaerirhynchus nigripectus, assembly GCA_013397975.1. Taxonomy (NCBI): domain Eukaryota; kingdom Metazoa; phylum Chordata; class Aves; order Passeriformes; family Dicruridae; genus Machaerirhynchus; species Machaerirhynchus nigripectus. The sequence goes on along the minus strand of VZRQ01004630.1, from coordinate 1,054,206 downwards.
TCTCCTTCACTGAATTTCCAATATTTCTGCTATTCCACCCATCACACTCAGTCTCCTTGGCCCTTCCAGATGGACAGAAAATTCTGTGCCCAAAAGCTGGCTCCCAGCTGGGTAAGGAGAGAAAATCTGCTCCAGCTCATGGGCATCCTGTTTTCTGTAACTCACCTCGATCTGGTGGTGCCAGCCACATCTTGGAGCAGAGGCATTCAGACCTGCTTTGATGAAGTCCTGTGCCTTGCCAGGGTTCCCAGAAATAAAGGGAAAAGCAGGAGAGGGTCCCAGGTGCCCAGAGGATGCTTGTGACTACCACAGGCTGAGCCTTAAGGAGCAAGCGCAGTCTTGGTCCACTGGTGTCCTCCCTGTGCAAGGTGGACAAGAGCCTCAGCATTTCTTGGGAAATGCCTGAATCACTCCTTTTTTTTTTTTTTTTTCCTAGAAGCATCACTTCCATCTTGCCTGGCTTGAGCTTCAGCCAGCTGCTTTTCATGCCGGAGCTTATCTCTGGCAGGCACGGTGACACTGTGCGGCAGGGCCTGTTGTGTCTGCCGAGAAGACGCAAAGCTGGGCCCAGCAGCTGACCCGGAACACAAGAGCCCCTGGTCTTTGTTATCTCCTTCCAGCGCCGAGTTCTGTGCTCTGCTCCAAGATTAGCTGCTCTCCCCCAGCGTGCCATTGTGCGTGTGGGGAATGGGTGATTTCCTTTTCCCAGAGAAGCTGTTTTCCGTCCCCAGCCGGCGCTGCTCTGTTCCAGGTGAATTTTCTCTGTCTTCTCTGGAGGCTTCAGAAAAGCCCATCCCCGAGCAGATGATGTATTCAGCTCCTTTCCACCATGACCAAAGCCTTCTGCATCTGCAGCCTGAACTTCTCTCCCTCGCCATCCAGAGCTGTGCCTGTCCACAATATCGTGGTGGCAAACTTGTTATGTCCTACCACAGAGGAGAATATATATAAACCCCGAAAACCTCGTGGTCCCGCTCACTCAGAGCCATCATCCGCCTCATACAGGCTTTGGACTGCAGCCCTGGAACGTGTTAGGGATTTAATGGATGCCGCTGCAGCAGATCCTAGACTGGCCGTGCAGGAACACCTAAATTAGCAAGATATTGGAGTGTAATATAAAAGTCCTGCTGGAGAGATGGAAACAACAATGTCCTGGTGGTTACCAGGAGGGAAGACAGCAGGGGAGTAAAATCTGGCGAGCAGGTGGGCCTGGCACGTGACTGGGATGTCACAGTGGTTCAGAGCAGGACACTGCAGGCAGGTGTTGGCTGTAGCTACAGCCACATCCTGGCTCAGAGGACAGGACACACTTGGATGGTAGCAGAAGGATGGGGCATCCTGCTGGAATGTGACAAATAACCGTGGGAGAAGAAAAGTGAATCTGTGCCAATACACAGCCTACGTGGAATGAGGTTCAAACTGTCTCGTGGACCTTTTTTTTTGCTGTGTTCTAGACAACTTACCTGTGTCTTCAGGGTGAGTGGAACCCTCGTCAGGACTCCCTGTCTGTCTGCTCTCCAAACTGGGAGAAGAGACCTAGAAGCAGCTTGGGCTGGGAGCCAAGTGCACCTGACTAGGGGAAGCTGGTTCTCTCTCCAAAACGAGGAGCACCTCCTCCCAGTACAGGCACACACCTGATTCGTCACGCACTGCTTTAGTTCCAACCCAACCCAGAGCTGCACGACAGCTGACCTGGCTGTAGAGTTCAGTTCCTGTTCCTCTGTTTCGGATGGAGCATCTCCGAGCGGGACTGCAATCCCTCCAGTCCTTGGGCTCTCTCCGTGTGAGGCGGGTTGGCCTTATTAGTTTAATAGGGGTTTTCTCGTGTCAGGGCAGAACTTGTGGCAAGGGCCACGCCAGAGGTCGAGTGGGTGTCTCCCTGACAGATTCCCTCTCGCCTGCAGAGCAGCAGCTGGTGGGAAATTAATTGTGTAGCATACATTTGCAAGTTAATTGCAGTTTCACTGGAAGGTGGGAAACCTGCGTGTGATAAATGTGAGAAGGAGGCACCAGAAGGTGCCTTCCCTGCCTGGCCCCAGCTCTGGGGTTCTTGTCTCACTGCGGTTATCCCTGTCTGCTACACGGCGGGTCAGGGTCCCGTGGTGCCGAGCGAACACAGAGCACGGGGAGCTGCTGCCTCAGCAAGCGCACAGTGCTCAGCTCTCTCAAGCAGATTTGCTTGTTCCTACATGATTCCAGTCCTGATTTTTATTTTTAGGGGGCTTTCTTGGTAGATTCCATAAGCAGATGTTTCAGCCAGACTTGAAGCACCCTTGGTGCCGAGAGAGGAAATCCTCAGCTGGTCTAATTTTCCTCTGAGGAATTGCCTTTTCTTCAAAGGTCTCTGCTTGCTGTTCCACAATTACCTGCCTCTCTTTTTCCTTAGTGAGTGGCCGCAGTTGTGTTTTTCTTGATGGGCTTTCACTACACGGGCTCACAGATGTGATGGGGAATGAATGAGTTGAAAGCAGAAGATGTCAAGCAATGGGTAAATGACGAGGAGAAGGAGTTTAATACTCGGAATCACAGGAAATGAAAGGCAGCTCTGTTCATCTGCAAACAACAAATAACTTGCACTCCAATAAGCAGTTTGTCTTCTATCCCAGTTCACACCTGCAGCAGGGGCAAGAAGGGAAAGTACTAAACCCCATTATCCTCAGAGGAAGAGATCAGAGGGAGGCAGAAATGAGACAATTTCCATATAGACGAAGCAGCAGAACACAATTTTGGCATGTTTTTACCGTCTGCAAGAGGCTTCAGGGCTCTGAGGAACGCTGTGAAAGCTGTCAGCTGGGCTGTTGGACGCAGAACTGAGTCAGCCAGGAAGAGGTGTGAACCAAGCCGTGGGGAGAAGCGTCAAAGGAGGAAGGAACACCCCTTGCTGGATGGGCACTGCTTTCAAATGCCACGTGCTCCCGGAATTCCATCCAGGAGAAGGTATTTGGGAACCCTGTGGAGGGGCCAGGCTCCACATGCCAGAGATGGTCCCTGGGCTCTCACAGGACTCAAGGCCTTCAGGAAGAGCTGGCTGCAGGCGCCTGGCTTTGTTCAGATAAGCTGAGTTGGGTTAATCTGTGCAGAGCTCCCCGATCCTGACCCAGCCATCCTGGTCTGGGCTTTGCTTCACATCCATCCTGGCTTTTTGAGCTGGTGTTCATCCTTACACCCACTGAAGCTCCACGAGATGCAGAAGGTTGTGAACACATGAAACTGAGCATCTACCACCCATCTAAGACCATTCTCTGGTGGGATCAGGGCATGTGCAACACCTGGCCAGGCTGCACAGGGCTTGGAGCAACCTGGGGTAGCGGAAGGTGTCCCTGCCATGGCAGGAGGGGAGGGTGGAACTGAATGATCTTGAAGGCTTTTCCAACCCAAACCATTTCAGGATTTTGTGTTCCTGAGCTGAAAATTTGGTAACAACAGGAAGAGAAGTGCCACAAAAATCAGATGGATTTTGATGCATTGTTTTGCTCAAATATCTCTTTTATTTGTGTATTTGTGAGGGCCAGAAGCACAGGGAGGAGCACCAATTTATGTTTTGGCTTTTTATCTGTGCTCTCATGGATTTTATGGGTTTTGACTGGACAAATGGTCTTTCCAGAGCACCTGAGTTATTCACATTAGACCACTGTAAGTGGCTGCTGTGTTGGCCATACTCAGCGTAGGGGTTGGCATTAAATGGTATTTCCTGGAATAAAAAAACTGAAAGGTGGAGAGGAAAAACTCTCTTAAAGATGCTCCTCTTGGGATAAGAGGTATCTCAACATTTCAACTGCCTCTTCAGCTTGAAGAGGTGTTTCAGCTGCCAGCATTTCCACCGTCAAATGGTGCCAAGAATTCTCCCATGGCCCAAGGGTTGTGCCAGGGGACATGGACACGGAGGTGAAGGACCTCTGCAGCCTCATGGCTGTGGGTGTGAGCACAGCAGCAGAGCAGAGTTCCACCCACTCTGCACTTCTGTCCAAGCTTTAAAAAGGGATTTTTCTTTCACAGCTCTGAACCCATAAACTTTCAGCACAACCAGGGTGCTGCCCAGCTCCGTGGGGGGAAGAAGCACCTATTTTGTGTGAAGAAGCACCTATTTTGTGTGAAGAACCACCTGTTATGGTTTGCTTTGGATTCCTTTGATGTCCTCCTGAGGGTTTGTGCTGGAAGAGGTGCACCTGATTTTGTAGTCTTGAGTTGAACCTCCTTCAGTCACCTCTTCCAGCCTGAGAACCACCCAGATGTGCTGCTACGCTGCCAGAAAAGCTGGGAATGCTGATGTGAAAGAGGGATCACGAGATAATTCTTCAAATATATTTTTAATGATAAGGAGCAGTCGCTGCCACATTCTCCGCCTGTTACCTTGGGCAAAACATTTAAACCTGCTGCACCCCAGCTCTTCTTCTGTGAAGCAGGGTAATAACTCTGCTCTCATCGTGGCTATTTGATGCCTGGGGGCGCAATAGTCTTTTGCTATTTCTATGCAGAGTGCCTTCTGCCACAATTACTGGCATGGAGACAACAGAGTGAGACAGAGCTGGGCTCTGTAGGCATTTCGGGGTTTTCCCTTGGGGGTCCTGCCTTTTGAGCAGCCCCTCTTAATCCACCTGAGTCAGGTAAGGGCTCTCTGCCTTGCAAGATAGTATTTCCTAAAATTGCCTTAGCAATGGTAAAGCAAAAAGGGGGGGGGGGGTGGTGTAAAAACTGCAACAAAGCCCCTTTTGCCATTTTGCAGCAATGGTTTTAATATTCCCAGCTATTGTTCCAGATCTGACAATAATATAAAGTGTAAAGGCAAAAGGGGTGGGCAGAGGGGGCAGAGAAATCAAAGCAGACCATTAGGCTGAATGGTTATCAGGGCGGTTTGCTCCAGGCAAAGAGTTAATCCAGACCTGGGAGAGAGCACTGGTAGTTAAAGCCCTTTAATGGCCTAAGTCCTATGATAATTAGTCCTGCCCTGGAGGTAGCTAAGTGAGCTACTCCAGCCTGAAATGGAGCTCATCCACTGCTGAGGCCATAATCCTCTGTGCACAATGAAAGCTGAACTAATTCACTGAGTAAACACTTTCTCAGTTACTTACACGCTGTCTTCTTTCAGCCTGACACCAAATAGATTCACTTCCAAGAGCTGCAAAGAAAATCAACTTTTTTTCTCTCTCTCTCTTTTTTTTTTTTTTAAAGCAACTGATCTTAGTTGAAATGCATTTGGATTTAGTATCCAGGGTATAACCTGGGCAGATATCATCTCCTTTCTCCTGGCATCACACAGCAGCTCCTTTATTTTAGCCCATTCCAAGGGCAGGGAGCAGAAAGGCATTCCCCATCTATTACCTGCTTCTTTCTCCTGCTGGTATCCCTGAAAAGCCACATGCTGGAGAAGAGCAGGAGGGTGTGTGAAGCTGGAGAAGGCCAGAGGGACTCTCAGTCCTCGGGTTGTGTGCCCTCAGCTCCCTCAGGGGCTCAAGGTGGGATGGAGGAAGAGTAAGTTGAAGCAGCAAGGAAGGAAACACCAAGTATCTCCTCAAGCGCTGTGGATGACACCCATTCTTCCTGCTTTTCCTTCTTTTATGTTTTAATTAAGAAGTGGAATTGTGCACACCACAGCACTGTGGCCTCTGGAAAGACATCCCCTGAGTGCCTGCTCTTCCCTGGGTGCATTCCATGTTTCCTTCCCGTGTCCCCTCCCAGCGCTGCTTCCAAAGCCACCTCCAAGACATAGTTCCTGGTGTGCTCCAAATTCCACTAAAACGTGGGAAAGGGAACCAAGCAGGGATTGGGAGAGGGTGGTGCATGCAGGAACCTGCAGTGTCCTTCTGGGTCGAGCTGTCCCTGGCATCTCCTGCTCTGCAATGACACCCTGGTGAGAGCTTGGGTATCTCCACAGGTATCCCTGATCCTTTAACCCTGGTAACCATCCCATTGGGAAGCTGACAGTCATGGAGTCATGGAATGGTTTGGGTTGGAAGGAATCTTTAAGCTTTTCTTATTCCATCCCCCTGCCATGGGCAGGGACACCTTCCACTAGCCCAGGTGGCTCCAAGCCCCGTCCAACCTGGCCTTGGACACTTCCAGGGATCCAGGGGCAGCCACAGCTTCTCTGGGCACCCTGTGCCAGGGCCTCACTGTCCTCACAGCCAGGAATTCCTTCCCAATATCTCATCTAACCCTCACTGCCTTCACAGGTGAACAGGTTTTCCTTGTTTACACCAGAGCTCTGTTTAGGCTCATTCTGGAATCTACAGAGAGAACAGGACGTTTCTGGACCACTTTCCATCCTATCCCGAGATGGTTGGATTGACTGAACTCCATGAAGGAATCCGTCTCCCTGGGCTGGAACGTGAGTTTGGACTCCCCAGCTCAGCTGCTGACACTGTCACTGTCCAAAGGCAGGGGAGAGAAATCCCACCCAAAGGTGGTGCTGGCGTTGCTTGAAAGCAAACGACTCAGTCTGGGGGTTTGACACGTGTCTGGCACCACCTCTCTGCAAGTTTTGGTCAGGACGTAGCTGCAAATGAATCTGGTTTTGTGAGTCACTCCCCCAAAGCCTCCCTCGGATGCTGCCTGGAAATCTTCCACCCCGCTGGCCACGATTTGCCCGATTCCCAGGAAGCTGCCAGCATCTTTTCCTGGGCCAAGCAAAAACTCATCACCTCCTGTCTTCTCTTTACCCAAGCACCTCCATATTTGTGGCCATCAGAAGGGGGGTTGAGACCCCCAGTGTAGGAAACACTTAATATGATTTCTTATCCAAAACCCCTCTTTCCCAAAGAGGGATTTTTCATGGTACTTGCTTGCCTTCAGTAGCAGAGGAAAACATAGAGGCAACTCTGTCTTGCCTTGATGAAAGAAGAAAAGTGAAACCCTGATCTAATTTTAACCTTCCAAAAGGGAAAGACAGACATAAAAGGATCTGCCAAAGAGAAGAGTCTCGTAATCAAAGGGGCAAAACAATAGACTTTGTTTGTTTATTGGATATTTAAATATACCAAATTCATTATCAGCTGGAATCTGGCCCAGGAAAATAAATCTCAGGAAAGGAAAATATAATAAAAGCTTCATCAATGCTCTCTGTGCTCACCAGCAGTTCCAGTTTTATGGAGACCAAGTCATGGCCCACAAGCTGGTGAGGACAGGGCAGGAAGAGAGTGGAGTGGAGGGTTCAGGAAGGGCTCAGCCCATTCTCTGGGGTGTGAGGTAGCCCAGTGTGGGGGTTCATCCCTTACTGAAGGAGAAGAACAAGCCAGATTTCCTTATCTACTCCCAGGCCACCAGGGAAGCGTGTCCTGCCTTTAGGATCCCAGCCCCTAAAAAGCCTTGGAGGACCAGTGCAGCTGGGAGAGCGCTGGACCTGGAAGCAGGGAGTGCTCCTCTCTCATTTGCTGGACACCCCTGGCTCAGCTCCCCCTCTGAGGTGTGGGGTGTTGAGCTGGGCGTTCCTGGGGTGCTCTGAGAGCATCCCCAGAGTCCAGCCTGGTCCTCAGTGAAGTGGTGATGGGCAGGAATCATTACAAATGGTCTGTGAGCTGTTTGAAGCGAGCGCTGAGGGAGGCAGGGCACGCAGGCTCTGATGGCTCTCACGGCATGAAGCGAGCTGGTGAGTGGTGTCACCAGCGTTGCTTGGAGCTAGGAGGGAAAAAAAAATCCTTCTGAAGTGCGTGTTCAGAGATATTTTCTTCTTATGAAGGGCAAATAGAAACAAAATGGGGGGAGAAAGGGAAAAACCACAGCTGCAGCAGCAGCTTCTGTCTCCAGGCTCTCTGGCAATGATACCTCAACCCACCCATTCAGCAGTCCATTATCACTTCCCTCCTTCCATTATTCCCCTTCAACCTTATCAGACGTAAGCATCGTCTCAGACGCTCCAACTGGAGCCTTGTAATTGTCCCTGGTTCGAGCTCGATAGCACCTTGAACCGCCAGAGTAATCTCTGCTTTAAAAAAAAGCCGGGCTCTGCAAGGAGATGATGCTCGAATTTGCCTGTGGCTATGCGGGATCTTTAATAGCCAACTCTTTTCTCTCTCCCTCTCCCTCGCTTGCAGATAAATGGGAAAAATCTTTTTTTTTTAAGATTTTTAAAAAATATTTTCTAAATTATTTATTTATCCCTGGCCTTTTTAGGCCGCCTGTTAGGCAGCGATCACAATATTTATTACAGGGTTTGCAATTATTATTATTATTAACAGCAGCTCCTGGGGGCACTTGGTGAAAGAGGTGGGTGGGGAAAGTAGAATAATATCAGACAGGAGCTGTCTCTGGGGGAGAAAAATGAAATGGAAATGGCATTTCTTGGGCATCTCCATGTGAGGAAGAGCCAGACTCCGAGGGACTGACCCTTTCTCCTCACATCTAGGCAAGGTTTAGGCCCGGGGAACCACGAGTCCAAGTGAGGTTTAACCAGGAAAGAAGCCACTTTTTATTTTAAGCTGGGAAGGGAAGGAAAAGATGCAAAGCCCAGTTCAAAAAGCAGGTGAGGAGGATCTTGGCATTGCTTTGCAGCCCAAGACTCACCAGCATTTGTAGATAACCCCAGCTCATAGCCTAGACAGCACAAAAAAATGGGAAAAGACGTGAGAATCTCTCTAAAGTGAGGACCTGCCTCAGGAGACTGGAGGCTGGGGGTGGCCTGTTGTTGCTTGAATTGATTGTTTCCTTCTAACAAGCAAGACCCATCCTCCTGGTGATGTGTGCCTCCTCCGCTGACCTCTAGATTCTCATGTTCCTGCCCCAAAATTGACTCTCCCGCTGCACTTCTCAGCTCCCTGTTTACAAAATGTCAGCCGAAAATTGCTGCCCATCCTTTAATTGCAGACCTCACACTTGGGTGCTCGTATCTGTGAGTTTCCGTGAAATCTTCATTGTTATCTGGCCTTCTATTCCTCATGTTTACACCTGGTAGGAAACCTTTGCTGCTTTTTCCTTTAAAGGTGATGGCAAAGGGGAAAATGAATTAGTGCCAGTTGCTGCTTTATGATGTGTATCTGGAAAACCTAAGAGAGGGGGGAAAAAGGGGGAAATCTTTGAATTCTGAAGGTGCTGTTGCACATTTTAATATTGGAAGTTGTGGACAAGTTATTTTTTTTTGCTTAGCCTCTCCAGAACATTAAGAAAGATGGAAGGTTGCCTCATTGACAACAATTTGCAAGGGATACTCCTAAGTGACAGGGAGTTTGTTTGTTGGATGGGGCGCAGAGGTCCAGCACCTCAGAGGAACCTCACGGAGCTTTGAAAGTGCTGTCCGACAAATTATCCACTGGCAGCTAGAAAATTCCTTTTCTTCCCCCTTCCAAGCCACAGTGGAGGCATGACTCAAATCTGTCAGCTGGACCGTTTCCAAGGCATTTCCAAGAGCACAAGGCCACGAGTTGTGATTATTTTGGTGTAAGCCTGTCCCAGGAGAGGGGATAGAGGAGCACTGCGGCATGGAGAGGAAGGATGTGATTCACAGCACTGCTGGGGACGTTCCACCAGCATCACGTTGGGAGCACGTGTTCCTAAAAGGGTCCCCTGCTCAGGTCACCGCCTGCCTCTTGTTAAAACACCTCAAGTTTAAAAATATTTCCTCTGTGGTCACGTTAATCCCGTCCCTCCTCCTGCCGTGGTGGGTGGGGTGTTCTTGTGGGGGGCACCGATGGTCAACCTTTGGTCATCTGAACTGATGAGTGAGAAGAATTCATGGTGGGTGAGGAGCTGGATGGGTTTGGCCAAGGCAATCCTGAGCTCCAGAACTGTGCCCTGGGCTGGTCCCCAGCATGGGCAGCAGGGAAGGGATTGGGATTCTGCCCCTCAGCCCCGCTCAGGTCAGACCCCACCTGCAGAGCTGGCCCAGCCCTGGGCCCAGCACAGGAAGGACGTGGAGCTGCTGGAGAGAGCCCAGAGGAGGCCATGGAGATGCTCCAAGGGCTGGAGCCCCTCTGCTCTGGAGCCAGGCTGGGAGAGCTGGGGGTGTTCACCTGGAGAAGAGAAGGCTCCAGATTGAGCTTAGAGCCCCTTCCAGGGCCTAAAGGGGGGGGCTCCAGGAGAGCTGGAGAGGGACTAGGGACAAGGGTCTGGAGTGATAGGACAAGGGGGGGATGGCTTTAAGAGGAAGTAGAGTAGATTTAGGTGGGATGCTGGGAAGGAATTCTTCCCTGTGAGGGTGGTGAGACCCTGGCACAGGGTGCCCAGAGAAGCTGTGGCTGCCCCTGGATCCCTGGCAGTGCCCAAGGCCAGGCTGGACAGGGCTTGGAGCACCCTGGGCTAGTGGAAGGTGTCCCTGCCCATGGCAGGGGTGGGACTGGATGATCTCTAAGGTCACTTCCAACCCAAACCACTCTGCGCTTCCCTGATTTCCTATTCTCTTGGGCTTAGGGATTGGTGATCCTGGTGGGACTCGAGCCACCCCTGTTGCATCCTACAGCTCAAAGTTAGGCTCAGTCAGAGCTAGAAAAACCAGCGATCACAGATAGACCTGGTTGACAGATCAGGTTTGTATCCCAAAGGAAGAGCTGGGTCTGCCCAGCCGATCAAAACAGCAGCAGGGCCGCAGCGTTCTGGGCTGTAAGTCAGCCCCTTGGATCCCTCATGCACAGAAAAGATCTCTCAACAAACACCTTTTATTTTTCTTCCTTTTTTTTTTTTGTTTGCTGAGATCTTACTGGCATGACTCGTGATTATGTTTTAGGATTTGTAAATCTGTTTTAGGATTTGTAAATCCATTGCCTGACTTCTAAGCCAATCGACGGTTTCAGAAGTCACTCAGGGAGTTAAATCTGATGTGAGAAGTCGTGGTTTGTAAATCAAACCGCAGTTCTCAGGTTAGCTGAGTGGATTTATGAATCTGGACGGAGATACCGAAATCTGGTGTACAAAAGTACTGATTTATAAATAAAAGCCCCGAAGTGCAGCTCGGCTTGGCGGGTGGTGAGTTGGGAGGTGCAAGATGACCACGCCACGGACACCCAGCGCCGGCTATCGCAGGGACCCCTCCACACCCATCAGCCATCCTGGACTTCCCCTGCACTGGGAAATGAAAGCTCAGTGCTGCTGGATCACACCGGGATAATGGAGAAGAATTTGGGTGGTGGCCATCAGGGAGGGGAGTGGTTTCCCAGCCGTTCTCCAGCCCCGGGTGAGCTTCCCACGCTGGCACAGGGGTGGAACAGCACCTCCAAGCACCAAAACTCCTCCATCCTCCTTTCTCAGCCCCTAGCACCCCAATTTCCACCAAAGCCAGGGCCGACTGCTTGGGAATGGCTGCGTGGCTTCAAAAGTTTTATGGTATAAAAGTGTCTCTTATGTAAAAAAAAGAGAAAAAAAAAAAAAGAGGGGAGGAATCAAATTTCTACAGTTCTGAAACTTTTTTTTAAGCATTTAAATTTTAAGCTGGGGATTTATAAATGGGCTATTAAAGTTTAAGAGTTTCATTATAGTTTTTTTTTAAATCATAATTACTTTAGGTAGGGGAGGAGGGATAGATCTACTTTATTCCTAGTGGAAACTATACATATATATGAAGTATCTATATAAAAGCTGGAACTGAGCTTATATTAATACAGTTTAACTGATATTCAATAACTTCACCCTCCCTTTTTCCTATTGTCCATATTTAAATACTTCAAAAAGAATTCTAATCAAGTGGAAATTAATAGGGGAGGAAAGACTGGGGTAGCAGGAGAGGGCTCTAATCCCACTCTCTCTTAATATTTCAAAGTCTCTTTTATTTTCCTAATAAAAAAAGAGAGAGCGAGAGGGAGAAAGTGGAATTAATCCAGTGCTCTGAACTGTCCTCTCGTCTTACTGATTTAAATAAAATCCAAGAGCCCATCACACCAGAAGGCCATTCCTGGCCACGTGCCAGGGTGGGCTCCCACCTCCCAACTTTCCCTCCCCGCCTGGCACGGGAGGTGGTCGCCCTCCCCGTGCTGACCCCCAAAACCAGCCCTAGGGGCTTTGGGGTGCCCCCCAACCCCTCTCTGCACCCACACAAGAGCAGGCTCAGCATCCCAGGGGGGATTTGGTGCACCCAGAGCCTCAAGGACCTGGCTCATCCCTGCTCCTGAGGGTCTTGTTTCCACGGGCACCTTCCCTGTAGGGCCTGGTGACAATGCTGGGGTTAGATCAGGACAAGGCTGAGCACGACCTGCAGGAGAGGGAAATTCCTGGTGGATCTTTCCGTGAGAGACAGAAGAAACCAAATATTCTGCATTTTTTTGCCTTGATTTCTCTGTTGCTGCTGCATCCAGCTGCTCGCTGAGGATGGGGCAGCAAAGCCTCTGCCGACACCAGCCTTGCCCGGTTCCTCCTGAGCCAAACCTCGGGATTTAAACCCGGCTGGGGTGCTCTCAGCCCTGAGAAGTCATTAAACTGGAGGCAGCCTTGTGAAAGCACCCCGAGCTGGCCGCAGAGCCTCCAGCTGAGCAGAAAATAAGTGTTTTATTCAGCTAGCAGCACTCACTAGATGGCACAGCACTCCTTTCCTACGGCTCTGGCCCTGCAGCGTTTGTGTCAGACTGGTGTGGAGACTGCAGTCAAACCGGCCAGGGTTTTCCTGCTGCGGTCAGGTGTGTGTGCAGGGGCTCAGTGCACACCCAAAATCCGAGCTCGGCCTGGCAGGGGTGACCGAGGCAGGGGCAGCGTCGGCTCTTGAGCTTCGCTTCTCTCTGCCCGTGATGCCGCACGAATCTCAGCTGTGCAGTCTTCTCCTTCTTCCCAGTTTGGTTCAGAGGCACATTTTGGGGAAAGCAGGACGATGTCAGGGCTCAGGAGTCACAGCACACAGAGCTGTAAGGATGTGGGATGACACAGAAGAGTTTCCCTTGGAGATAATACCTGGTAAATCTTTAATTTCAGCTGACCAACCTTGTTAACTGACAGGCACTTAAGCAAAGCATTTCCCCAAACACTTTATTGTGGATTTAAATTTTTTTTTTAATTTATTTTAAATTTTGGAATGGTTCTGTTAAAAAAAAAAAATCTGCCTTCTAGATTTCTCAATCTCATTATACAGAAAAAACATTCATTAAATGTGATATTAAGCTCCAACACTTGATGCAGTGCATGTGATGATGACCATACAGTGTGATTTTACCTCTTAAGTTGCTGAACAATAATAATTGGTGCAAGAAACGCATGCAGCTGAGGTGTCTTCATTCAACTGCTCCAGAACTTAACAGAAAACAAATGAGAAAAAGAAAGAGTTGTGGTTTTCAAGCACTCCGAGACAAATTATAGGACAAATTATAGTGACACCGAGGAACAGTCACACCAGAGAAAACGTGAGTTAAGATGACAAGGATAAAGAGTTTCCAGTGGTTTTGAAGCCTTTGGTTTCCTAGGAATTCAACCAGCAAAACAAAAAAGAAAATGATACCTACTCCAAAGTCACCGAGGATAAGAAGTTGGAAATAATGTTCTATTCCTGCCTGTAATATCTTCCCGTGCCTGGCTGGAAGTGCAGGCTCTGCCCAGAGCTAATAACCAGCTATTACTGATTGTGACCCAGCTGGGCACTCGGGGAGGGAGAGGGAATCATACCCAAGGTGTGGCTAGGAAATATAAGCACGGGGTTGGAAATAATAAGAAGAGATTCAAATTCATAACGATTTTGCTACCAGCATCTTGAGAAGGAAATGATTGCAGAGCCTGTCTTTGTCTCACCAGAGTGAGGAGCAGCGGGGCCGGGGTGTGGTGGGACACTGGTGGGGCTGAGGGACCAGAAAGGAATCCCCATTACCCTGCAGCAAACAGGCCTGGAAATGTTGGCTGCCCTCACAAAGTGGGATTTCTGAGAGAGAGGGGAGGTGACAGGGAGCTGGTTGGGGTGGCTCCTGGAGGGCCTCTGCCATGGAAGGGGTGGGGTGGACTCCCGGGGTGGACATTGGGCCCATTTTTTAAGGGGAAGGTTGATTACTGAAAAACTTGGTGAGTTGTTTGGTTTGGGGTTTTTTTTTTTTTTTTTTGCTTGGTTGGTTGGTTTCTTTCTCTTGATTTTTGACTGGTTGGGGTTTTTTTGTTCGGTTGTTTGGTTTTTCCTTGTGAAAGCCGCCTCGTTTTTCTTACCTGCCTCAGGAAAGGCCTGGGATTTGTGCTTTTCAATCCTCTTCTTCCCTGTCCACCAAGCTCCTCACCAGACCTGCGACCCCCAAGGGTCCCCAAGAGTTCATCCTTGCCTGCAGCAGGGCAGCGTGGGGGGAGATCCCACAGCCCCGGCCCCGCTGACCGAGCAGCACTTGGATTCTCCTGAGCCAGGATCCATCACCTCCACAAGGTCCTGTCCTCCTTCACCACCTGCAGGTGCTCATAGGGGATTGTTCAGATGTGACCTCAGGTGACACAAGAGCCACCTGCAAAGTGCAACCCTTCAGGACAGACTTGTGCAGCTCATCCTGGCCTGTGACAAAGCTCTTCTGAAAAGAAAATGTCAAAAATGTCGGGATTTTCCCAAAGGACTGGAATTCCCATTCTTGGTCAGTTGTTGCTGCCCTAAAGAGGCTGTGATCTGAATGAGCAGGAACAAGTGAGGACAGAGAATCTCAGGATGGTTTAGGTTGGAAGAGACCTTAAAGGCCTGCCCTGGGCAGGGACACCTTCCACTATCCCAGGGTGCTCCAAGCCCCATCCAGCCTGGCCTTGGACACTTTCAGGGATCCAGGGGCAGCCACAGCTTCTCTGGGCACACTGTGCCAGGGCCTCACCACCCTCACAGGGAAGAATTTCTTCCCAATATCCCATCTAAATTTACCCTCCTTCAGCTTAAAGCCGTTCCCCTTGTGCTGTCACTCCAAACCCTTGGGAACAGTCTCTCTCCATCTTTCCTGCAGGCTTCCTTCAGTTACTGGAAACCACGATAAAGTCACCCTGGAACTTCTCCTCTGCAGACTGAACAATCCCAGCTCTCCCAGCCTTTCCTCACAGGAGGGGTGCTGATCTCTGTTTTACCAAGTTGTGACACTTGTTCTGTGCCTCTGACCCTTGGACATGTTGGGTCATTTCCCTCCCTGACCAGTGGTCCATACCTGCTTCCAAAATAAAATGAGTCCTCGTCCTTTCCCCAAGGAATTCACTCCCTGTGGTCACTGCTCACTCCCTGAGTTATTTAAGCCCCTGCTGAGATTTCCCCAGGATTCAGGAGGGTGTAGAAAATGCTCTTTCTTTCCCGGCAACGCCCTCACAAACCCAACCAGAACCAACCCACAAACACATGGACACCTCCCACACAAACAAATATCCGTATGCTGCGACATCCCTCTCCACATAAACCAACGTGAACCTGGAGGAAAGGCTCCTACAATGCCACAGGAATGAAAGATATAGTGGTGTGAGCACAATAACCCATAAAACTCAGCAAATCCTCCAGTTAGAATATAATTTTACTGGAGGGGGGTGGGGGAATAGCTTTTCTCTCAAAGAAAAGGTGGTTTAAAATTAAAATTCATTAAAGAAGGCTAGCTGACACATTTCTGCATTCTTTGAGGAAGTATATCTGTTTCATTTAATGCACTGTCCAATTAAAAAGAAGTGGTCCCTTATTACAGATATGATTTATTCTCTGATAAACCACTGATTTATGGCTCACTGGGGCATATATTTAATACTGTCAAAAAAAAAAAAAATGAAAGGACGCCCAAAACTATCTGCAGTGCTACAGTGACTCAGTCTGAAAAGGATCTGAGGAAGCAAAGACCCCTGGGAGTTAAATGTAATCTTTGCCTGGGATAAAAGCGCCGGGAACTGCTGATCTTCACAAAAGGTTCCTTCAGCACCAGCCCCAGCCACCCTGTGCTCTTCCTCTACTCCTCCTCTTCCTCCTCTTCCTCCTCTTCCTGTACCCCAGCCAAGGAGCTGTAGGAAAGCACCACTTTTAAACAGGGGGAAAAAAACCAAACCAAGAAAGATGGCATTATTGGAATTTTCCTCCCAAATTCTGAATGCCAGCAAAGCGCTGCCTCTTGGTACCTACAGGGAATAATAATTCATTTGTTAATCTCCAATTTAGAAAAATAATTGGGATTTTTTTGTGGGCAGCTTTTTTTTTCAAGTGATTTGGGTTTTTTTTTCCCCAAATTGGAAGTCTCACTTTGCTGGTGGAAAACCAGGGGGCCAGGATAAGGAAAGTGCTTTGCTTCAGTTCCCGGCACACTTAGCAGCAGCCTGGAGGATGGACAGCAGGATTTCTCCATGGGTGGGAGATGGGAGCTTTCCTGGCTTGGAGCTTCTTGGTCCCCATCACAGCAACACAAAATTGATGGAACATCCTCTCCCAGTGAAAGCGCCTGGGAGAGGTCAGGAATTTGCTTCTCTCCATCACTGACCAGGGGAGAAGAGATGGACTTTCTCAACAGCAACTTTGGCATCAGAGATGCCTGAACCCCGGAAAGCTCTGACCCCTGAAGAATTCCAGTGATAAAAGTGGGAAAGGGGGAAGTTTTTCACTGCTTCTTCCCTTGTACAGAGGCATGGAGCTGAACCTGTGCTGCAGCTGTGCATCCTTGTACCCATCACCATCACCTTGTCCCTCCACGTAGTCCAAATTCTTAGGACAGAGCACTGGTAGTCCTAAATATCCCAGCAGATTTAGCTGGACCTCGGAAACAAGCAGGTGAAGAAGTAATAGGTTGTCTGTAATTGGGATTTTGCCTCTTCAGAAGGAGCAGAAGCTCTGTTTTCACAGATTTTCCCTTATCACTGGGAAACGTCCACATCCTTCCAAGGAAGTGACCACCAAAGTAATTTAGTAATTGCCCAGCCTTGTAATTAATACCAAAGTGTGAAGCTCTGCAAAATCCCCTGTGTTTCCCTGCCAGCTCCACCTCATCTGTTTGATGAGCAGAGATGGGACTGATGGGAAATAGCAGAGAAATGGGCCTTGATTCCTCGCTTCTCCCCAGATGTGCCCACCCTAACCCGGAAAGTCTTTGCATTTCAAAGGTAAAGGCGTGTTCTCTTTTCTTTACACACCACAAGTGTCTGTTTGCTTAGAGCTGGCACCAGAGCTTGGATCAGGGATCATAAATCCAAGATAAAGAACTATCTCATAAATAGATAGAAAGCCGTGGGAGTGATCTGCTTCTATCTGCTTCTCGTGCGTTCTTGTAAAATCTGGTCCAAAAAAAACCCCAAGCCAACAAAACCCTCTGAAAAAGTGATGGCATTTAACTAGAAAAGGTTCATCTGAACTATCACTTCTTGCCAGGTAGGGGGAAATGAGGTCAAACACAGGCAAGGACCCCATACAACATGGAAATGCCCTGCTCAGGGTTACTCTCCACTGAAAGCAGAAGGGTGTGATGGTGAAAACAAGTCTGGAGACAGCACCCGTGCTGCTGGTGTTGGCAAGGAGAGACAGTGGCCTCAGGCTCCTGGAAGACTTTCAGATAAATCTGGAGGTGACTGATAAATCCTGGCCTGGTGGCCAAAGTGTCTCTGCTCTCACCGCTGCAGAACTGGGAGGAATCTTTGCAGGTGGGCTCTCCGCCCTGCTCCTCCCGAGGTCTTCTCGCTCCAGGGAGAGCTGAGCTCCTCCACCAGGACCACTTGGAGCAGCCTGTCCTCCTCCCTCCCCGTGCCCCGACCACAGGCAGCTCCGAGCACAGGGACAAGGCTCGACAGCCTCTCCCGGAGTGATTCTCTGCTCAGAGCACCCCGCAGCCAGCCGGGAAGTGTTAACTGGTTTTTCCAGATACCATCAAATACATTTAAACAAGCCTGATGCTTGAATGCCTTTTGCATCGGGTGTGTTATACATAAAATATGTTGAGTCAGTGATAGCGCCCTTATCTAAAGACAGAAGCCAGCAAAATTTCAGCCGGTGCACTTTGTCAGATTGTTCCTTGACACAGACAGCCCGCGGCTGGCGGTGACAGCAGGTGATCCCATCAGGGACAGGGAGCGTTCACAGGGAACAGTTCCCTGTGCTGTTTGCTCTTCCCGACCCGCCGTGGCTGCAAGAGCAAAGAGCACGTCCAGGTGGGCACCACAGGTGAGCAGCATTGTGGACATTGTGGACATTGTGAGCAGCTGGGACTCTGCAGCTTTCCCCTGAGGGCTGGGGAGGAGCTTTGGGTCTCTAGGGATGAATCACAGCCCTGTATTTTTCTACTCAGACGGTGAAATGGGAAATGTGCAGGGTTTACCCATGCACATAAAGCTGGTCAGTGCTGGTGTTGGTGCTTTCCACGCTGCCACAACTGCACGAAGCTCCTGCAGCCCTGGTGACCTCCTCGCCTGCTGCCTATGGACATCACCACGAAGGCTTGGTCTTGGTGACCAGAACTCCCAGGCAGGGAAGTGGCCTTCAACCTGTGCTGGGCAGGAATTGAATCCCCGTCCCAAATGTCCCTCACAAATAAGCAGTCCCTGTAGAAGACCCTAAATCCTACTCAAGTGCCCAACGACAGCTCCAGTGAAAGCACAGCTCCTACACCTGCAGATGCGTTTCTGGTCTCGCCTGCAGCTCCTCCACACAGCCACAGGTCTCAGGTGGTCTGAACTGACTTCTCCAGGGAGCAGAAGAGCATCTGGAGACATGATAAATGTGATAAACTTGCCTTTAGCCTTTTTTATGGAGTTGGAGTTTGTTTTTCTCCCCTCATCTGACTGTTGGAACAAAGGTTTCAGACATAAGTCTGCGCCTTGGGGTAATTTTTAACGTACAGCCAGTTTCGTGTGAGACCACGGTGAATCCCTGAAGCTTGCCCGTCCCATCCCTCCCAGTTTCTCCCTGGAACCCGGGGGATGAGAGCACTGCTTGCCTCGGAGAGATGCTGGAAAGATAAACACAGTGATGCACCCAGCAACGATGGGAAGGGAAGCAGATAAGGACCCAGTCTGGGGAATGTAGGCACAGGAATTATCTGAAGGCAGGAAAAGGATTATCTCTTGTGGAATGAGTCCCGCTCTGCTGGACAGGGGAGTCTCTGACACCGGGAAAGTGTCTCCTTGCTGCACCCTTGGCTCCACCACCAGCACACACAGCCCATACATCCACCCCTCTCTCTGAGAGAGTGTTCACACCCCCCACCTCTATTCCCAACTGGCTTTAGGCTAATTTGGGCACTTGGAAATCAAACCACCAGCTGAGACTTGGATGTGATGTGACTTCTTCAAGTCAACACCGATGTTTGAAATCGCAGCTGCAGCTCAGCCACTCTCTAGTGCAGCTTCTGCTTCCAGTGCCCTTTGCAGCCAGACAATCTCTTCGTTAATGCATTGCACGAACCCCTCTTGACCTCTTGGATACCTGGGCTTCTCCCAGCCCCCCTCACCGGGGAAAAAGGTAAGGAACCATCCAAAGAAGAGCGACTGGGCTGTCTTTACCGCCAAGAGAGAAGCCTTGCTGTGAAACTCTATAAAGGACCAAGAACTTGCTCTTCATCTCTTCTCCCTCTCTCCCCCTCTCTCGCCTTCTCCCACCTCAGAAAGTAATCTCATCCTTTCGTCACATATTATTGAAATCCCAGCTCTTAAAAAAAAAACTCTCATTTTTTGCCCAGACTGAGAGCATGTCATTCGGAAGTGATGTGCAAGGCAGGAGATAACCAGGTAGAACTCAGCGATTCGCCACAGAAAATGGCTCCATGGATGGTTGTAATGCTATCAGAGTCCGTCCCTCAATAGCTCTTTACCGCTCCCAAGCTCAGAATCTGCTGATTCAAGAACTTTGCCTGCGCGGGCGGAGGAGGAGGGGACGGGGCTCAGGGGAGATGGGAAGGTGTGTAAAAATAGAGCATTTGCGCTCCGGACGGAGCACGGAATAATGCAAAGGCTCTGCTTTCTTCCCTGTTTTTTTTATTTTTTATTTTTTATTTTTTTTCAGTGATGCGGGAGAGGCGGCACAGTCCCCCCTCGCTCACGCTCTTGGGCTGTGTTCTCATTTCATGCTTTAGTTGTGCTGATTGGGAGGGCTGAATCCCCTCGGCTGGATGCTTAGTGCAGACCAGTTGCACTGCCGGCTGAAATGGAGAGAGGTTAGAAGCTAACTCTGTGCAGACAGGGGATTTTCCAGAGGCAAATGGGGTTTCTGAGGGGGTGCAGATGCAGGAGCCCCTGGGCCAGGAGGTCTCCCGTTGCTGAGGAGTTTGGAGGGAAGTGTCCCACACAGTTCTCATTTGTCCAGAAATGTGTGTGTGGTTGTGGAACAGAAGAGGTGGTGGTGCACCTCTTCCATGAGTGAACACAGGGAAGGGAACGAAGCCCAGCTTTAAGCAGGCAGGCAGGTGGGAGCTGCGGTGGAGACGAGTCCAGACAGTTGGGGTCCTACCAGCATCTCCAACACCTTCCTGGATTTTTAGCCCTGACTCCCTTCTTTTAACTTTAGATGTGAGTTAGGGCGTGCAGAACATTTTGGGTGGATTTGTAAAGTGGTGCATTAATTATCAAACCATCCTTTTGGCAGATGAGGGACCCCTGGCACTGGGAACTTGGTGGAGCTGTAGCAGTCGAGGCAGCACAGTCTCCTCCCAAGCAGGGGATCCAGCCCTTTGGCAGGGGGTTATTCCATTGCACTGTGGAAAACCACAGATGGGGAAACCAGTGCAGGCTGCTCCCATTCCCTCTGCCTCGTTCAGGTGCTGCCCAGCCACCCCAGCACTCTGCCAGCCTCCCGTCCCAGCTCCCGTGCACGTCACCAGGCCACTGGTGTTGGATCACCGAGGAACCAACCCGACCATCTCCCGGTGGAGGAGGAAACAAAGAGGTTTGACTGCTCAGAGAAGCTTTTTCCCTGTCGACATACCCCCCATGCTGGGGGGTTTTGTATGAAGTGCTCGATTTCAGGGCCAGGCAGCCGCTTCCCGCTTTCCTTGTTGTTCCCTGAACCCCTGAATCCATCAGCACCCCCGTGTATCTGCAGGATTTCACCCACCTCTGCCCTTCCCATCTGAGGTGAACTGGCAGCCAGGCCTGGCCTTAAGTTTCCTGTCAATTTTCTAGTCCTCATAAATTTAGGAGCCGTCAGCAAAGTAAAGGAGGATCACAATACCATACATGGAGAACTGCATAATCTTGGAGACGAGAGTAAAGGAAATGGGATGAAATTTAAGACTACTAAATGCAAGGTCATGCACTTGGGGATTAACAAGAAATTCTGCTCTAAACTGGGAGCTCATCAGTTGGAAATGAGAGAGGAGCAGAGAGATGTGAGTGTATTAGTTAACCAGAGAGTGGCTATGAGCCACCAGGCAGTTGCACTGTGGAAAAGCAGAAGTCTCAGCACCCTTCAGGTGAAGCATTCCCAGTTCAGACCAGTGGCACTGCAGTGGCGTCACGGGCAAGATTTCACCTGGGGAGTTCTCTGCATGGAAAGGGTGGTCCCATCCACAGGGAAGAATGGGCAGGGGAGCAAAGAGGTGTTAAGGAAGGAACTCGACAGCTCTTGGTTGAACTGCTGGAGAAATAACATGAATTCTTCCTTTTAGAGACAAATGGAAAGGCCGAAAGGCACTGTCAGTGCAGAGCAAATGAAAAGAGCACGAAGTGGTGCATTTTGAAATTGCAAGTGCATTGGTAGCAACAAAGCAGGGAAGCTGTGGAGTGTCACCCACTTTGCCTGTATCTGACGAGGGAGCTGCCCCTCCATGAGCAGCACTCCAGCTGGGGGCCCTGGCCACAGCCTGAGACACCCAGAATAATCTCGTGGGAGGTTTCCTGGAGCCAAGAGCAACCTCTGAAACAGAGATACAAGGCTTCCCTGTTGAGACAGGGCTACCAGAAACCCCTCCGAAGCCATGGAGCTTTTCTCAGCAGCAGACAGACAGACAACTTTTCATCGGAGTTTCCCAGAACTGCTCTGGTCGAGGTGGGAGCTGGCCTCTCCAGCCAGGAAAGCTGCTTTCCCTCTACCAGCTTTGCCCTCTCCACTCCGTGTTCACCTACTTCAAACAAATTAATCGGAACACAGAACAGAGGAGCTGGAGGTGGTACCCAGGAGGGTATTTTCGTAGTTGCTTTGCTTCTTTCCCTCTTTCCAGTGAGGTTAAAACTTGAGGCTGAGGGAACATGGATAACTTTTTTCACGTCCCTGTCATGGGTTGTCAAATTCCCCCCAGCCCAGACAGGTGTCCCAGTCTTTGGGGACCTCCCATCCCACAGCACTTCACTCCCTCTGCAGCTGCCTCCCACAAGGTGCCGTGGGGGATTTAGTGTAAGGACCTTGGAATAAAGCACGCGCTGGGAGCAGGTTTATGCTCTGTATTTACTGGCACAGGAGCAATGTTTCAAGCTGTGCTGAGGGGGTTTTGTCACCCTCTGCACAAAGAACTCTTTCTCACTGCACAAAGAAACCTTTCCTCTTGCTGCCCTTTTCCCTGCTTTTCCCCTCAGTGAACACAAACCTCCTGGTATCTCCCAAGCCTGTCCCCAACCTCACTTGGCATTTCCCACTCTGTTTCCACCTTGCTTTAACCAGTTTCTCAAATGTGTTGAGCAGCACTTTTCCCTGAGCAGCCCTGTCACAACCTTGCCCAGTCTGAGGGTATTGTAACTTCTGGTGGTCTAAACACGAGCATTTTGTGCCTGTGATCCACAATGAGGATAAAAGAGGAGAGAATAAATCCCAGATTGCAGAGGTCCCACATTTTCTGTCACCCTAATGCTGTTACTTATATGGACGAACCATGACTCGTGGTCTGTGATCCGTCGGGTTGGAGCAGCATCTCACCCTGAACACCCAAGTGCTCCTTTGGCCCTGCTGGGCCACAGCATCAAGGTCCCAAATTGAGGTCAAAGAGGTGCCAGGGTTGAGTCTGATTCCCCCCAAAAAGGCCTTCAGACTCCTTCTCAAGCGATGTTTTTGTGCCGTCTTCGGCGACTCCAGCCAGTCGTCTTCCCTTTTTTTTTCCCAGCCGAAAAAGTCCTGCCAAGAAGAAAGTCTTCAGGGTCTGCTCACATTCCAGCAACACTCCGGCCTCCAGAAGTCCTTTTCACAGCACACAATATGGCATTGTGATTAGATATAAACTGAAAGTGTATTTCCTGCCCTTCAGTAATTACACTGGCTTATGGGAGCTTTATTCAGCATGAAGCTTTATTATTCTGCAGAATGAAATTCTGTATAATTTTCCTCTCCTCCAATGCGCAGATGAAAAATCATATTTTGGTCCGAGGTGGGAAGAAAGGCTCAGTTATCACTTGAGAGCGTGGTGTTATTTTCCCCCGGAATTAAAAAATCCATCTGGGTGTACGACCCCGCTCACCCTCCCGCCTCTCCATTCAGCCTTTTGTATGCATATGAACCTTATCAATTTCCAGTGCCGCGGAGAAGGGAGCCACAACAGCCCCCCTAGCCCTCCCCACTCTAATGGAAACACGTGAGCTGGAGCAAGAAATGAGCACGAACCCCTCCTGCTGCGCTGAGGAGGGGAGGGAGGTGCATGTGGAATGCCCGGTTTGTGGCTGTTGTCCGTCGGCATCCGTGTGATCCCATTGCCAGTCAGGGATGTTGGGGCAGGACCTTATTGATACGACCCTGGCATCAAGCAAGGCTTGACTCCAAAACCAACCAAAACTAGCTTTGGCCACCCAAAGTGTGAGTGCCTTGTGCAGGCACAGCCCAACTCACTCCTCTCGCATCAACACACAGAAGATGTTTTCTTCCTGGGATCTCTTTCTCCAGAAAAGGACTTGGAAAGGGTCTGATGGGTGGTCCTGTGTCCACACACTCCCGTGTCCGTCTGTGGGAACTGGGAATTGCTCTCTGTGCCCCGGGCACTCTGGGATGCTGCCGTTGCTACCATTTTTGGAAATAATTAAAGATGATGGTTTCTCTAATAGCAAAACCTTCTCTCATGGTATTGGTCATAAAAATCAGCCTGGAAACAGAATTAATCTGCCTAAATTTGGTATCTATGTCACGTGAATTACACAGGATGAATCCATGTGTGCCCAGATCAAGACTGGATAAATCTTTGAATAATTCCTGGTTGCCTTTCCTCATCATTTCATGTTGGAGGAGCTGTGCACGTTGCAAGAGGAGGCTGAAGTGAGACAGTCATGGCAGACAAGGACCTTGAAAAACACAAAATAAAGTGCTGGTGGTGTACTGGGAATGCTTGGTGGGAGTCCTCTGTCAGCACAGGGATCCCTGGAAGCTGTTTGTGATACGGGATCGCTCAGATGGCTGCTCTGATCCATTTGCCTGGAACACAAAGGAAGGGCAGAGCAGTTCCCCAGCACCTTGGTCTGTGTTACATGGCCAAGGGCAGTGGCGACATCCTTCATGGGGGGATCTTATGTACCAGTCATGGCCAAAAGCAGAGCAGAAGGCAGTCCCTGTCCTGCAATTCCTCCATGCTCAACTTCACCCAGAACAGGCATTCCAGCTCTCCGGTCTCCTCCACACCACCATGAGAAGGTGCTCCATCCATATCTGCACAAAGCACCTTAATAGTCCCCAAACGGCCTTGCTGTGACCCTGCCCGGCCCCTGTCCTGTCTGCATTTCTGTTCCTTTTAAATACCTACTTCTATCCACGGTAAATCAATTGTATTCCGCTCCTGTTTGTTCTCCTGTGGTTGGGCTCCCTCATTCCAACTCCAGAACGCCTTGCAGGAGGCACCTCTGCTTCACTCCCCTTCTCTGACCCAAATTTGCCATGACTGTTGTCACGTCCCCTTGGGAAGTTTGGATTTGACACTTCCTGCTGCCCTGGTTCCAGCTGTCCTGGTCACAACCGTGTGTTTTTGTATTAATATCCCACGATGCCCGAGATGGGTTTGGAAGGCCTTGGAGGTCTGGAGCTTTAGATGGACACTGACTTCCAGAAATAAAGACACTTTCTTTGCTGTTTGGTGAGCAAGACCCCAATAATACAAGCAACCTGCTCTGGTGGAAGGTAACCCTGCCCATAGTGGAGGGGTCAGAGTGAGATGGTCCTTAAAGTCCCTTCCAACCCCCCAGAATTCTGGGATTCTGTGAATACTGAAAGAAAACACACATGGTTGGATCGTCACCTGTGGTACCAGGTACTGCTGGACTGGATGTGGTAGGGAGGTGTTTCCAGAGCACAATAACCACCATTAATATTCAGGCAACATTCAGGGCTGTCAACGGAAATGCATCAATTAAGGGGAAAAAAGGAGGTGAGGGGATGGTGGAAAGAGGTCTCGGGTTTTGTTTCCTGCCCGCTGCCGAAGGAGTGAGGGGGAGGGCAGGGCTGTCCATCTAGGAGGTCAGCGGTGAGCAGGGCTATTAGACGCCGTGCCAAGCTAATTCCTAATTGGAGCAGTGTTTGTCAACACTGCCAGAGCCTTAATGCAGTGTAATTGCGGGAGCCACAAGCTCTGATAGGGATCTAAATCTCTGCCCATGTGTCACCGCACCCAAGCCTGAGCTCTGTGAGAGGCCTTGCAAACACCCCCTGCTTTTCTTACCACCCAAAGAAAGGAGAGGAGGGAAGACACTGATGAGGGGGAAAAAAGTAGCATCATGCTACCTGGGAATTAGAGATTTCATAGTTGAAACTGGGTTTGTTTCACTGGACAACAAACACTCCACCAGAATGAATATCTGCCTCCAAAAATAGATGCACAACAAACCACCAGTTTTTCAGGATCACCTTGGCTCCTCATATAGTTGTTTCTACTCTGACGCAGCCTTCCTGGAAAAGCTTCTGTCCAACTTTATGGATTTTTCCCCTCACAAGTGCTGTAGAGGGGAGTGTAGTCCCCTCACAGTGTGTAGTGCAACTTCACAGAGAACTGCGTCAAGTGGGGAGCAAGGATGAGCTTTGATATAGGTCAGCTTTGCGTTCTGTGGTTGAATCAAGTCTTCCAAGTTCAAGATTCTCTCCTGACACAGGAGACCAGCTAAGGGTTTTGTCCTAACTACTGAGAACTTTGGGGTTTTCTTCACTGACAGGTAACAATAAAAGGGCTTGCACTAGGGCAGGACCAACGAGCACAATTATAAAGGCCATCCTGTGTTACCTGGGAAAGTAAGTTCCATCCACTGTCCAAATTTATCTGAGGATGCATGGAAAGGTCTCATTATTATTTCCGTTATTTTCTTCTTGAGTAAGCTCCTCTTTGCAAGGTATCACTAAGCTGACTAAGATCCTTCTGTGGTCTCAACAGGAGAAAAATAAACAGATCTTCTGTTCCGAGTTGTGATGCTTCCTTGTAGCTCCCCTGAAGCATGTTGGAATAGCAGGATGCAGATCAAATCCTTCCATCTTGGAGGGTTCCAATCTTCCTCCTATTACTGATGGCTCTGTGGATACAGGGATATATTTCCACAACAAAAAACTCACGTTGTCTTCAGAAGAAATCAACAGACATGTCCTAAATCCAGACAAGAACTGCTGCAAGGTCTTGGGAGGAGGAAGTGCCCAAAGGCTCCTCACAGGTGGGTGTGACCCCCCAAAATGTCCTGGCTCATCTCACACCTCTGAGTTATTGGGCCACCACGTTTAGCAGAGTTTCTGCCGAGCTGCAGAAGTATCGCTTATCTTCTCCTCATTCATTATCCTGGGCTGCCATTTGGTACCTGCCGTGCTTCCGATGCTCTTGGCAGGATGCAGAAGGAGAAAAAAAAAAGGCACCCAGGTATCTCTGCCTCACATGGATTTATGGAGAGGGAAGGAAATGCATTTTCCACGTCTACGAATTCTCGCCATGACCATGCGAGGCCACGGCTGTCCTTGCGCATAAACAACACGAGGAGTGAGTTATTACCAACCCGAAAGACCAGAGCTCCTCACCAGAGGGGGCTTTTGTCTTTCCTTTCACGGCAGCTCTGGAAGCCTCCCAGCCAAGCCTCCCCATGGCATGTGCTCTGCTTACCTGTGATTTATTGACGATAATCACGGGGCGAGCCATTTGTAATCAAACATACAACAAAGACATCCTCGTGCTGAGAGGCAGTGATAACGCACCATTTAGTAATTTTTGTGCAGTCAGTAATTTGGAGAATGAATGATAATTTCCTGAACTGAGAATCTGCACTGACAACCCTTAGTGCTATTCACCTCGTGAATAAAGATACCTTCCTCTCCATGTCTCGTGATAAATTCCTTTTATTAGGGCCACTTATGTGGGACTTTATCTTAATCGTCTTAAGTATGGGGCAGTCTCTGTGCTGAGGTTGGGTCGTTTTTCATCACGACCTCCAGCATGCTCTGGGAAGTAAATAAATACCAGGCAGCGATATGAAAACAGTCATTAAATGAAATGGGCTTTGCTAAGGCAATGCTCTGTCTGGCTGCAGACAGCACATCTGTACCACAAGAGCTGCTGAGGAACAGGGGGCATCTCTTACCTCCACCTGAGGAGGATGAACTGTCCAGCAGGAGAACTGGATGGTTTTAACCATCCCAGCATTGAGCACCGCTGCTGCAGCATGCACTTCCCCAGTTCCAACACAGTTGGAATCACAGAACAGCTTCTTGGAATGGTTTGGGTCGGAAGGCACCTCAAAGCCCATCTCGTTCCACCCCCTCAGGGACAGCTTCCACTAGACCAGGTTGCCCCAAGCCCTCTCCAGCCTGGCCTTGGACACTTCCAGGGATCCAGGGGCGGCCCCAGCTTCTTATTGTTTAAGCCGAGCAAGGAAATTGATTTCTTGTAGCTTTGGATTTTCAGGTAAAAATGGTCCGTGAAAAGCCAAGGGGATTTTAGGATCTAGCCAGGAGCTCTGTTTGATGACCCCCACGCTGTAGTGCTTCATGGAGAGTGTTCAAAACTGGGGGATGGAGTGCTAGAGGCAACTGGTTCTGAGCTGAACTGCTGTTCCTCACCAAGTCACAAATCCAAGCTGGGAGCTGCCATCCAACGGCAGGATGAGCGAGAAGCTCCATTCTCCATTTCTGAGCTTCTTGGACACCATCCTAAGAGCTGGCAGGTCCTGGGGGCTGGCTGGTCCTCTCCTCTTTTCCATCTCAGACATGAATCACACAGGGTCTGTGTGATCCAGCAGGAGAAGCGTGTCCCCTCCACCAGTGGGACGGTTCCTCCTGCTCTGCACACCTGCTCCATCCCCTCAGCACTGCCCTGATGTCGGGGGGTGGGGGGGTGGGAGTTTCCTGAAGGCAACGGGAGGGCTGACAAGGAATCCTGTTTCTGTCACAGGACTGGGTTGTGCTCTTCACTGGTATTTCCAGCATGGACAGGGACTCGATTCCTATGCCATCAATAGCATTCCCAGGGAATAAGCGGCGTTACAGGTGAGGGCACAGCACAGACTGCCAGCTGCCTCCCAGGTAATTTGGACTGTGGTCACCTGCTGAAGGCAAAGTGTGGGCTGAGCACTGAAACTGTTGCCTGTGGCATTCACAGACATGGTTTTTTGTTCTTTCCTGGCTCTGAGCACTCAGCTCCCCGCTCCTCTCTTCCCTCTCCTCATTGCAGCTGTGATTTAATTCCAGACAGGCAGCAAAGTTCGGAAACATGCAGATTATTCCTGTTCTATCTTAATCATCCTCACCAGGGAGAAATAGAAGAGGAGAGCTTTTTAAAACACTTGGATAAAATGAACTGGAACGATGAAGTACATTAAGAACAGGAAAATCTAAATGAGGTGGAAATAACGTCTTTATTGAAAGGACACATTTTAATCTCTCTCTCCTGCACTTACATGAACACACCTGATGCCAAGGCAGGAGGAAAAGGTATAAGCTGGGAGACTGCCCGGGCACTCCGTCTTTGCCAGCTGTGCCTGTGGCACTTCCCAAATCTTGGCACTGTGGTCTTCCAGCCAATGGCCAGCACTGCAGGAAGAACCATGGAATCATGGAATATCCTGGAGCTGGAAGGAATGCCGAGTGATGACTGAGTCCAACACCAAAGGAATCCGCTGCAGGCTGCTCCTGTGATGCTGCTCAGAGAGGTGGGAAGCACCTGGCTGGAGACAACCCCTCTTAGCAGCACGTTCCACCACCACAAGGATCCTGCTGGGTGTCTCCACGAGGCTCCGTTGTGGGAGCAGTGGCCAATCACTGGGGGAGTCCATAAAGGCGTTTTGTGGGGCGGCTGTTGGTGTCAACTTTGAGGTGCACTGGCCTGTGAATTTGTGACCCCGAGGATGCCAGAGCTCAAGAGAAGCCTTCAGTGAGAGCCAAAAAATGGAGAGAGTCCATTCCAAAAACCTGTGACCTGCTGGGATGGTTGCACAACAAGGGTGGACCCCGCCATGCTCACCCAGCGATGGACCAAGCAGGGAAATGGCAGATTTTGGAAACCCCATTGCTCAAGTTTGTGGTAGAAAAGAGTTTTCCCCTCCGCTTCTATACACTACGGAGCCAAAGATCGTT
Source organism: Machaerirhynchus nigripectus (assembly GCA_013397975.1). Taxonomy (NCBI): domain Eukaryota; kingdom Metazoa; phylum Chordata; class Aves; order Passeriformes; family Dicruridae; genus Machaerirhynchus; species Machaerirhynchus nigripectus. Next base: position 1,025,000 of record VZRQ01004630.1, on the reverse strand, counting down.
TCTAAACAGTGAATTCACAATGCTGCCCCAAAGAGGGCCCAATCATCATCTCCCAGTAGGGTTTGGCTTTTTGACCTGATCAGAAAAGTGATCCTTTAGATAGGAAAGATACCAAAAATGAAGTGTGACTCCCTCCACTGGCCTGAAAGAAGGCAGGTCACTGGGTGAATTTTGGATTTTAATTTTACTAATCATCTTTTGAACCGTGCTCATTGTAGTGCTTGATAGAGTCTGTTTCCCTCCTGATGCCACTGATTATAGATTTTCTTCTCAGTGGTCTCTCTCATTTCTAATGTGCTGCTATTATTCAATGTGATTAATTGAAGTCACTGGTCAAACCTGTACCTGGATATGAGCTTTAACCATGGATGTGCCATTCTGAAGTCGTGTTCTTGATCCGTGTTCCCTGAGGCACAGGGCAGCATCTGACGTTTCCAACACTCCAGTGGTTAAATTTCCACAACAGACAATGCATTAAGAGACAAAATGAAATAGATATAGTTAGAAGAAAGTCACAAGGATCAGAGTCCAGCTCCTGGCCCTGCACAGACACCCCAACAGTCCCACCCTGGGCACCCCTGGGAGCGGTGTCCAAACACTCCTGGAGCTCTGGCAGCCTCGGGGCCGTGCCCATTCCCTGGGGAGCCTGGGCAGTGCCCAGCACCCTCTGGGGGAAGAACCTTGCCCGGATATCCAACCTAACCCTGCCCTGACACAGCTCCAGTCATTCCCTGGGGTCCTCCAGTCCCTGGTCTCAGAGAGCAGAGATTGGAGCTGCCCCTCAGGAGGAAGTTTAGTTCAGGTTGTGGGGGAGGATGAACAAAGATGGTACAAAAGAACTTATAAATATGAAGGATGACCAACAATGGGCTTGTCAGATGTGGGAGAGGATGGCAGCAGGAGGGATGAAGGCAGCTGCTGCTTTCCTGGGTCAACACAGCGGCATAAAAAGGTTTGGGGTGGAAGGGACCTTAAAGCTCATCTGGTTCCACCCCCTGCCATGGGCAGGGACACCTTCCATAGACCAGGCTGCTCCATGCCCCTTCCAACCTGGCCTTGGACACTTCCGGGGATGGATCAGGAGGGCTGGACTCAACATCTCCACTTCCACTAATGTACATTCCGAAGGGAATAATCTACAAAACCAAATATTAAGGGTGCGATTTGCTGCCCTCTGGGCCTTAGAAATGCAGATGTGATGGCTCCATCAGCAGGGCAGGAATGACCACCTGGATGTCCCAGTTCAGGAAGGGCTGATGAAGGATGTGATGGTCACCAGGAGCTGATACTAGCACTGCTGTGACAGGGATTTGAGAAATGGCGACAGGGACATGCAGCTTGTAGGGGATGGCAGCCAGGAGTGTCCCATGCTGTGACCTGGAGGTGCTGCTGATAGGACAAGAGGACACAGCTTCAAATTGCACCAGAGGAGATTTAGACTGGATATTAGGGAAAACTTCTTCACTGAAAGAGTGGTCAGGGATCGGAAGAGGCTGCCCAGGGCAGTGGTGGAATCATTGTCCCCGGAGGGATTTAAAAGGTGGCCCCTGGGGACGTGGGTTAGAGGTGGCTTTGGCAGCGCTGGGAGAACGGTCAGACTCAATGATCTGGGAGGGCTTTTCCAACCTTAACCATCCTACGATTCCCTGCACAAGGTGGACAAGCCAGGGCTCTGTCCCCACAATCTCCTCGCCAGAGCCACCCCGGGCCTCATTCCTTGGGTGGCCAAGACGTGGCCCCGTGCAGAGCAGGGCTCCAACGCCAATTAAAGGAGCGGCAATTAAAGAGCGGAGGGGGCCGGAAGGGCTGGAGAGGCAGCAGGATGCTGGAGCCATCCTCTGTCGACAAAGTGCTGAGACAACAAACTTAACCTCTCTGTCCACGGCGCGCCTATCAGCCGTGGTTATTAAATCCCACAAAAGGGAGAAGAGCACCAGTGAATAGGGTTCAAAGAAAAAGCACTTTCCCCATTTGGATTACCTCCTACAGAACAGGACCTGCCAGTGAAAGGCGGAGAGTGTAATTGCTGGCCTGAAAGAGAGGGGGGAAAA